>JAMPIV010001034.1:0-600000 GCA_024509875.1 Oreohelix idahoensis | reverse complement strand
CCACGGCGCTACTAAAACAGTACAGTGCAGTCTTAACGGATGTACCTGGTCGAACAAATCTCATCTAATTTGATATGAAATTAACAAACGAGACCCCTATTCGAACCAGAGTTTACCCCATTCCGTACGCTAAAGCCGATGCACTTCGCGGAGAAATAGAAAAGCTGCGTCAGGCAGGAATTATCAGTGAGTCGACATCTCCTTACAGTTCGAGTGTAGTGCTGTTGCAGAAGCCCAACAAGGAAGTTCGGCTGTGTATAGATTACCGGTTGCTAAACGCTGTAACGGAGTTCCAGCCCGAACCTCTCCAGACTGTTTCTGAGTTGTTCACCAAGCTTAGCAAAGCAAGAATTTTCTCCAAGGTTGACCTCAGTAAGGGTTATTATCAAATACCAGTCAAGGAGGAAGTTAAACCTTTGTTAGCTTTCAGCGCTAGTGAAGGACATTACACATTTAATGTGATGCCGTTCGGATTGCATAACGCACCAGGAGTGTTCACCAGGATGATGAGGAAGCTTCTAGAACCTTTGCAATGTCCCCATATCCATAATTTCATGGATGACATATTAATTGCATCGGAAACCTACGACGAACATATTGCTACGGTTGCTATGCTCCTCAGGAGACTACAGGAAACTGGTCTCACAGCCAGACCTAGCAAATGTCTCATCGGGTTTGAAAAGCTAGACTTCCTGAGGCATACTATTTCTCATGGTTGCATGTGGCCTGTTAAGAAGAACGTGGAGAAAATAGTTGCAGCTAAAAGGCCCCGAACGAAGAAAGACACTCGTTCCTTTTTATCACTATGTGCATATTATCAAAAATACATCCAGAACTTCAACGGACTCACGGTACCTCTGATGGACCTCACAAAGAAAGGTCGTCCTGATACGGTTATCTGGGATCAAAAGTGCGAACACGCGTACAGCACTTTAAAAGGACAGCTGTCTGCATACCCCATTTTGAGGTTACCTGACCTCAATAAACCTTTTGTATTGCGGGTCGACGCGTCAGGTCAGGGCATCGGGTCAACACTGCTGCTAGCCGAGGACAGTGACCCGAATATGCTATTCCCAGTTGCTTATGGCAGTCGAAAATTAAATAAGGCTGAACGTAACTACAGCGTAGTTGAAAGAGAATGTCTTGCACTGATTGATGGCATCAGACGCCATCATGAGTTTCTCTACGGGACATCTTTCACGGTGCAAACAGACCACGCTCCATTAGCTTTTCTTGGTGCCAATAAAGAATTTAACGCAAGGATCATGCGTTGGGCTTTGATTTTAAGCGTGTATTCTTTCAAAGTGGAATACATTCCAGGAAGACAGAATGTCGGGGCTGATTTCATGAGTAGAAACTGGACTACGGAGGAAGAGGAGGAAATCGAAGATACCAATCATCCAAAAGCTACCGATCAGGGCAGCTTCATTGTCATAAATGAAACATGAAAAGATGTTTTCATGTCTCAAAAGAGGGGACGATTGTGACGATGAAACTCAGCTGTCCCTGAATTGTTAGATGATATGGTAGACCCTCGTATAATATCAGTACCCCTGAATATTGTTGTAATGTTTCGTCAACGTGGAACTCTACCACCTGGGTTCATTAATATGCAGAATTTCCACGTGGATTTTCAACACGTTGGATAATTAATATGTAGACTGTTATCTTCTGTGCATTCTGGAGATCGCATGGCCTTAAGGGAAGGTTAAACCGCGCCCACGGCTATCTCTAGAGCAATTGATAGCAGTTAGTTTCCTTCATCTGTGCATCCAGTAGAGCGCATCGTCTAAAGGGGAGGTTAAGCCACGCCTTCTGTTTTACCTCAGAGCGGTCTGAATCAACTACCGCCTTCACCTTTCTGTATTACCGCCTGAAAAGGGCGTTGCCTAAGACACTATCAAAGATCATGAGAGTCTCAGAGACGGACGAAGCAATTTCACATCTCTGTGTTAACCACAGAACCGCTCGCAAGATATAGACGAATGGGAAAGACGAAGCGGCCAGAGAGTTTGATAACTGAACGGGGACGGGCGGCGTAGAATCTCGAATTTTCCCTGAGTTCTTAAAAGGTGTGAAATTTTAACGTGTCCCCCCGATCTTTCATTCCATTTCATATAAATAGAGACCATTGAAGAAGGCAAGTTATCATTCGTTTGCCAGAGATTTTAAAATTCACTAGCTTATAGTTGAATCCTGCGAGATTTCATATGAATTGTTGGCTATATTGGAGTGAATTCTTTTCTGTGCTAAACGGTATAATATATATTAATTTCTAGTGATCAGTGGCATAGTTCATTCATTTTTATTTCACTTGATTTTGTGTTAATTTAAATCTATTAAATTAAACCCATCTCAAAAGTTCCAGTGGTAAATTTAATGATATATCTATTACATTATTTCCAAAGATAATAGATGCTGAAATGCTTAAATTAACTTTTAAAGTCGCGAAAGAATTTATAACTAATTAATTAAGTTAAGTTCTATATATATATATATATATATATATATATATAGATATATATATATACATATATATATATATATATATATATATATATATATATATATATCCGTGTTTTTAATCATTAGACTCGCGAAGTGTTTTCTTAAATATCTAATTGAATACGCGAGTATATATAATAGTCATAACGGTAAATTTATCGCGCGTTAGAATATTATTGGATTTCTGCAGTATGATTTCATGTTTTTCTATCTGTTCCTATAGAATGATCATACAACCTTTGCGTCCCAGCAATAACTTATATAGAGTCCTTCAGACTCAGTTCTTAAACCTCCAGAACATTTGATGAAACATTTGTAAATTTAATCTTGTGGCGATCTTTGTTTGGGATCCCGCTGCCTGAATTTATCAGAAAGAAAGCAAATCCAAGAACAGTTAAATAATACTCACCAAACAAATTAAAGTCTGTAAAGATTTAACTGGAGAAGAACATTGCCAGAGCTATATTTATATTATTATTCCTGCTCTACTGGGAAAGAGATTATATGTTTTCCTGAACACTGACAGTTGATAATTTTTCTCACTGGATTTTTAAACCCCGAAGAAAAACTTACCTCACTGGTCAGTTGTGTCATCACGCTTAAGAAGTTTTACTATCAGCGGCGAAGTGAAAGAGACCACACCATCCTCACCCCTGTATCTGTGACCGTGCCGTCCCATAGAACTTTTTTCTAACAAAACAGAAGTACACTTAGGCTTCACCTTCCAGCGATTCTCGGGAAATTGTTACTAAGAGCCTAAACCCGTTAAAACCTGGGGCTGGAAGACGAAGAACATTATTCAGTTATTGAACACTTACTACTGTATGTGTAAATTTTCTATGGAGTGCCAGATTCCACGATCAGTAAGTGTGTGTGAGAAAGTGTGTGTTGGCCATCACGAGCGTGCATGAATGAAGGAGCATTATTTGCAAACATTTTTATTTGCTTTACCTGGTAACTACCTTTTTTACTGTATTCCTTGTATTGTTCCTCAAGGGGGATTTCTTAACTTCGTTTATTTCCCCTCCCTTAAATCTGTTTAGTAAAGGGAAAACATTTTGAGAACAATAGGGTTTTTTTACCACCCATACCTAGTATTGTAACCCCCTCTTATCAGAGTAAATTATCTATACTTCTGATAACCACCTGTCTTTTGGACTGGTTTTTTTTCTTCCTTTGTCTATTACAAGTGGGAAGGGCATATTGGATACTACCAGTCAAACCCCCCCCCCCCCCCCTCCTTTTTGGTATTTGTATTTTTTTGTACTATGAGTATTGCCTGTAACATAATACCTGTTGTGATTTTTAAAAATTTAAATGATAAATAAACATCATAAAACTTTTCTTACTGTGTTGGAACGCAAAAGCCCAAATTACCCATATTTGTTTACCATAGTTTGTATTCACGTAGCGTCTGTGTGTTTGAAGCACCAAATTGGTGTGTACGTGAGTGTCTGGTAACTGGCAAATAATTGTTTAGCCAGGAGATTGTAGGAGTCTATCAAAATAAATATATAGATTGTCGTAAGATAGGCAAATCGGAGGATATTTTTCCCGATTTACTTAGACTGTCCTTACTCTTCCAGCACTTTTGTGAATCTACTACCTATTTCTAAACCTTTCTTTCACAGAGCCTTCACCATCATTTTTCACTCTAACGGGACCACTATTTCTAAGACCTATCCTCAAATAAAAATTTACGACACCCACCACCAAAAAGTAGAAGACAAATTAAAATAGAAGAAATCAGGAAACCGAAGAAGCATGCCCGAAAACTGTTCAAGAACGCAGTTGCCACAGAGAAGGAAGGATTACGACAGGTTTGGGAGCACCTGAAAGGCCAACATAATGCCCTGTATAGAGCAGAAATGTTGTGCAGGAAGAGAAGGAAGACTCGAAGGGATAGGGAAAGATTCTTCAGGGAGCCCTTCAAGTTCGCCAAAGAACTGTTTGAGCAGCCACGGTCGGGTACGCTATACATCAGGAAAGAAGACCTGGAAGAACAGCTTAGAATGATATATTCAGATGGTCGCAAAGATGAGCCGCTCAGCAGCATGGCAGGCCTTAAATGGCCGAGTAAGTCAGGAGCTGAATTTAACACCAAGCCCCCAACGGTGCAATAGGTAGAAAGCATTGTTCAGAAAGCTCGGTGCAAGTCAGCTCCATGTCCTAATGGTGTTCCATATGTGGTGTATAAGAGATGCCCTGAGGTGCTCAAATGACTGCTCCGTTTACTGAAGAATGCATGGAAAACCCAGCTTTTAAGCAAGGAATGGAGAAAGGCGAACGGAGTCTACATCCCGAAGGAACAAAATTCCACAGACATCAGTCAGTTCAGGCCAATCTCACTACTCAATGCGGAAGGGAAGATATTCTTCTCAGTGATGGCGAAAAGACTCACTACATACCTCCTGGCAAATGGGTACATTGACACTACCATTCAGAAAGGAGGTATCCCAGGTACACCAGGATGTCTAGAGCATGCCACAATGATCTGGGAAACAATCCAAAAGGCAAAGTCTGAAAGAACAAACCTCCATGTAATCTGGTTGGATCTAGCGAATGCTTATGGATCCGTTCCACACCAGATGTTGTGGCAGGCCCTAGAAATGTATCATGCTCCACAAGAGATTGCAGCAATGCTGAAGCTGTATTTCGCAGGGTTTTCTGTCAGATTTTCAACCAGAGAGTACACAACGAAGTGGATTGGCCTTGAAGTTGGAATTGAGATGGAATGTACCATCTCTCCGATACTATTCGTCATGGCTATGCAGGTAATCCTCAATGCGGCAGAAGGAATGGCTATAGGTCCAAAGCTCGGCGGAATGTGTCACATGCCACCGCTCAAAGCATTCATGGATGACACAACAATTCTGACATCAGATGATTATCAGGCCCGGAGGATGTTAGCACGCCTGGATGAACTAGTCAGCTGGTGCAGAATGAGCTTCAAACCCAAGAAGTCGAGAAGCCTATCAGTCAGGAAAGGGAAGATAGCAGAGGTCATATTCATGGTTTCCAACCAAAGAATCCCTACTGTCATTGAGGAACCTGTTAAAAGTCTTGGCAGGGTGTACGATGCCTCATTAAAAGACTCGAAGGCAGTGCAACAGACAATAGAAATGGCAGGCAGAGGACTACAGATCATTGACCAAAGCAGACTCCTGGGAAAGTTCAAACTGTGGTGCCTCCAGTTCATGTTGATACCGAAGTTGCTGAGACCACTGCTTATATATGAAATAAGCACAAATACAGTGGAAGCTATAGAGCAGAAGGTCAACAAGTTCATGAGGAAATTTCTAGGGGTTCCACCAGGTCTGTCAGATGTAGCACTGTACTGCAAAAAGTCAAAACTTCTGCTTCCCTTCAAGTCAGTTGTTGAAGAGTACAAAGTTGGAAAGGATAGGCTTGCAATGATACTACGCGAGTCAGCTGATGACGTGGTTAGGTACATTAACCCCACACTGAAAACGGTAAGGAAGTGGAGAATGGAAGAAGCTGTTGATGCTGCCCAAGAGTCACTCAAACTGAGGGAGGTAATCGGATACACACAAACGAATAGACGGGGATTTGGTCATGGAGACATCCGCTGGTGGTCCAAGGCATCAAGCAGGGAGCGCAGAGACATGGTAGTTCAGGAGATACGAGGAGCTGAGAATGATAAGAGGTTGCAAAAAGCAGCGCAGCAGGTCCAACAAGGCCAATGGATTACATGGGAAGGAGCCCTGCAGAGGTCCTTGACATGGAATAATATATATCATATGGCACCTCTTAGGCTCAGCTTCGTTGTTAGATCAATGTATGACCTGCTGCCGTCGGCCACAAACCTTGTGAAATGGGGAAAGTCGGATGATAAGCAGTGCCCCCTGTGCCAGGGGACGCAGACACTTGAACACGGGCTCTCAGCGTGTAAGGTGTCATTAGGGCAAGGGCGATACACTTGGCGCCATAACAAAGTGCTAAATGAGCTTGCTGCGACAATAGACCTGGCAAGGATGAAGGCGAATAGAAAACCCAGGCCGAGCACCGCAAATACATACTTTCTGAGGGCAGGAAAGTCAGCACACCCCAAACCGAGTAAACCTGGTAGCAGTTTACCATCTCTTCCTGACTGTGCAAACGATTGGGAGATGGCGGTAGACCTACCTGCACGAGGGGCATATCCAGAGAGTATCAGAAAATCGCGGAGACGGCCGGAAATAGTGCTTCATTCTTCAGCAGCGGTCCATGTTATACTGATTGAACTGACCGTGCCATTTGAATCCAGATTAGACGAGCAACATTCGTTCAAAGCGGCCAAGTATAGTGATCTGGCCGCGGATCTGAGACACGATGGGTTCACTGCAAGGGTCATGGCTGTTGAGGTGGGCGCAAGAGGGCTTGTGGCTGCATCAGTGTATGATTTATTGAAACTGTTGGGGCTGAGGGGACAGTCGAGAACAAGGGCAATGAAGACGCTTAGTGAAACTGCCGAAAAGGCATCAGGCTGGCTGTGGAACAACCGCAATGGCAATGGAAACCGAGACAGTAAACGCTGCGGTACAGAAAACACCAGGAATTTTTCTAAGTCCACAATACGTTGAGTTTTTTGGTGTACTAGTGAAAGGGCTGTGACTGAGGGGCAACAGGCGGCGTATAATATAAGAGGTGTTAGGCACAGAACTTCAGTTGCTAGCGCGCCGTGGCTTGCCTCGTCGGCTTCGCGCAGGTGTCTCAGTGTGTGTCCGTAGTTGTGATGTGCGACGGAACGAACGGAATAATTTGTCTTCTCTTTGTTACTTTCACAATCGCCTCCACGGCTGGCGGAGGTGTGGATTTTAAATTTGCTATCATAAGTGAAATGGGTTCATTTTCGATACAAGACAACAGGAGGCTGAGACATGTGGGAGTCATGACCCAAGTGGGCCCGCCACCCATAGAGTGTAAAGGAGAATACTGGGCCGAAACCCTTGTCGGAAGGGGGGACTACTTCTGATGATCAGATTGCCTCCTAGTGTATCGCTCTGTAAAGAGTTTCCTATCATCATACCCCAACAACTGTCTATGCGTCCCTGAGTCTGTTTCACTAATTGCCTGTGATGTATTATTCCATTCACTTGAACATTATCTTCTTTCCTATCTCTTCTCCGATGGAGTTGAAGAAATTAAAAATAAATCCTCGAGATGCAGGCTTATTATCCACCAGTGACACTGCTATAAAGGAACACTGATATCCCATGGGTTATACGAGTCCAAACGCAGGTTTGTGTAGGTGACGTGCACTACTATAGACGATAGACGCTGGCCAGTCAAAAATGCAACTGCGCGTATATTTGGGAAGGGCCAACGGTGACGTACAAGAGGTCAGGACTAGCGCACAATTCCCGCAGGTAG
This sequence comes from Oreohelix idahoensis, assembly GCA_024509875.1. Lineage (NCBI taxonomy): Eukaryota > Metazoa > Mollusca > Gastropoda > Stylommatophora > Oreohelicidae > Oreohelix > Oreohelix idahoensis. The sequence continues at coordinate 592,122 of JAMPIV010001034.1, read as the reverse complement.
TGGAGCTTGAATCTCTGCATTCTCTGGTTTGGGCAGCAGCTGAAGCATGGTGGCCACATCCCGGGCAACAGTCTTGGCTGACTGGCTAAACTACATGGGTGGAGTAGGAGCAATCTTACTCAAGGGAATGTCCATCCCTAGTACACAAAGACTGAGACGGTGAGTGAGGCGGAGGAATCTGAGAAGATCAACGGCTCGCAAAGCGAAACAGCAAAGTGTGTGGCGCACTAGAGGCATGTCGGACATAGAAAAAGACAATGGCTAGCCACCGTGGAAGAGATTGGGGCCTTACCACGTACTTCCTACAGAAAGTAATGGAATCACAACAAAGACCATAACAGAAGGGAGAGTTGAAGGTAAACGTGCAATGGGAAGACAGCGCTATAAGTGGGAAGATAACATCAAGAGATGGACGGGAAAGAGTCTATCAGAGTGTACCACCAAGACAAGAGACAGAAGACGTTGGAGATCCATTACAGCCAACCTCCGTTGTGGAGATGGCAACTGATGATGATGATGATGAAGCATGGGTTAACAATGTACCGCAAACTACTCCAGAAATTAATAGCTGAGGTAACAAATTTTGACCCCATTCCGGACCACATCAGGACCGGTAAATTCCAAACAGGGAATGTAATTCAGGCTGGGACTTACCGTCTCCAAGTTTTCCCTTGGTAGTGTATAGGAGCTTCACTGACAATACAAATACATACAACTGCTATAAGCATCTGTCCTTACATAAGGGTTCAACATATATAGTTACAAAAGTTAAAGTACATCGGGACAGGCACTGTTTGCAATAAACAACAATGTACGTTCCCCATACCAATTAGCTTGGGAATTCCCGCCGGTCAGCGCTGGCTAACCTGGTCCAAAAATCATCTCCCCCTATCTTGTTATCGACCAATCGCTAGCAATGCAAAACGTAGGTAACCGTGACGGGCCTACATTGAGAAATCATAAAACAGGCGTACCCCTCGGTCAGCAGTTACGAAAATGCTTAATGCCTGGGTATGTAAACAAACATTTGCCCTGTAGCTCGCCGTAAAACGGCCTATATGATAATTATTTCGCCCGCTTGAGGCGTCTTCCAAGATTAGTAACGTTAAATCAACGGCCAGTATCTGGTTACAATCACTTGGCTGATACACACTAAATAACAGCATTATTTACATATATACCATATGAAAATATGCCTTATAAAGGTACTCATGGGTAATCCTCTACCTTGGTTGTACAATGTAGTCTTAGGAGTCATCAATATAGCACAATTGTTTACATCACTAAGAAAATTCTTTACATGAACTCGTAACAGCACTTTAAGTTGGATTTACAGTTGTTTAGGAAAAATTGACATAACATACACCCACTCTCCTTCGAGCAAAAAGTTACAAGCTGAAACATCTTCATGGTTTAGTGGTAGGTAGCGAACTTAACAATTATTCACTTTCCCGTCATGAAAGATGATAGTAAAAACTTAATACTTTACGCGTTTGCCCCTGATGATGATTGTGTCTAAGTTCCTAATGCACCCACAATCTGTTTAATTAAGTGCTTATTCCGATATGTTAAAATTTTAATAACACAAAAATGTAGTTGGTCGTCAGTACTAGTTATTCAACAGCACCCACTCTACAATAGAGAATCCTGGAGACATTAAGTGCTAGACAAAGTAAGTTGCCCAATTTATAAAAAGCTAAGGCTTGCAGATGTTCATCTAAGTCTCCGGAAATAGAGCGCATGCGTAATAATGACGCAAGGCCCCCGGGAACTTGGTTTCCCGTGTTTCCTGGATGAAAGCAGTACTAAAGCTGGTCCGACATTCTGGCGTGGAGTTTCTAGCCATGCACGGTCACATGAAAAGCAACGTCTTTCTCCCGTGTCAAAGTTCAGGGAACTCTGCCGCACTCTACAAGAAAGAGCGTGCAAAGACATAGCTCAGTGTCTGTCACGGAATCATTTCCCCTGCTTTGCAGTAGTGGTCCAACAGTGGCCAAAACTCAAGAGTGTTTAATATGGGTCTTTAAAGGTGTTTAACTTCGCACAAGATTACTCTTGGCAGAGTTGTAGGTAGAAGAATAATGATGTTTCTATCTCAAGGGTGTATCCATAAGATATCTCAGAAGTCAAGAATAATGCTGCGTTGGGCAGGGCAAATGTTAACTTATATCTGATCCGCCGCCTTTTATGAAGAATTTAGCAATTATTAATGTCAGCTCGTTCAAGCCCCCAACCTGATTTACTCAGTGGAATTCTTCTTATTCTGGTATAGCTCTGTTTAGAGTGAATTTAGTAAATTGACTGAGACACACATGCAGTACATTAAGTATGGCTAAATCGACGTTAAATTTGTATATTTACAAATAGCAGATTTAATAATCACTTAGGTTTTAACAGTTTAAAAAAATTTATTAATCTTAAAGAGAAAATACTCATCACAGTGTGATGGTATGGTGTTTTATGTAAAAAAGTCACTTGGAATCTTTTAGGTTTGATTTAGCTGCAAATGGTGGTTTCTGCTCCCGCTGGGTTTTTTGGGTTCTGTGCACTTTACCAGGAGCTGGACAAATTGATTTTCTAACGCAACAACATGGCACTTACAACCATCACTTTGCTAGTTTCAAATGACTTGGACATCAACTATCAATTTTCACATATTAATATTCACATGGCAATATATACATATTAGGTCACGTGTTAGTAATGAAAAACGTAAAATGTACAACTTACGCCAATCTTGGCCCACATACTGTATGAATAAAGGCACTTGAATGGGCCTCTTACACGTGTTCTCGGGGGTCGTTACTTTAACAATAGGTTCCCACTATGACTCTGTGTTTTAGATTCCTCAGATTCCGGTTGTTAAATGGTTGAGTTTATTCTGGGCTCTGAAGTCCTCAAAATTGCTCAAACAAAGTCTGGTCTGATAAATGGAATTGATTCTAGTCTTAACTCAGTGTTCTATGGTTCGATCCCCAGATGATGTGGGATTTTTTAGGCCGCAAACGGCTCCTGAGTCGACCCAGCCCCAATTGGGTACCACAGCAACTTCTGGGAAGGTTAAGGCGGCCGGCGTGATGCTGACCACATCACCCCTAGTGTGCTGATGGTCAAGAAAATGTGGGTCTAACACAGTATTCCCAATATGCCTCAATGGGCGTGTAACGGGATCCTTTCCTTTTCCTTAACTCTGGCAGTCTGGTGGTCGTCTTGGCAAGCGATTCTCACAGTGTCTTAAAAATGTCAGGTTATATTCCCTTCGCCTCCCCCGCATGTGTTTATTATGATATTAACCAGGGCTCCAATCGGAAGGGGTGTTGTGCCCGTCGTGATTTATTCTGTCTCACAACACGGTTTTCTAATCTGACCATTCCGTACGCCATAAGTAGAGAACTCTCTGATACAATAGCCAATGAAAACGCACCCTTATTATTGTGTGTTAAGAGACGTACTATGCTTAAACATAGAGGCCTATTCTGTGTAACCGATGGGACAAGGATATTTAATTATGAAAAGAATAAAGAAGTATCACAAGGGAGGATTATATATTTCAACAACAGGAATGTTACTTTAGAAGTAGGTGTAAAAACTTTCTCAAATAGTGTTCTTGTAAGATAGAAATATCGAGTGAAAGAGCTTCGTTACATCATGATTAGTCCCACCTTAGCTAGTTAAGGCATGCATATATTAAAATGCATTTTGCAAACTAACTAATAAATAGATAGATCAATACAGAATAATTCACAGTATAGTTCAGGCTTTAGATGACCAAAATCGTCCCATAAATAAGGAAGATAATTGAACAACTAGTTTTTACTCATTGAACAGAAGGCAAAAATATGCCTCATTTTGAGATTCTTTACACCCTTTTCCCCTATGTCATCCAATACGGAGGATGTGCTAGTATATAAGACCTTGCCCTTGGCTAAATTGAGGCCACAAAATTCAAAACTTCAAGCTGTACAGAAGAAGCGGTAACCGTGTAATCGTCATGTACCTTTGCCATCCGCAACTGTAGCGCAAACATTAGATGCCATTAACAGCTTGTATGTTTTGCCTGAGGGTTTTATCCTGCAAACTACTAGAAGTATCTGAATCAACTAACTCTGTTGGACTCTGAAGTGCAAGTGCTCGTGAAGTCATTGTAGCCAGCCACCCCCGGTTCCACTGCCTGAAATTTCACAAACGTTTTAGTCTATGGCGGTAGGAGTTTGAATTCGTCACCCACCAGATAAGTGGCGATATATAGCCAGTGGTCAGCCTATTCAGTATATAACATAAAATATAAACAGAAATAAAAACACAGTGAAGGATGATTTATTATGGACAGAATGTATCTATTACTACCTTCACAGTTCAACTTAGTGACAAACTCTAGTGAATTATAATAATTAATCAGTGTAGATAAAAATAGAACTTTTAAGACAGGATTCTGTTTGATAATTAAAGTTTCTATGTTTATTTATTTTATACTGTAAATATCTTTGAATTTCTTTAAATTACCTAACCGAAAAGAGAACCGGTATAGGTTAAATAAAATTGTAAATATGTACTATCAGACTTGCTGACATTATTTACATTGAGTTACAAGTTTTGTTTGATACATATTATAGTTATACTTGTAGAGATAGATCATACATTAATACCCCTAGCAAAATTAGCCAACATCATCAAAAAATAATACATAATATCTTAGGCGGATCTTGAAAGGGAGCAAATAGATTTTCAGTACATTCACTCTCATCACACCTGGAGGTTTATACAGCTGATCCTAACCTTTGATGTCAATACACCCTTATTCTTTCAGAAAAGGGGGTATTTCTTGTAAAACCAGTCTCTTACTTGGCACTATCCTGGTATCACCTGATACAACTTTTTGTCCAGGATAACCTTATCCTTTACTATAAGAAACCCTTTCGTGACAGTGCCTTCATTCCAAATGTCTGCCAATCGTTTCAAAACACCTTAGCACGTTAACTTTGTATCTGACCCACCGCCTTTTGTGAAGATGGATATAAATGATTTGCTCGTTCCAGCCCCCAGCTGATTTAATTCAGCGAAATTCCTTTTATTAACCCGCTATAGATATGTATATATATATATATATATATATATATATATATATATATATATATATATATATATATATATATATATATATATATATATGTGTGTGTGTGTGTGTGATAGGGCCGGAAAGACACCCGGCTTACCCCTTTACGGGAAGACATCCCAGCTTCCCCCTTCATTGTGAGTGGCACATTTATCGCCCATATTTTCGATGTGCGCGAAGCATGCTGGGATGTAAAAAGTCTTCAAGATTGATGAATAGGCCATAATAAAGCCTAATAATTAATTTTGGTGCAAAGTCGTGTGCTATATTTGGTAGTCGGGTGTTATATTTGATAATTGTGTGCCATATCTGTGTTTTCGTGCTTGATAAAGCAAATATCGCGAGTGTCATTTAAGTGGCTAAATTAATCCGTGCAGCGCGGACTAAATTGAGTGTTTAGGCTTAGCGGTATATATAAAGAAATAGCGAGCCAGCAGCGACCTTTCCTAGTATCAGCTCAGACGAGAGAGCAAACGACGAGGTGACCGGTGTAGGTAGCAGATGGACCAGAGCACGTGAGCTGTAATTCTTAGCGCATTTTGTAGAATTTAGCTTTCGTGTTCTATAAGTCTGAAATTATATTCAGCACGAGTCTGTTTTAATGTTTAGTGAGTTAAATAGATAGATAGATGTGAAAGTTTAAGAGCGATTATGTTATTTATCAGAAAGGCAAATATGATACGAAGCTATTTTACGTGAATTTAGATAATATCAACCTGGTAGCAAAAATATCAAGATGGCGGCCACATGGTGATGACTTTAGTTTTAGTGTTAAGTCAAGAGTAGTTATATTTTATTCCTTAATGTAAGAGTAATTTTATCTTTCGCCACTTATTATCACCTTCTTAGATTTTCAAAAAGCCTTTGATAGTCTACACCGCCCATCATTGTGGAAGATACTTACAATCTATGGTTTTCCAACAAAATATGTGAATATAATCAAAGCGCTATATGACAATGCAAGATGTTGTGTTAGAACAAATAAAGGGAATACAGAATGGTTTACAGTAGAAACAGGGGTGAAACAAGGCTGTATTATGTCACCACTACTTTTTGGAATAGCTATTGATTGGGTTATGAGAAACTATACCCACAATGAACAATTAGGTATAAAATGGACAAATGGAAAATTCCTGGGGGACCTGGATTTCGCAGATGATTTGGCATTCTTAAGTTCAACACCCAGACAATCCCAAGAAGCAGTAAATAATTTGTGTCATCTTTCGGTTAAAATAGGTCTCCAAATAAATGCCTCTAAAACTAAAGCTATGAACTTTTCTAACGAGACCTTTGATATCATCTTGAACGGGGAAAAACTACAGAAAGTTGAAAGTTTCAATTATTTTGGCAGTAAAATGACTCAGGATGGTGACACAACAAGAGAAATTCATACTAGAATTGCTTTGGCAGCTAGCGCCTTCAATAGATTTTCTAACATTTGGAAATTACGATCATTGAATATACATACCAAGCTTCGTCTGTTTAATTCAAATGTTATCTCAGTGTTAACATACGGCTGTGAGAGTTGGAAAATAACAAAATCATTGGAGAACAAGCTGAATACATTCGAGAACAAATGTCTTAGAAAACTCATGAACATCAGTTGGAAAGAATTCAAGACTAATCGACAAATAAGAGAAGGCTCTAGGCAGAAATATGTCTCCAACTATATAAGGAAAAGACGATGGTCATATATCGGTCATGTCCTACGAATGCAAAACAACAGAATACCATTGCAGGCACTCACTTGGGTTCCTGAGGGTAAGAGGAAAAAAGGAAGACCAAAAGAAACACTCAGAAGAACAATAATAAGAGAAGGAAGAACGTTGGGATTAAACAATGTGCAAGAGCTAAGAGGAGTGGCGTCACAAAGTACAACCTGGAGAGCACTGGTTTCTGCCTTATGTGCCGTGTTTGGTGCTTAAAGAATTTATTATTATTATTTAATTTTATCTTATTCTTTGATAATGTAATTGAGTGTGTTTCACGATTATTGATATTTCTACTGTATATATTTATGGGTTACTTTGAAGTGAGAATAGCCATTTAGATTTCTGGGGAGATTAGAGCCACTCCTTGGTGCGTAGGCACGTTGAGACATGTGTTTCTCTGGTTGCTCCCGGCAGGGCATGGAAACACCATACAGCTGGTGTCCATTACAGGCCCACAATAAGCATTTTGAGGCTATTGCTGTGGTTGTTTCGGTGACGGTAACGATGTGTTTCATGTGATGAGTTCCCAATCTCATCAGGGGTCGCATACGACACGCTTGTTACCAGGCGCACCAGTCGTCACTTACGACATGTTCAGAATGCAGTAATGAATATTGAGATGGACCAGTTGCGAGGTGGTGGTTTATTCTCATTAAGGAGAGTATTTGTTGTACATATAGTCGAATATTATTTTATGTCCAGTTGATTATTATTTAATTATTGTAATGTGAATGGACCAGTTGCGAGGTGGTGGTTTATTCTCATTAAGGAGAGTATTTGTTGTACATATAGTTGAATATTATTTTATGTCCAGTTGATTATTATTTAATTATTGTAATGTGAAGAATGGTTTGAGAGCACGTGGGCTCACTTGGAGATATTTCTCTTCTCCGCTCCTGAGGGAGCATGGGGCCACCAGTGTGGTTTGCCTCTGCATGAAGTATTCATATGCTCGTGCAGTAGTGGATTCGGTAGCAATCTGTGTTACATGGTGAGATTGCCAGCCTCATGCACAACACCATACTAGTCTCATTGACGACATGCATGAGTGTGTGTGTGTGTATGATAGCTGAGTGTGTGCTCTTGCAGTAGTGGTTTCGGTAGCAATCTGTGTTACATGGTGAGATTGCCAGCCTCATGCACAACACCATACTAGTCTCATTGGACGACATGCATGAGTCTGTGTGTGTGATAGCTGAGTGTGTGCTCTTGCAGTAGTGGTTTTGGTAGCAACTGATGTTACACGGTGAGATTGCCAGCCTCATGCACAACACCTTACTAGTCGCATTGGACGACACGCATGAGTGTGTGCGTGTGTGATAGTTGAGGGTGTCAGGTGGCATGGAAGGACTGTTTGGCTGGTGAGAGTATCATTATTTAACTATTATGATTTTAACTATTCGTTGCTTTGTTTGCTTCTTCAGATTAGTAACTGAATACTAGCTGGGTGTTTTGTTATGTTAGCTGGTTTATTTGTTTAATGTTTGCTTCAGTGTGCTCTTAGTCACTGAATGGGTTGTAAAAATAAATACAGCCCCTGCCTCTAGAATCAAGAGTTTTATTGTTGAATCGGGTCGGTTGCGAGTGTGAAAAGAGAGTGATCAAATATCACAACATCATCATCAACATCTCGCCCACCCTATCACAATTGGCGTCGTCGACAGGATAGGCAGACAGTGACACCAAGCAAACAGCAAACGAACAAATACTGTAAACACCCAGCAGTGCGGTCTTGCAGCAAAATGGCTTCGATCCATGCGCCTTTGAAGGTAGTGTACGTGAAGGGGCCAGAGATAAGGTTATTTAGTGGAGAGGGGAGTCCCACTTGGCAAGAGTTTGTGGGAGATGTAGAGGCCGCGTGGAAGGTGGCGCCTTTTGGGGCAAAAGACAAGTTAGACATGATCTGGAACAACGTGACACCATGGGTATCTAGAGAATTACGGATACGTGGTGGAGCCAAGGCCAGCCCTGAGAAGTTACTGGAAATAGTGGAGGAAGCCTACAGCGAGCAACCACCAGTCGGTGAGATGACCAGGAATTTCCAGGCCGGGAGTCAGGGGTCTAGGGAATGTTCTGTTTTATTGGGAGGCAAAAAGCCAGAGACACTGGTGCAGATAGCAAGTCCAGAAGCCCACAGTGAAGAGGAAGCACTCAAGGCAGAATTATCTCTCCTAAAGTTCCAGTTAGCACAGATGTCACAGACCAGTTCGCCAGCACAAGAGGAGGTGCAGAGAAAGAGAGCACTATGCCAGCCGCGGGAACAGGCAACGCAAGACGGGGAGGTGTGTCCGCAGGAACTGCAACTAGCCCTTCTTGTATGTGAGAGTCAGGCTGTTGTCAAGGAAAGCTGTGAGCTGACAGCACCAACAAACGCAGTTGCACCGACAAGGCGAAAAGGGATGTGCAAGTGGTATAGTGTCCACAGGGGATGGGGGTTCATCACGCCAGATGATGGGGGTATTGATGTATTCTTACATCAGACCAAGATCTTCAGAAAGGGATTCCGGAGTCTGGCGAGGAATGAACGAGTAGAGTTTGACAGCAAACCATCGGTCCAGGGCATGGAAGCAATTTATGTATGCGGCATTGGCGGTCAAGAGTGTAAGCGGAGCAGGAAGCGACCCATGGCACAGAGGAAGCCCAGAAAGATAAGATGCTACAATTGTGGAGCACATGGCAGCCAAGTGCCCTCAAAGCCCGCTTCCGAAGAGATGTTTTCGATGCAAGTCCACTGAACACTTGATATCTACCTGTCCCTCAAGGAGCTCTTTCCCGAAGCGTACTGTCACAACCAGGTTGCCTTTAGGGCGCAAGCCAAGAGATGGCCACGACAACTGTCATACTAAGGGCGCCGAGAAAATTGGCCGTCGTCTAGGGGAGGAAACCCGTCCTAAGCAGATAGGAGGGAGTGCAAATCAAGGTATAGCAGAGGAGACTCATCAAAAGCAGGTTGCTGGGAACGTAAGCCACCGTCCACACAAAATGAGTGGAAAACACGTCAAGAGAGATCTCCCTACAAAGTCGACAGTTGCATGCACTGACAGGCAGATGTCACGGGCAGACAGCGACGCGGCACAGGGGAGCGAGTCTTCTAGATCACAGCAACTGCCAGTCCGACAATGTAGGGACATGACGACCAAGAGGGTCCCCAGCCGGGCTGAACCTATTGCAGAAGCTCAGCCCAAAGCATCGCCGCTCAGAAAGAGTCCTGCGCAGCATCAACGATCTGAGAGGTTACAATTTAAGCGCCAGAGGGAGTGATGTTGTCGGGACGACAACAAAATCAGGAGGGAGATATGTGGTAGGGCCGAAAAGGCACCCGGCTTACCCCTTCACGGGAAGACATCCCAGCTTCCCCCTTCATTGTGAGTGGCACATTTATCGCCCATATTTTCGATGTGCGCGAAGCATGCTGGGATGTAAAAAGTCTTCAAGATTGATGATTAGGCCATAATAAAGCCTAATAATTAATTTTGGTGCAAAGTCGTGTGCTATATTTGGTAGTCGTGTGTTATATTTGATAATTGTGTGCCATATCTGTGTTTTCGTGCTTGATAAAGCAAATATCGCGAGTGTCATTTAAGTGGCTAAATTAATCCGCGCAGCGCGGACTAAGTTGAGTGTTTAGCTTAGCGGTATATATAAAGAAATAGCGAGCCAGCAGCGACCTTTCCTAGTATCAGCCCAGACGAGAGAACAAACGACGAGGTGACCGGTGTAGGTAGCAGATGGACCAGAGCACGTGAGCTGTAATTCTTAGCGCATTTTGTAGAATTTAGCATTCGTGTTCTATAAGTCTGAAATTATATTCAGCACGAGTCTGTTTTAATGTTTAGTGAGTTAAATAGATAGATAGATGTGAAAGTTTAAGAGCGATTATGTTATTTATCAGAAAGGCAAATATGGTATGAAGCTATTTCACGTGAATTTAGATAATATCAACCTGGTAGCAAAAATATCAAGATGGCAGCCGGGAGGCCACGTGGTGATGACTTTAGTTTTAGTGTTAAGTCAAGAGTAGTTATATTTTATTCATAATGTAAGAGTAATTTTATTTTATTCTTTGAGATTGTAATTAAGTGTATTTCACGATTATTGATTGTTCTACTGTATATCTTTGGTGGGTTACTTTGAGGTGAGAATATATATTTAGATTTCTGGAGAGCGTGCGTAAGGCGTAATTTACGTTGAGACAGGTGTTTCTCTGTTTGCTCCCGGCGGAGCATGGAAACACCAATGCAGCTGGAGTCCATTACAGGCCCACAATAAGCATTTTGAGCCTATTGCTGTGGTTGTTTCGGTGACGGTAACGATGTGTTTCGTGTGATGAGTTCCCAATCTCATCAGGGGTCATATACGACACGCTTGTTACCAGGCGCACCAGTCGTCACTTACGACATGTTCAGAGGGCAGTGACGAATATTGAGATGGACCAGTTGCGAGGTGGTGGTTTATTCTCATTAAGGAGAGTATTTTTTGTACATATAGTCGAATATTATTTTATGTCCAGTTGATTATTATTTAATTATTGTAATGTGAATGGACCAGTTGCTAGGTGGTGGTTTATTCTCTTTAAGGAGAGTATTTGTTGTACATATAGTTGAATATTATTTTATGTCCAGTTGATTATTATTTAATTATTGTAATGTGAAGAATGGTTTGAGAGCACGAGGGCTCACTTGGAGATATTTCTCTTCTCCGCTTCTGAGGGAGCATGGGGCCACCAGTGTGGTTTGCCTCTGCATGAAGTATTCATTTGCTCGTGCAGTAGTGGTTTCGGTAGCAATCTGTGTTACATGGTGAGATTGCCAGCCTCATGCACAACACCGTACTAGTCTCAGTGACGACATGCATGAGTCTGTGTGTGTATGCTAGCTGAGTGTGTGCTCTTGCAGTAGTGGTTTCGGTAGCAATCTGTGTTACATGGTGAGATTGCCAGCCTCATGCACAACACCATACTAGTCTCATTGACGACATGCATGCGAATGTGTGTGTGATAGTTGAGTGTGCCCTTGCAGTAGTGGTTTCGGTAGCAATCTGTGTTACATGGTGAGATTGCCAGCCTCATGCACAACACCGTACTAGTCTCATTGACGACATGCATGAGTCTGTGTGTGTGTATGATAGCTGAGTGTGTGCTCTTGCAGTAGTGGTTTCGGTAGCAATCTGTGTTACACGGTGAGATTGCCAGCCTCATGCACAACACCTTACTAGTCGCATTGGACGACACGCATGAGTGTGTGCGTGTGTGATAGTTGAGGGTGTCAGGTGGCATGGAAGGACTGTTTGGCAGGTGAGAGTATCATTATTTAACTATTATGATTTTAACTTTTCGTTGCTTTGTTTGCTTCTTCAGATTCGCAACTGAATACTAGCTGGGTGTTTTGTTATGTTCGCTGGTTTATTTGTTTAATGTTTGCTTCAGTGTGCTCTTAGTCACTGAATGGGTTGTAAAAATAAATACAGCCCCTGCCTCTAGAATCAAGAGTTTTATTGTTGAATCGGGTCGGTTGCGAGTGTGAAAAGAGAGTGATCAAATATCACAACATCATCATCAACATCTCGCCCACCCTTTCACACACACACATATATATATATATATATATATATATATATATATATATATATATATATATATATATATATATATATAAACGAATAGACGGGGATGTGGTCATGGAGACATCCGCAGGTGGTCCAAGGCATCAAGCAGGGAGCGCAGAGACATGGTAGTTCAGGAGATACGAGGAGCTGAGAATGATAAGAGGTTGCAAAAAGCAGTGCAGCAGGTCCAACAAGGCCAATGGACTACATGGGAAGGAGCCCTGCAGAGGCCCTTGACATGGAATGATATATGGCATATGGCACCTCTTAGGCTCAGCTTCGTTGTTAGATCAATGTATGACCTGCTGCCGTCGGCCACCAACCTTGAGAAATGGGGAAAGTCGGATGATGAGCAGTGCCCCCTGTGCCAGGGGAGGCAGACACTCGAACACGTGCTCTCAGCGTGTAAGGTGTCATTAGGGCAAGGGCGATACACTTGGCGCCATAACAAAGTGCTAAATGAGCTTGCTGCGACAATAGATCTGGCAAGGATGAAGGCGAATAGCGAACCCGGGCCGAGCACCGCAAATACATACTTTCTGAGATCAGGAAAGTCAGCACACCCCAAACCGAGTAAACCTGGTAGCAGTTTACCATCTCTTCTTGACTGTGCAAACGACTGGGAGATGGCTGTAGACCTATCTGGACGACGGGCATATCCAGAGAGTATAAGAAAATCGCGGAGACGGCCGGATATAGTGCTTCATTCTTCAGCAGCGCTCCATGTTATACTGATTGAACTGACCGTGCCATTTGAATCCAGATTAGACGAGCAACATTCGTTCAAAGCGGCCAAGTATAGTGATCTGGCCGCGGATCTGAGACACGATGGGTTCACTGCAAGGGTCATGGCTGTTGAGGTGGGCGCAAGAGGACTTGTGGCTGCATCAGTGTATGATTTATTGAAACTGTTGGGGCTGAGGGGACAGTCGAGAACAAGGGCAATGAAGACGCTTAGTGAAACTGCCGAAAAGGCATCAGGTTGGCTGTGGAACAACCGCAATGGCAATGGAAACCGAGACAGTAAACGCTGCGGTACAGAAAACACCAGGAATTTTTCTAAGTCCACAATACGTTGAGTTTTTTGGTGTACTAGTGAAAGGGCTGTGACTGAGGGGCAACAGGCGGCGTATAATATAAGAGGTGTTAGGCACCGAATTTCAGTTGCTAGCGCGCCGTGGCTTGCCTCGTCGGCTTCGCGCAGGTGTCTCAGTGTGTGTCCGTAGTTGTGATGTGCTACGGAGCGAACGGAATAATTTGTCTTCTCTTTGTTACATTTACAATTGCCTCCACGGCTGGCGGAGTTGTGGATTAAAGTTGCTACCATAAGTGAAATGGGTTCATTTTCGATACAGGAGAACAGGAGGCTGAGACGCTTGGGAGTCATGACCCAAGTGGGCCCGCCCCCCTTAGAGTATAAAGGAGTATGTGGGGCCGAAACACATGTCGGACGGGGGGACTGCTTCTGATGATCAGATTGCTTCCTGTTGTATCGCTCTGTAGAGAGTTTCCTATCATATATATATATATATATATATATATATCTATATATATATATATATATATATATATATATATATATATATATATATATATCTTCTTCTTCTTCTTCCGTCCTTAGCCACCGACCGTCAAAGCAGTCAGTGGCCATTACGCCTAGTGGCGTCTTAGGGCAACAGCAGATAGGTTTTCTTGGCCATTGTTTCCCATCACGCCTAAGGGCGTCTTTAGGGCAACGGCAAATCAATCCATTTGCTGTTGTTTCCGTAATCGAAGTGACTGGCAAACGGGTGATCAGCCCGTTTGTATATATATATATATATATATATATATATATATATATATATATATATATATATATATATATATATATATATATATATATATATATATATATATATATATATATATTGTATATATATTATTGAATATACCTTGTATACTAGAGGTTCTGGATCATACATATGCCTTTCTCTCTGTAATGATTAATTCAACTATGAATTTCTCAAAATCAACATATACAAATTTAATGCTCAATTACTTTGAAACAAATGTAAGTAAATATGAAATGGTAATTATAAGAAATTATGGTTCATCATAGATCTCGGTTTGGGAGATGAAAATATAATCTTTTGAGGTGGCCTGCTAAACTTATTACTTAGCTTCCAAATTGCTGGTTCATTGTAGCCACCCCCTGTACTGTTAGTCTATGGCGGGAAGAGTTTGATAAGTGGCGATATATAGGATAGGGACTCTGTGAATCAGCATCAACAATTAGACTCAGGGAACTTACAGCTTGATCTCACTCTGATTACTCCTAATTAATAACACCATTAACCTCATTTACCACATATTGGGGTCCTGTCCGGGATTAAGTTAACACAAGACCCTGGGGCTCTATAAATAAATGAAAAAGAAAAGTAATAATTGGTGGAATTTGATGAACTGTCAGTGCCTTTATTAATTATTTAGATAGTTTGTTAATTTAAAATATATTATTGATAAATTTGTATTGAAAGAAGGGATGGCAGACTTAGCTAAATTCAGATCTTCCACTGTACAGACGGCGAAAGAACTTGGCATGGAGGGAAACCTTCTGATTCAGTATGTAACTTCTGAATGTGATAAATTCATTGATAGGGAAGATAGGAGGTTAGCAGAGGAAAAGAGATTACAGGTAGAAGCTGATAAGGAAGTTAAGAAATTACAGTTAGAGGCTGAAGCTAAGAAATTACAGTTAGAGGCTGATAGGGAGGCTCAGAAATTAGAGGCTGAAAAAGAAGAAAAGAGATTGCAAAGGGAGGCAGAAGAAAAAAGATTGCACATGGAGGCTGAAAAAGAAGAAAAATGATTGCAGATGGAGGCTGAAAAAGAAGAAAAGAGATTGCAAAGAGAGCATGAGCTCAGACTCAAGGAACTGGAACTTCAAGGCCATGTTCCACAAAATGGAAGCAGCTCATCTACCTCTGATACTACTGCAAGTCATGGGGCCTCTTATTCAGCCATGAACTTTCACTTAGATCCTTTTGTAGAGAAAGCGGATGCCATTGAGTCATTCCTAAATAAATACGAAAGACTAGCTACTAATTATGGGTTAGAAAGGGAGACGTGGAGTTTAGAATTATCACAAGGACTTAGGTTTACATCTTATGAAGTCTTCTCCAAATTGAGCAGAGAAGAGCAAGAAGATTATGATATTCTAAAACAAGCTCTCTTAGATATGAGATGAACAGTGAATTCTATAGGAAGAAATTTAGAAATGCTAAGCTATTGTCTGGGGAGACTTACCACCAGTTCTCTGCCAGATTGGAAACCTATTTGGAGAAATGGACTGCTCTGGGGAAAACCCAAGATCTGAAGGAAATGATTATGATGGAGCAGTTAAGAGAGTCCATGGCTCTGACTTGAGAAAATTTCTCATGGAACAAGGTGCAGATAGATTGGGGGAGATTCTCAATGTTGCTGAGAGATATCAGGCAGCCCAGATTGAAGTGGCTGGTATCAGAAAGAAACCAGTAGAAAGTAGTAGAAACCCACAAGACCAAGATGAGTACACTAATGGTAGGGATCAACCATCTAGATTCAGACAAGACTATGATAGGACTAGATTTGATCCTAGAAACAGAATCCCGCAAGTAAATGATAGAAACCCTCAAGTAAATGAAAAGAAACCCTACAGACCAGAAGGAAAATGGTGTAAAATATGTAGAATGCATAATCATAATACAACTGAATGTGGTAGGAAAGTTCCTCCATATCACGCTGCATGCATGATAACGGTGGGAAACAAGGGAAAGAAGGAACTGTCTACAGGGCAGCATGAACTTCCTCATCCCCCCATCTGTGAAGAAGTAGTATGTAATGGTGCAAAAGTCAAGTGCCTTTACGATTCTGGATTGGAATATGACTCAGTTGTGAGTGCAAACCTGGTGCACCCTGACCAGTATACCACAGACAAAGTGGAGATACAAGGGGCACTGAAGGATACAGCCACCATGACACTTCCCGTAGCCAGGATAAATGTCAAAACTAGGTACGTGGAAGGAGTGATTAGAGCAGCAGTGTGTAAGGATCCTAATTACCCGCTGGTGTTAGGAAAAAGATTTGTGTTTCTAGGGAGCCCTATAAAACCTGTGATTATGGCCACACTCCAGGTCAGGTCGACCCCTAGTAAGGAGAAGGAACCACCACTAACTATTCATCCTAAACAGATGAAAAAGGCCCAGGCAAAAGACAAATCATTAAAACCTTGCTTTGGCAAATTGCCAAATAGCCATAACAACCCTAGAAAAGGAGAATTCTATTTGAAAGAGGGACTGCTCTACAGGAAGGCTGGAGCAGTGTTACGGTCGCACTGTATCTTTTCTTGCTATATTAAAAGATTCAGCACCGTTGGACGTGAGTTTATTGGGTTGCTTGTCAATATTTCAGATATTATAATTCATCTATTCTAATTCCAGCTTTATAGTTCGATTGCAGTTTTAAGCCATTATTGTGTGATTAAATTATTATTATATTCAGTGTCGTTATTGTATATTAATTCTTCCGCAGTGTTGGTTAGATTATAGTTAGTCTTATAAATACCTGTGATAATCTGGACTGACCTTGCAAGGATTAATGACAGTGACAGCACAGAGTGAGAACTTGAATAATTCAGGCAATCAACAAGTTCCATTGACGACTGAACAATTTAATATATACTTTTTGCACAATGAGCGTAACACATTTCACACATTTAACTTGGCTTCATCATAGTTTTAAGCTCTACACAATGTTCCTCTCACAGACTTAGCTCGTCTGGGTTAACCGTTAAGTTTATAGCGTAGAAGAGTGTGCAACCAACTCCTCCTGAATCCGATCCTTAGAGTTATTATCCCTTCACAATACTAGTGAGTACATTATCCGTAAATCTATAGATCCTGTCTATGTATCATTTTTGACATCTTTGGCTTGCATCGCCAGGTTTTAACTGCCATGTATATAAGTTCAAGGTGAACGTAATTTGCGTTGTTCGCGATTCTAATCTGGACTCTACCTGGTCCTATATTCAATTTGATACGGATCCTTACGCTATCTTACACTTTCCAGTGGATCTGCCGTTCCACATATATATTTAATCAGTGGCTATGCCACATATTCAAACACGATCCTTAAGTGGGTTTTACCACACATTCCAACACTGCCATTCGGCTCAATGGCCATACATAGACTAAATGTAACTAGGCTTGACGCGTCATACATCGATTTGCGCGATTTCTGGTATTAGTTTAATTGAGGTGTCTCGTGGTGCACGCATGCGAATGTGGCCATCATTCACATGCCTGCAAGCCGCGAAACAGTCCTCAACATCATCCCCCCCGCTCCCAAACGTGACACTCGTGGCACGTGAGAGAGTGGTGGCGAATATGTGACCGACTATAATCTATGCATGTTATCTATCGTCAAAAATGAAATAATGAAATTAATATTCATAATTAGGAATAATAATTATAAAATTATGTCCATTGTCAACATCAGGACAAGAAAGTTATCTCAATCCTGTGACGTAAAATTTCTCGATAACAAGTCCGCGAGGTTATTATCAGTTCCTGAAATAGGTATTACTGAAAAGGCGAATTCTTGTAGTAAAAGAAACCATCTGTGAATTCTTGCGTTTTTCATAGTTCTCGAAGTGATAAACGTGAGCGGACTGTGGTCTGTGTAAATAAAGAACTTTCTCCCTATCAAGTACTTAGACAGTTTTTCTAAGCACCACACCGCCGCGAGCAGTTCGCGCTCTCCTGTTGCGTATTTTTGTTCTGCCGGAGTAAGCTTGCGTGAGACAAACAAGCATGGATGGAATATCCCTTCATAGCATTGAAGCAAACAACCTGCAATTCCGGAACTGGATTCATCTGTTTGAATCAAGAATGTTAAATGTATGTTTGGCAATAACAGGATAGGAGGATTCTTAAATAAATTCTTTATCATAATCAGAGCATCTTCGCACTGCGGTGTGCATAATATTTTTTTTTTTGGACTACCTTTGGCCAACAATCCGGACAAAGGAGCAGAGATATGTGCGAAGCGTGGTATAAATTTATGGTAATAGTTAACCAGCCCAAGTAAACTTCTTACTTGTTTCTTAGATGATGGAGTGGCAATCTCCAGTATACGCTTGACTGTATTGTCATCAGGGTGTAATCTATGGTTACCTATGCGGTGACCAAGAAAAGTAATCTCCTGACCACCTATCTGGACCTTAGATGGTCTTACAGTCAAACCATGTTGTCGTAGTGTAACGAGAAGAGAAGACAAACCAGTAATATGGTCTTCCCATGTGTTGTGAAATAGACAGATGTCATCGATGTATGTGATGACATCTTTTCGATCGCCACGAAGGCGGCGCATCATGCGCTTGTATTCATTCTAATAAAAGTACTTGCAATTATCATATTATTCGAACACTTAAAGTGAAAGCACTTACGCAACGAATCATAGTTGCCTACAGTAATAAAGACAAAAATATAGAGATCAGTGAAGTCAGCACAAATAATGCAAGTATCACTGATGACAGATATAATTGAAGCAAGTATCCTGGGAGGATGAAGCTGCCGATCGCACTAAGTGGCGATGCTATTTACGGCGCCACCTCAGATTGGGCGAAGAGAGGCTCACACAGGAAGCAGAGGTGAGGAGAAAACCAGGAAAATAAGCAGCTGAGGGCTGTCACCTCAGGGGCGCATTCCCATAGTCAGTTATGACTGAAGGGGCTATTACTATTATTATTATTATCCTCTAAAAATAACGTCGATATTACCAAAAGAAAATTATCATGTGCGAACAAATATAAGAAATAGCACACTAAACTATGGATGTATAGAAGAACAAAACATCCAAAGACAGAAGAAAAGAAATAGGCCAACACAACTACACAGTGCGTGGTGTAGAATTGCGTGCGAGTTGCACATCTAAATAATGGTGTGCAAACCTAGAACCATTTTTGAATTTCACTGCTCTGCGAGCATCGCAATAACGAGCAAAACGAACAAATGCAAGTTGGTGAGAAGAATGTTGAAGTTCGAACATACGAACAAATTCAACATCTCCGATACGCTGGAAAAATCTCCTGAGCGCATACCAAGTCGCACCCGAAGGTAAATTGCGCACTAAAACAGTGCGATTCAATGAAATATGATCTCGGCCAGGTCTGAACTGAGCCCGAGAATCATTGAATCTATCATGTGTCGTGCGAGTCACGCGCACAGAGGTATTGCTATGTATATCTCGTTCCTTGCATGTCGTAAGAGCTGGACGATCATGGCCATCCTTGTGATCATCCCGACGAGTATGATTATCAACAACCCCTCGTCCAGCCTCATGACTCTTTCTAGTAAATTTTGTGTCACCTTTGACATCATCATTCATACTCTTAAGAGTAGAAGTACCATGAGCATGCTGTCTACACATATGATGATGACCAATACTATTAGTCACGTCTGAGCATGTCATGACTGGATGTCTGGAAGATTCAGTCGATGTCTCCACAACATCAGTATTAAATGTCTTTTGAAGACAAAGTTGTGTATAGAGATTCTCATCAAAATAAATGGAACCAATATGATGATCAACATCTTCCAAATGAGCAGATTTCACATGTTGCAGCTCATCACCATCGGGTGTAGCCCGATGATTGTCAATTTGACATGTCGTATCTTCCCTATCAACAGCTGTTTTCCCAACAATATGATCCTCATGACTATAACAATAACAAATATCCTCATGAAGTTTGGTCTCATGGAACTTCATCTGTTCACATCCCGTAAGGGTGTTTTGTTTACCATTATTATTCCCATGTGGTGGACTTTTTCCCATAGTGACATACCTAGCACTGGCCTTACGCCAAGATCTACCATCATGAAAATCAGAACGGTTATGACAGGAAACCCTGACATAAGAATCCTGACGAGGAAAGCTATATTTTCCTCTGAATGATCGACTATCCCGTCGTTGTAAATGAATCTTAGCATTGAATGCTGGAAGTCGGATATCACTCTTATGAGAGCGATCTGTATCATCACTAAGTTTAGCATTTGAAATGCTATGCTTCTGCAGAAAGTCGTTTGGGTGTGGTAAAATATCACGGTAACCCAATTTCATACCCAAACCAGCTCCATCTGATGGCAATACATGTTCCTGTGATATGATATCTAATAAAACATCTACCCTTCGATGTAATTTAACAATCTCTAAATCTTTTACTTTATGTTCTGCACCAGCAGTATTAGTCAGTTGTTCAATTTCCATAGAGTGTCTACTGACAATCTCCATATTCTTTGCCTTTTCTTGTTGAAGTTCAAGTTGTAGTCCTTCAATAGAGTTGTCCCGCGAAGTTACATAAAATACATCGATAGTAAACACGTAATGATGAGTACTAGAACTGCAAAGTAGGACAGACAAGTGACAGTGGAGGAAAAATTGAAGGCCAAAGCTAGCCAACTGGACAACACACACTAGTCGAAAGCTCTAATTTAGACAAGAACTTATCTTCATGTGGTCATGCCATTGTGATCCCAAAAAATAAACCACAACAAGATGCTCCCAGCTGTTTGACTTGTTTCCATTGAGAAGTAAACTTGACCGGTTGATTGAAGATTTTCGGACTTGATATTGAAAGAAATTCTGTTGAAATACTTCCCCGGTTGCTCTGGAGGTTTAACAAGTGTATGGATTGTCTTTCTGGTTCTATGTGATGGTTCAGGATCAAAAATTGAATGACAAACGATCGATTTGATTCAGCGAATTCAGCGACCGTTGATCGGAGTGATGACTCGACCTTGACCTTCGTAACTTGATGTGTAAATTTGAGTTGCCAGATTGGACCAGCGCCTTGAATGAGACCTTTTTGAACTGTTCAATTTCCACTGTTACTTTGCCTGTGACGAACTGAATTGATCTTGAAGTTGTTTCCACTAGAATCTTCCCACCTTGAAGCCTGATTCATGAACATTAGTTCGTTCAATTGGGTAACGGAAAAGATGAATTCTGAAAATTGTCCGAACACTTTCTGACACCAGTAAGTTACGGTTCCGCACTGTATCTTTTCTTGCTAGTTGTTATTAAAAGATTCAGCACCGTTGGACGTGAGTTTATTGGGTTGCTTGTCAATATTTCAGATATTATAATTCATCTATTCTAATTCCAGCTTTATAGTTCGATTGCAGTTTTAAGCCATTATTGTGTAATTAAATTATTATTATATTCAGTGTCGTTATTGTATATTAATTCTTCCGCAGTGTTGGTTAGATTATAGTTAGTCTTATAAATACCTGTGATAATCTGGACTGACCTTGCAACGATTAATGACAGTCACAGCACAGAGTGAGAACTTGATGTCGTGAATTATTCTAATCCCCATATATAAATTAAAACGTAAATGCAAAGCCTAACAAATAAATTTAATAAAAGGAAAGAAGAATGGTAAAGAACAGTGCTGTCACAATGACTGTACTCGAAATCCCCCTTGTTTTCTACTTCGTCTGCAAATTGTAACGCTTTCACGTTGATAGTAAAAGCCTACTGTATTATTACCCGCTTTCTTCAATGAAACGTGTACTGTATTTCTTGGAAAAACCTTGAGGTACGCAAGCTGATCAATGACCTAGATTTAATATTTCATTCATTCCATACACGGCGTAACTAAAGACAGATGGACTAAAGGATAGAGAGAAGGGAGAGGCAGAAAGCCGAACACGTGCAACACTAAACACGCGTCGCGCGATACACAATTGCTGCCATCACGCGTGTAAGGCCACATGCACTAACTTTATTTCAAATCGACAGTGATAAAATTCACTACCCTTCCCAGAGTTAGGTTTTAAAATCCTGAAAAACGCTTATTAGGAATTATGACATTATACCGGTTTACGTTTGAAAACATTACAGTACCCAGACAGCACATCTTCGAAACAGGAGGTAGAAGAAATTGCATATTTTGAACGCAGCATATTAGCTCTATTAAATATATATATTTGGGTTCCTTAGGGTTTGCTGACAAAGAATATGTAAAACGTTACGCAAATAGTCTAGGAATTACCAAGTTATGGCCAAAATAAAATAGTGGGGGTGCCTGACAGCATGAAATCATTTCTGCTCATAAAATTTTTTTATAACGTGTTTAAAAAAACATTACGTACGGAAATAGCCTACCATGTTAACTCCTATGTGATTGGAGCGCAACAAATGAAAGACTAAACACGATTGGTCGGACTATAAATACTATCGTGTGTTGTCAGGGGAAACGTGAGAAAGGGGTACTTTTTTGAAAAGATGTGTAGACGTGGTGTGATTGGGTAGAGCTGCGAATATACTCCATTCAGAGCGTCTGTTCATTGCCACATCTTGTAATAAACCTACTAAGAAGCAGTGCGTTGAGCACCAGTGTATATTTTTTATAAAATAAAGCCTGGGACATCGGCAGATCGGAGTTGTGCTATATTCATTGCCAGTCAACGAAACTGTTTATTATTATTTCCATGAATTGTGGTAAGCTTGAAATATTCAATATCTTTTAATGAAAATTGAATGTAAATTGATAATTTATGTCTGTATATATGTGTGGTTCAGTAGCGAACATGATGTAAAGCCTATAGGCTCCAGCCTGAACAGAAGGTGTCGGAGGAAAGTAAAACTGCATGGAATGGCCAAACAGTACACTGACACCTAGATTATTAACTAGAAAGAAATAATGCTGGAATTGCAGAGGCGTAGTAACCATTAGAGAGGGAAATACTGGTATAAGGTATTTCAGATGAAGCTGACAGTTGGCCTAACGCTCTGAACTCAATGTTTGTGATGTATTGTGCTCAGTGTAGAAATAGAGTGTAAATTAGTTCTGACGTAGAAGGTACAACCTTCTTGTTTCAGGGACCGTGGTCTTAAAGTTATTGAGCAGCACCTGGTCAGAGCTTTGCTGAAGCCAGAAGTGGACAGCATACTCCTTGGTCAATATAGCAACCAGTGGGGTGGCTCCAGAACTCAGTACAGTTATCGAGCAGAGGAGTCCTTTACTGCAGTCATCACGCAAGATAAGAGAGTGTGGCCATGGAGCTCAACATTATGTACCCCATCTTACAATGACAATATAAACTAAAATTAAGAGGGGAATTAAATTGTTTTAATACCAGGAACTGAGAACATCTCCAATACTAGTTCCCATAGAAACAAACTATTGAAGTCATGATGACAAATACCAACAGAGCTTGAACAAAACAAAACCAGTATTACCTCATATTACCACTACACAACTGACACACATAGGATACCATTTATAATATATGTCACTACAAGAATCATATTAATAAATTCTGTACATATAACTTGTAATTAAAATTGATTGTGATTCCTGGTTCCCTTTGTATTTGAATCAGGACACATATACATTCATGACAGCACTGAATACATATTGTTATTTGAAAAGTTATCAGTGACTCCTTTAAGATATCCTCTTAGAGTGTTATATGTATGTGAGTGTCACAGTGTTGTCAAGTGTGGTGGAATAAATTAAATTGTTTATCTGTCTGTTGTTGTTATGACTTACACTTCATCATACACATACCCTAGACATATAACGTAGTCATCACACTACTCCAGAATAATTCTGACTGAGATATATATATGTGGCAGCAAGTAAGGTTATCTATAATACACTACTCTTATTAGATATAGATACCTTCACAGCTGATCTCAGTCAGTACACTAAGTCCCCTATAAATATTTATAACATCCCACTTTACCACATATATTGGGGTCTCGCCCTCGGGATTTTGAATCTTTCCCTATTACAAATATTGGGGGTAACTCACTTCAGGGAATAATAAGAATTAAAAGGTATCCTTGGGTGAAAATAAATAAGGTTGAGCTCACAGTGCCTGTGTTGTCCTAAGTTAATTAGTCATAGATACAATTGTTTAGTTGATTATTTTAGACATTTATCTGTCAGACAATGGCCGACCTGGCAAAATTTCGATCTGCTGCTGTACAGACTGCGAAAGAGTTAGGCATGGACGGGCAAATTATGATTGCTTATGTCACTGCTGAATGTGACAAATATATTGAACGAGAAGAAAGAAGATTAGAAAAAGAGGCCGAAAGAAAGTTAGAAGCTGAAAAAGAGATTAAGAGGTTGCAGATTGAGGCTGAGGCTAAGAGGTTGCAGATTGAGGCTGACAAAGAGGCTAAAGCATTGGAAGCAGAAGAAAGAAAATTAGCTGCAGAAAGGGAAGACAAGAGATTAGCTGCAGAAAGGGAAGCCGAAGAAAGAAGATTAGCTGCAGAGAGGGAAGCAGAAAAGGAGGAGAAGAGATTACAAAGGGAACATGAGTTACGACTAAGGGAGTTTGAGTTTCAAGGCCATGCTCCTGAAAATAGTGCCAGTCCCTTTGCCTCTGATGCTACTGCTAGCCAAGGAGCCTCAACCTCAGCTATGAATTTTCATTTAGATCATTTTGTTGAGAAAGACGATGATATAGAGAGCTATCTAAATAGGTATGAACTATTAGCTACCACATATGGGTTAGAGAGAGAAAGGTGGAGCTTAAAGTTATCTCAAGGACTTCGTGGGGCAGCTTATGAAGTTTTTGCAAAAATGAGCAGAAGTGATCAGGAAAATTATGACATGCTAAAGCAGGCTCTTTTGTTAAGATATGAAAAGAATGCAGAATTTTATAGGAAAAAATTTAGGAATGCTAAACTACTGTCAGGTGAAACCTATCACCAGTTCTCTGCACGAATAGAGACATACTTGGAGAAATGGACTTCTCTGGGGAAAACCCAAGATCTTAAGGAAATGGTCCTTATAGAGCAATTAAGAGAGTCCATGGCTCCAGACCTGAGAAAGTTTCTCATGGAACAAGGTGCAGAGAGGCTGGGTGAGTTGCTAAATGTTGCTGAAAGGTATCAAGCAGCTCAAGCAGAGGTAACAGGTAATAAAAAGAAACAAGTGGATAACTTTAGGGCACCACAGAACTTTAATAAATTTGATCCTAGGGATCAAAACAAAGGTAAGCACCAGTTTGATAGGCCACGGTATGAAAATAAAAATAAAACCCCACAATTCGATGAAAGGAAATATGATGAAAGAAAATCTTTCAACCAAGGAAAAAGGTGGTGTAAAAATTGTAAGATGAACAATCATGACACTGACCATTGTAGAAGGAAACCTCCTCATTGTGCTGCTATGACATCGGGGAAAAAGGAAAAGAAGGTCAAACCTGAAGAACTACAGGAACCATACCACCCCCCAGTGTGTGAAGATGTCATCTGTAATGGTGTCACTATAAGGTGTTTATATGATACCGGTTTAGATTACGATTCCGTTGTGAGTTCTCACCTGGTGCAGGCCGATCAATACACCACAGAAACAGTGGAGATTCAAACTGCAACCAAGGATGTAGCTACCATGACACTTCCCGTCGCCCGAATAAAAGTGAAAACGCGATATGTGGAAGGAATCATAAAAGCAGCAGTGATAAATGAGCCAATCTACCCTCTGATATTGGGGTGTAGATATGTCTTCTTGGGGAATCCCAAGAGACCTGTGATATTGGCAACAGTGCAGACCAGATCACAGTCTAAAAAGGAGGAGGATAATCCAATAAATACTCACCCAGATGAGATGAGGAAGGCACAGGCTGAGGACAAAACACTCAAGCCATGTTTCAAGAAGTTGCCCAAATCTCATACACCTCCAGGCAAGGGAGAGTTTTATATGAAGAACAAACTGATATATAGGAAGGCTGGATCTGAATCCAATGGTCACGGACAGCTGGTCCTTCCCACTTCATATAGGACTAAAGTGTTGGAACTAGGGCATGCGATTCCCTTCAGTGGTCATATGGGAATCAGCGCAACAGGACAGCGAATAGCTTGTCACTATTTCTGGCCAGGAATAACTGAAGATATCAAACGATATGTAAAATCCTGTCCAGAGTGCCAACGAGTAGCACCTAAACATTGGACTGCACCAGCAACTCTGGGGGAAATGCCCATAGTGGGAACACCCTTTGAGAGAGTTGCCGTGGATCTTGTGGGACCTCTCACCCGAACCAAGAGAAGGAACAGCTACATTCTGACTCTGGTGGACACTTGTTCTATGTGGGGAGAGGCAGTAGCCCTGTCATCGATTGATTCTAAACATGTGGCAGAGGCATTGCTCACAATTTTCACAAGGTTAGGCTTTCCCAATCAAATCTTGACTGATAATGGCTCTCAGTTCAAGGGGAAACTAACTGAAGAAGTTTTCAGGATCTTCCAGGCCAAACACTTCCATTGTAGTGTGTACCATCCCCAAGGGAACGGCCAAGTGGAAAGATTTAACGGCACGTTGATGTCGATCCTGAGAAAGTTGGCACACGAAAAACCAGATACATGGGACCAGTACCTGCACGCCGCCCTCTTTGCTTATCGGGAGGTACCCCATAGTTCAACCGGTATGGCCCCGGCAACATTATTGTTTGGAAGGCCAATAAAAGGTCCACTCGAAGCTTTGTTAAGAACGTGGACTGATGAAAAGGCAGAGGAAAACATTACATCTTCATACCAATATGTGAATGAGCTGACCACTCGTTTAAAAACTGGCTGGAAACTTGCCAATGAAAATTTGAAACAAGCCAGGAAGAAACATGCTGCCTATTATAACAGGAAGGCGAAAGACAGAGATTTGGCTGTGGGAGAGAAGGTACTGCTTCTTCTCCCCGGGAGTCAGAATAAGTTACAAATTGGATGGCAAGGTCCATATACAGTTTTAGAGAAGGTGTCTAGAACAAATTATAAGATAGATAAGAAGGGGAAAGAAAAAATCTATCATGTGAATCTCCTGAAGAAATATTTGGAAAGAGAACATCAGGAAGAGACACACTTGTTGACCTTGTCCATCGCCATGGAGATGAAAAAGGAACCACTTTCATCATTTGAATATCCATTACACCCCTGTGAGACAGCAGCACAGGTGAAAATCAGTACACATTTAACAAAAACTCAGAAAGAGAGAGTGCAACAGGTTCTAAATAATCATGCAGAGGTGTTAACAGACCGACCAGGGCATACAAACCTATTGGAATATGATATGAAACTGATAGACCCCACACCTGTCTGTATGAAACCATATTCGATTCCGTTTGCTAAGGAGAAAGCTTTGAAGGAAGAGATAGACTATCTGTTGAAGGAAGGAATTATTTCGCACAGTGAATCTTCGTATAGTTCCGGTGTTGTACTCTTAAGGAAGCCCTCTGGAGAACATAGACTCTGTATAGATTACAGGAGACTGAATGCTATTACAGAAGGACAGGTGGATCCATTGCCGGATACAAATCAGCTGTTTGCCAGACTAAATAAAGCTAAATATTTCTCAAAAGTGGATCTGAGTAAAGGATACTATCAGATTCCAGTAAAGCCTGAGGTTAGACCATACCTAGCTTTTAGTACCTCAGAAGGACACTATGAGTTTAATAGATTGCCATTTGGATTGAAGAATGCGCCTAGTGTCTTCTCTAGAATGATGAGAAAATTATTGGACCCTCTGAATAATCCATGTATAACAAATTTCATGGATGATATCCTTATAGCAACAGAAACATTTGAGGAACACATTGACTCTCTGAACATGCTGTTTGATCGACTTAGGGAAGCAAATTTAACAGCCCGACCAACCAAATGTTGCGTTGGATGTAAAGAATTGGAATTTTTGGGACACACAGTTTATCAGGGAAACATGACCCCTGACCCAAAGAATTTAGAGAAACTAAAGAAAGCCCCGAGACCACAAACCAAGAAGGACGTGAGATCCTTTGTCTCATTATGTGGTTTCTACCAGAAGTATATCAAAAACTTTAATTCCATATGTGCACCGTTAACTGATTTGACACGTAAAGGACATCCAGATCGCATTACATGGACACCACAATGTGAAATGGCTTACCAAGAATTGAAGGAAAAGCTCACAAGTAAACCTATTTTGAAATTACCTGACTTAAGTCAAGAATTCATAGTAAGGACGGATGCCAGTAATATTGGGTTAGGTGCAACTCTACTACAGAAATCAGATGCATTGGATGGGGAATTAAGCCCAGTGGCATATGCTAGCAGAAAGTTGAATAAAGCTGAAATCAACTACTCAACTAGCGAAAAAGAATGTCTTGCAGTAATATGGGCAATAAAGAAATTCAATATTTATCTGTATGGGAAGGCATTTAAGTTGCAAACGGATCACAAACCTTTATCGTTTCTAGCCCAGGCTAGGCATGAGAACTCTAGGTTACTCCGATGGTCCTTGCTTTTGGCTCCCTATAATTTTAGCATTGAGTATATATCTGGAAAAACAAATTTGGGAGCGGATTTTTTAAGCCGCCATCCGTGTGATGAGAATCACCGTAAACCCCAGAAATAATAATAAATTTCTCTATGTGTATATAGAATAAAGGACTGACATATAATGTCTGTTTTAAGAGGGGAGATGTCGTGAATTATTCTAATCCCCATATATAAATTAAAACGTAAATGCAAAGCCTAACAAATAAATTTAATAAAAGGAAAGAAGAATGGTAAAGAACAGTGCTGTCACAATGACTGTACTCGAAATCCCCCTTGTTTTCTACTTCGTCTGCAAATTGTAACGCTTTCACGTTGATAGTAAAAGCCTACTGTATTATTACCCGCTTTCTTCAATGAAACGTGTACTGTATTTCTTGGAAAAACCTTGAGATACGCAAGCTGATCAATGACCTAGATTTAATATTTCATTCATTCCATACACGGCGTAACTAAAGACAGATGGACTAAAGGATAGAGAGAAGGGAGAGGCAGAAAGCCGAACACGTGCAACACTAAACACGCGTCGCGCGATACACAATTGCTGCCATCACGCGTGTAAGGCCACATGCACTAACTTTATTTCAAATCGACAGTGATAAAATTCACTACCCTTCCCAGAGTTAGGTTTTAAAATCCTGAAAAACGCTTATTAGGAATTATGACATTATACCGGTTTACGTTTGAAAACATTACAGTACCCAGACAGCACATCTTCGAAACAGGAGGTAGAAGAAATTGCATATTTTGAACGCAGCATATTAGCTCTATTAAATATATATATTTGGGTTCCTTAGGGTTTGCTGACAAAGAATATGTAAAACGTTACGCAAATAGTCTAGGAATTACCAAGTTATGGCCAAAATAAAATAGTGGGGGTGCCTGACAGCATGAAATCATTTCTGCTCATAAAATTTTTTTATAACGTGTTTAAAAAAACATTACGTACGGAAATAGCCTACCATGTTAACTCCTATGTGATTGGAGCGCAACAAATGAAAGACTAAACACGATTGGTCGGACTATAAATACTATCGTGTGTTGTCAGGGGAAACGTGAGAAAGGGGTACTTTTTTGAAAAGATGTGTAGACGTGGTGTGATTGGGTAGAGCTGCGAATATACTCCATTCAGAGCGTCTGTTCACTGCCACATCTTGTAATAAACCTACTAAGAAGCAGTGCGTTGAGCACCAGTGTATATTTTTTATAAAATAAAGCCTGGGACATCGGCAGATCGGAATTGTGCTATATTCATTGCCAGTCAACGAAACTGTTTATTATTATTTCCATGAATTGTGGTAAGCTTGAAATATTCAATATCTTTTAATGAAAATTGAATGTAAATTGATAATTTATGTCTGTATATATGTGTGGTTCAGTAGCGAACATGATGTAAAGCCTATAGGCTCCAGCCTGAACAGAAGGTGTCGGAGGAAAGTAAAACTGCATGGAATGGCCAAACAGTACACTGACATCTAGATTATTAACTAGAAAGAAATAATGCTGGAATTGCAGAGGCGTAGTAACCATTAGAGAGGGAAATACTGGTATAAGGTATTTCAGATGAAGCTGACAGTTGGCCTAACGCTCTGAACTCAATGTTTGTGATGTATTATGCTCAGTGTAGAACTAGAGTGTAAATTAGTTCTGACGTAGAAGGTACAACCTTCTTGTTTCAGGGACCGTGGTCTTAAAGTTATTGAGCAGCACCTGGTCAGAGCTTTGCTGAAGCCAGAAGTGGACAGCATACTCCTTGGTCAATATAACAACCAGTGGGGTGGCTCCAGAACTCAGTACAGTTATCGAGCAGAGGAGTCCTTTACTGCAGTCATCACGCAAGATAAGAGAGTGTGGCCATGGAGCTCAACATTATGTACCCCATCTTAAAAAAAAATAAGTTAGTTGCTTATCCTTTACAGGACGTGGCAATCAACCCCAGCTTTTATTGGCTGTTTGTGATTTATCTAGGCAATTTTTACGTTCAGTAGTTTGCCATTGCTTTACCCCATCTTACAATGACAATATAAACTAAAATTAAGAGGGGAATTAAATTGTTTTAATACCAGGAACTGAGAACATCTCCAATACTAGTTCCCATAGAAACAAACTATTGAAGTCATGATGACAAATACCAACAGAGCTTGAACAAAACCAAACCAGTATTACCTCATATTACCACTACACAACTGACACACATAGGATACCATTTATAATATATGTCACTACAAGAATCATATTAATAAATTCTGTACATATAACTTGTAATTAAAATTGATTGTGATTCCTGGTTCCCTTTGTATTTGAATCAGGACACATATACATTCATGACAGCACTGAATACATATTGTTATTTGAAAAGTTATCAGTGACTCCTTTAAGATATCCTCTTAGAGTGTTATATGTATGTGAGTGTCACAGTGTTGTCAAGTGTGGTGGAATAAATTAAATTGTTTATCTGTCTGTTGTTGTTATGACTTACACTTCATCATACACATACCCTAGACATATAACGTAGTCATCACACTACTCCAGAATAATTCTGACTGAGATATATATATATGTGGCAGCAAGTAAGGTTATCTATAATACACTACTCTTATTAGATATAGATACCTTCACAGCTGATCTCAGTCAGTACACTAAGTCCCCTATAAATATTTATAACATCCCACTTTACCACACTTGAATAATTCAGGCAATCAACAAGTTCCATTGACGACTGAACAATTTAATATATACTTTTTGCACAATGAGCGTAACACATTTCACACATTTAACTTGGCTTCATCATAGTTCTAAGCTCTACACAATGTTCCTCTCACAGACTTAGCTCGTCTGGGTTAACCGTTAAGTTTATAGCGTAGAAGAGTGTGCAACCAACTCCTCCTGAATCCGATCCTTAGAATTATTATCCCTTCACAATACTAGTGAGTATATTATCCGTAAATCTATAGATCCTGTCTATGTATCATTTTTGACATCTTTGGCTTGCATCGCCAGGTTTTAACTGCCATGTATATAAGTTCAAGGTGAACGTAATTTGCGTTGTTCGCGATTCTAATCCGGACTCTACCTGGTCCTATATTCAATTTGATACGGATCCTTACGCTATCTTACACTTTCCAGTGGATCTGCCGTTCCACATATATATTTAATCAGTGGCTATGCCACATATTCAAACACGATCCTTAAGTGGGTTTTACCACACATTCCAACACTGCCATTCGGCTCAATGGCCATACATAGACTAAATGTAACTAGGCTTGACGCGTCATACATCGATTTGCGCGATTTCTGGTATTAGTTTAATTGAGGTGTCTCGTGGTGCACGCATGCGAATATGGCCATCATTCACATGCCTGCAAGCCGCGAAACAGTCCTCAACAAGCAGGACCCAAAGGATATGGACAGTTAGTACTGCCATGGAGTTATAGGGAAAAGGCGATGAAACAAGCACATGTTGTACCAGACGGTGGACATATAAAGGTTGGTACCACCCGTCAAAGGACATCAGTGAGATTTTTCTGGCCAGGTGTAGCTGACGACATTTATCAGTATATTAATTCCTGTGACCAGTGTAGTAAGGTACATTCCACACGTTGGAAAGAAAATAATACCCAGATGCTAGAAAAGCATTGTGGCAAACATGGGCCTAAAAACAAAATGAGAAATAACAAAGAAAAGGTATATATAGTGGATAGGGAAACACTTTTCCACAAACAATCTTCCAATAAAGAAATTTAATATGGCAACTCTGTGTATGGCACAAAGAGTAAACAGAAAAACAGTCCAGACCACCCCGACACAACCCCCGCCGAAATTCGTGGAACTGGCTGAAATTAGCACTGAGGTTAATCGGCCAACATTGAAACCGAAACTAAATGTTAACCTTAGAAAAGTGGGGAGCGGACGTTTGAGCGATTGGTAAATTGTTGAGTTTGCTTCACAATACGGCTATTAAGTAGCATTATGAAGGGCACCGGTAACAGTTGACCGACCCTATACAGTCTAATTGGAAGTATTGTACGGACATTGGATTGAGATCACATAATATAGCAATGCTAAAGGGCGAATTGATTCTGGATGCCGGAAGTCATTTCCTAATATTATATATTATTTCACCAATTGCTGTTGGGCAGAGAAAACAGCTGGTGAATATCGCCTTTATCTGAATGGCAGATTAAAAGAGTCATATGTATAAATATTAGTAGAGGGTTTTTCCAAATTCCAATCATGCTTGAGCTCAGACCATTGGATGGCTGTGAACATCGGAGGGGCACATTGAATTCATATGTTGCTTGTGGATTGAAATTACTCCGAGTGTTTTATCCAGGCTGATGAGGAAATTACTGGGTCCCCTACATAACTCAGCAATCACCATTGTTATAGATTTTCTCCTCATAACTATTGCACCTTGAGGACACCTCTGGAAATGTCATTGGACAGACTCAGAGAAGATTAATGGTGAATATTGATTGATAACACTGACTAACAAAAAAAAAATTTTTTTTTTCTTTCTCTAACATTTCTATGTTTTTCTGGTCAATTTTAATGCGCTGTTTTTAAATCTGCAAACCGTTTTTCTCTATCAGGTCGGGATCTCTAGAAATACGCAATTGAAGTTTTTTAACAATGCATACAGTATTACAACATCATTTGTACAAGAAGTATAACAGTTATGTAGGCTTGAATTTCTTTGCAGTCGACTTTCGTCGGTGAATGGCATGTGGTACATCGCGATGAAGCATCCAACAATAATCGGCAAGCATGGTCACACTCCACCGTCCTTGATAACGTGACTCCATTACGGCGATATCTTGATGGAATCGTTCTCCATGTTCATCGCTGACTTCGCCAAGGTTGTCAGGGAAAAAGTCAAGATGCGAATCGAGCAAATGGATTTTGAGGGACATGTTACAGCCCATAATTCTGTATGCATCTATGCACTGCTTAACAATATGCACATAGTCGACAGATTTGTGATTTCCCAGAAAGTTATCGACGATCGATTTGAATGCCATCCATGCGCGAAGTTCACTACCATGTAACAAGTTCTCGAATTGTTTGTCTGCAATAACTTTCCTAATCTGAGGTCCTACAAAGATACCTTCCTTTATCTTTGCATCGCTAACTTGCATCGCTAATTTGCGGAAACTTTTCTCGAAGATAAGTGAAAGCTTTGCTCGTTTTATCTAACGCTTTTACGAAATTCTTCATGAGCCCCAACTTTATATGTAACGGTGGTAAAATGATGCTGTCTTTGTTAACTAATGGCTCGTGTATTACATTTTTATGCCCGAGCTGCATACGATCCCTGATAGGCCACACCTTTCTTGCATAATGTTCCTGTCTGTTGCGGCTGTCCCATTCACATAGGAAGCAACAAAATTTAGTATACCCAGTCTGCATGCCCGTGAGAATTGCAATGACCTTTAGGTCTCCACAAATCCGCCATTGGTAGTCATTGTACTTTATTTTTGCCAAAAGTATAGCCATATTGTCATAAGTTTCTTTCATATGAACAGAGTAGGCGACTGGAATTGATGAAAATAAATTTCCGTTATGCAATAACACGGCTTTTAGACTAGTCTTGGAAGAGTCGATGAAAAGTCGCCATTCGTTGACTATGTGCTCATGACCGAGGTGCACCATTAGACCTTTTACATCTTTGCAATAGCAAATGTCATCATCCATCTCAAAGTATTGAACAAGTTCTCTGTGTCTATGACGAAATTTAGATATCGGAGTATTGGGCGCTAAAAGATTCCATTCTTTGAGTCGCGAACCGAGTAATTCCGCTTGTCCTTTGGTAAGAGCGAGATCACGTATTAGATCTGAAAGTTCTGAATGGTTAATTAAGTGAACACCATCATTCACCGGTATATAATCCGAGTCAGAATTAGTTTCTAAAGCAGGTAAACTATCACTTTCTGATGGTTCATTCACGTCCAACGGATATTGTTCTGGTGGAACTGGGATCGGACACGTGATTGGATCATGAGGCACTGGTTTCGAAACCGATTCAATATTTGGATAAACCACAGACTTTCTAGTTTTAAAAGTGAAACCATAGATATTTGTCAAGCAGAAGTAACAATCAGTAGCGTGATTTGTCGGTTCACGCCATATTACTGGCACTCCAAAAGGCATCGACTTATGCTTTGGCGATTTTCGTAACCAACCTGCCAATGTATTTGCACAAGTCGAACAAACTGCATTTGGCTTCCAAGACTTATTTGTATCATCAACTTTCGAATCGAAATAAAGTTCATATGCTTTCTTTAGCAATGGTGTAAAGTTTTTCTGGTGAACACGATCGGTAAAATATCCGCACACGTAACAGAACAGATCAGCCGAATTTCTACAATTTCTAGAAGCCATATTTCACTCAGAATTATTTCAAAATACAGTAACTATTTGAAATATAACGTAACATATGTCATGCATCTTTTAGCAGTATAAAAAGTAGAATTATTTTGCATTTTATTAATTTTTAAAAAGTTATATAGTAAAAATGAAACGGAGCAAATAACGGTTTCCCAAAAATATATTTATTCACAAATATCTTAAGAACCCGACGTGATAGAGATAAACGGATTTCAAATTTGAAATCAGCGCAAGAAACTGACCTAAGAACACTTATTCTTATATAAGAAAGAAAAATGTTGTTTGTCAGTGTAATCTGCATTTAACAGGCAGTAGCACCTGCAGCTGTTTATTAACATAACATGGTGATTTATCTCTGGATTGCAGAGGTCTGAGGCATATTTCTTGAGTAGTGTCTACTTTGAATGACCCACCTGCAGTAAACCAGGATAACACTAAGGGATAATAGAGTCAATTGGACATAATTTGAACGTGATTGACATACAGATGTGAAAGCTGAACTAGTGGTTCACGCTTTTCAAATCGGGGAGATATGTCGTAAAGTGGATCCGTAAGACAACACGTTCAAAAATTTTCCCCCTCAAAATCTAGTAACGTAAATTCACAACCTATAAGCCACTTCTACTATATTTGAAAAATTGCCAAGGGCAAGGTCCAACTTACCGCTAAAAATTGGACAAAATAATTTGAATTTTCCACTATTACAGTTAAAAATCTATAAATAAATTCCATGTTTGACCTTGGTCTCAAGGCCATTGTAAAATCAACTGCCTACATTTAAAATAAAGAATTTGAATTTTCTAACGCCAAGCGTAAAAATACCCCCCCCCCCCCCCCCCCTTCCTTCCCCCAAACACACACGCACACGCTCGACCCTTCCCAATATTTATGACGAAAGCCGTAAAGCTTGGCAGCGAACCAACATTTTACCTCGTTTTATAGGGGAGAGAGAAGGTGGATTACAATGGAAATCCAGCCTAACTTGTGCTTTTGAAAAGAAACTTAGATAACTTATTTCTTTATAAATAACAGGGATGTCTTGAAGGGTAGCGCTAAAAGTGGTTAATATATATATATATATATATATATATATATATATATATATATATATATATATATATATATATATATCATAAAATTTTCCCTTATAATAAATTATCTGGCCTTAGAGAATTATTTTATTAATATTTTAGTTCAGTGAACAGAGCACTATAAATTAGAAAAAAATTACCAAGATGAAAACGGGGATAAATGGGTAAAGGAAACCTATATAGGAAGATAGAGGACAGTTGTCCTTTTAATAATCACTTTTAATATTAAAAATTGACCCATTAATAACAAAGATATGGTATAAATAAAAATTGAGACAGACGAACAAACACACTTATCTACTGCTCAATTTGGTTGCGTGAGAAAAAGTTAGAAATTTCTTGACACGCGTTCTGATTGGTTAAGGCGTAGAGTAGCTTAGGGCAATAAAATTAACATTTCGCTGGTAACAACCGGCATTTGAAATTAAAACTATCTAAAGCTGACATCAGCGGGAGAGCCTGTGTGACCAAAGCGTTCACCGTCTGGACACTTAAAGCAGTGGTAGAACCCATAAACTGCCAAAGTCAAGCTTATGATATGTGATATTCTTACTTGAGGGTAAGGCACAATAAGTATTTGTATTGATTTAATTAACATGCAGGCTACAATTTGTGTTACGATAGCCAAAATGGGAATGCAGTTTTCGGAGTGAAAGAAAGGCATAAAATATTTGCTAGTGGCTTACAAATTTTGCGCATGCCAATGCAGTAACCCAGAAGGGATATTGGCTTTTGCAGTGCCATAAATGTTTAAATATTATGTAAAATCATGTAGAGAATGTTAGGAAGAGTTTATCCACAGGTTTCAGTGCTAGAGTAAGCACACCCTATCTATTGTATGAACGAAAAACCTTGTATAAGATGTTGTAAGAGATATTAAGGGATCACAAGCTATGTATTGTACACCACTATCTATTGTATGGAAGAGACATCTTGGAGGAAGAAACAAGAGCTATGTACTATCACTGAAGAAGAATGTTTACACAGCAGTGGTGTTAAACAATGGAAGATACAGATTGGTGCAATGATCAGCACACATAGCTGATCAGGGTGAGTTGTCACCGTGTTTGTGTGTGGAACTAGATATTAGATGAGATCTATATGGGGAGGGCATTTTCCTCTCATTGCAGGTCATATACCAGCATACCTATTGGTGGCAGGAAACCGGGTGAGGGAAGAAAGTTTGGGAATAATGCTCAGCCTTGTTGCCGCAGCTACCCCATTTCTTCAACTCTAAAGCCAGTGAATGCATATGAGAACCCAAGGGCCAACAGTTGTCACCAGTTTATAAGTTAAGTCCATTAGACCGGCACTGAGAGTGTAACATCAAATATTCCACCACAACCATAAGAATAAGAATAAATAATAAACTCTCCTTGAGATGATGAAGAAGATAATCTGTCCAACATATGAACAGTGATACGTACAAGCAGATAGACAGATCAGTGGGTGGAATTCTTACAATGATCTTTATTCATAGAAACCAGATACTTGGACAGAGTTCCAGTTATTTATTTTAAATAGTGTATATAAACAAATTTATTGAGTTTGACAATCCCTGTCCAAAAGAAATTGAGGTACAGGGAAATTAAATTGTAAAATAATTACCTAAACTTTAACAAAAGTCTTACTCACTTTACTATTATTGAGTTACAGTTCTGTTTACATTTTATTTCGTCCTTATATTAAATACATTACCCTAGACACACTCAGCCCCACAACATCACAGAGCCTATTTTACACAGAGTGAGATCTGAGAGGTGGCGGATAGGGACTCTGAGAATCATCAGCATCAACAATTAGACTCAGGGAACTTACACAGCTTGACCTCACTCTGTTTACCCTTAATTAATAACACCAGTAACCTTTTTTACCACAACACCCTTATTCCTTTTTCAGAAAAGGGGGTATTTCTTGTAAGACCAGTCTCTTACCTGGCACTATCCTGGTATCACCTGATACATCTTTTTGTCCAGGATAACCTTATTCTTTACTACAACGAAACACTTTCGTGACATTCACCACCCATGAGATGTAGGTTTCACGTTTCGATCTCAAGCTCCAAACCACAGACTAGTACAGCTAGTAACGTAGGTAGAACCTCAAATAGTCTCTCCAATCCGTACCACCAACTTTAGAGGAAATAAAAGAACACATTCCGCTGCTAAGTATTTGTTTTCTTGATCTAGATCAGGCGCCTTTCCCCGCTGTCCGTCACCGATTTTGTTATCAGAATTTGTACTCTCCCTGAGTCATCTCCCTAACTCAGGGGATGTGATAACAAAATCACAATTCTTTTAGTTAATGTAATGAAAAACATTCAACTAGACAGCGGCAAGTGGCTTGTGCCTGAAGGAACAACTTTAAACATACATGCAACTCATTACAAATGATTATATATATATATATATATATATATATATATATATATATATATATATATATATATATATATATATATATATATATATATATATATATATATATATATATATATGATGTCATCATCATCCACTTCCTTTCTCCACTTGGAGTCTGGAATTACCTCTGCTTTTGGTTCTTCCTTGAGAAC
Organism: Oreohelix idahoensis; assembly: GCA_024509875.1. Taxonomy (NCBI): domain Eukaryota; kingdom Metazoa; phylum Mollusca; class Gastropoda; order Stylommatophora; family Oreohelicidae; genus Oreohelix; species Oreohelix idahoensis. The sequence continues at coordinate 553,299 of JAMPIV010001034.1, read as the reverse complement.
TACCAAGAAGCAATCACCAGCGCTAGCTGTGGTGGTTCATGAATGTATCCATTTCACATGCTGAGGTTGCCAGCTTCGTATGAACCTGTAACACTCCTAGCTAGTATAAACCAGTAAAATTCAAAGTATAAAAATATGTACAACTCACCCTAGTAATTAGACAAATCTTAGACGTCTTGCTGAGGTAAATAGTCGGCAACTTAACACAGATGCCACGAACACACGTCTGGAATATTATTTCTTATTCTAGAATTCCTCTGTGACTTGTGAGTAGTTTCTGTCGGAGTCCGGCTCCATATTATATTGGCGAGTTTTCTTTCCTAGTGGATAAAAGATGCTCTAATACGTTTTTCCGTTCCTAAAAATTCAGAATCCTGACTCTATTCTTTCTTGTGGCAAGGTCCTGGACGTCTACTTGTGACGATTTCTGGAATCTGTTCTACGTTATACCGTAGCTCTCGGCCCACGCTTCCTGCAAGGCGTTCTCACAAATCTTCCAATCGCGTAATTGTTTATTGGCGCCTCAAATGTCAGGCAATACATTCAAAGTTCATATTATGAAAACTTTTCTGCATGTAGTATTCTGTATCTTCTTCTTCTTCGACGTTCACCCTCAGAAGTCAACTTGAATAAGTTCAAAGAACGCAGCGGTCAGCCTGAGGCTGTTGATATCTCCGTAGATTTTCTCCAGAAAGGGTACTGGTGATGGCCATATGCGTTTTCTCTGTTCCTCATATGTTGGGCACCTTTGAAGAATATGTTCGGCAGTCATTTTATCGGTGCCACAGCCACATTCATTAGTAGTTCCTATCTTCAATTTGTTGAATAGATGGTATCTCAATCTGTTATGACCTGTGCGAAGTCTGAAGATTACCACTTGTTCACTTCTGCTGAGCTGGTAATACGGATCATTTTTTGTGTGGCTTGGATGCTCTTCTTCCCACTTGTGCCTGTACCTGCGCTTGATAAAACTCTTGGCCTCCTCATAAGTTATGTTTGTGTCAAGTTGAGGAAGCTTTCCCCCTTCGTTTGCCAATCTATCAGCTTCTTCATTTCCAGGGATGTTGCAGTGAGAAGGGAGCCACTGTATCACGACTCTTTTGTATTGCTGACATAGTCTGTGAATTGTTACTTTTAGGTCATCCAGATCAGCATTACTTTGACTCTTCAGCATTGTAATCACTGACAGTGCATCTGAGAAGATAGCTACTGGTCTCTCTGAGCTTTCTGCTGTCATTAGAATTTCTGATGCAGTTTTTAGGGCCTCTGCTTCTGCTCTGAAGTTACTTGAACATTTCCCTGTTGCGACTGCTATCTTTTTCTGTGTGCCATTCCTTAAGCTCGGGAAGACTCCTCCACCCAATCTTCTGCTGCATTGGTTGCTGATTCATCTGTGTATGCATGGATTCAGGTGTTTGTTGCTGTCATTTTCGACGGAGTCATCTGTCAAGTTATTTGCTTATGTTTGTATCATAAGTATAATTGTGTCTTTACCTGCGATGTCAGGTTGATTAGGGGTTGTCTTCCCTTGTTTATTCATTCATTGTGTTTGACCTTTAGGGTCAGAGGTTGACAGTTCGGCGTGGGCCTATGGGAAGGTTTTTTAAGCGGGAGTGAGATATACTTCCGGGAAGCCGGGAGGTCCTGTTTTTCTGAAGGGACCAAGAGTCCATTGTTTTTCGGGGAGAATCTTCGAAGTAACTGCTATGGCAGTTTTCCCCAGTGAATCTCTGTGCGTCGGGATGACGACAGAATTCCTTGTGTAGTTCTGAGGATTCATTTACCAGGTAATACCGACCTTTATGCATTATTACGCTTTTCGGTGGCAGAACATGTAAAGGATTACCTAGGGTGAACAGCAGTTCACGGATCCGCCATTTCAGAACTTATATATTTGTGCTCGAGGTAGCCATCCAAGACTGTTAGTCTTATATTGTCCAGAAATCCAGTGACGAAGATATATTGTGGGAGCCGCAGATTGGCGGAACTTCTATCTACAATAAGTATTACTGCAGGGTTGATGATAACCTATTTAACAGAAGTACACGGCCGACGTTAGGACGAGGCCTGTGCTTCCGGCTATTATACTACAGCCTGATATGTGCAATTGGCAGGGAGTGCCAAGTTGCACCTGTGTGTCAAGGTAACTAAGGCATCTGACGCGTTTAGTCAGAGACGCCAAGGGCGACGCTACGAACTGTCATTATTGAAGAACTTTGCTATTGACCATGCACGTCTATTCTGATGTTTACCTTTTTGAATGCCAAATGTATACCTATCGATGTCAGGTCAGCATGACCTTGTTACACTGACTGTTCCTGTTGATATTATGTGTGTTCCCGTCAATAAATGTCTTGAAACATGCCTGCAGTGTCAAAGCATCCTTGATTACTGCATGTGAGAGTATGGGTTGCAGGATCTACATCTATACGAGCCTAAACACATTCGCGTCTTCATTCGCACCCACACTCAACTCATCATACGCTCGCACTACACATCTAACAACATGTAAACTGTCTTGGGCCAGTGATCACCTCAACAAGAAAAAAAAGACAGTTACATTTCTGGTGGACCAGTTACGTGGGCTCTTATGATACATTTCTTGTCGCCAATGTGGCCTAGAAACTTACATTTCTGATGGACCAGATCTGTGGGTTTAAAAAGAACAGAGCGAGCATTTGACATTATTGTTGACATTTATGGATCCAGAAATTTACATTCCTGGTTGGCTGTTACATGTATGATGTCTCCAGTTTTGTCGAGAAAGTTACAAGAAGGACAAGTACACATTACACTTCTGATCTGTGGGTCTAAGCTACACACGGGACAGCCGTAACACACAGTGCTAATTCTACACTTGCAAGTTTTGGCTACAACAGGACAGATATAGGTCATCAACGGTTGACACAAATAAACAGTACGAGCATTTATATTATAATGCTACATAAAGCATAACAAGACAAGTACTGAAGTGAACTACTAGGCATTTGCTACGTGGACCATAACTGCATAGAAGGCGGGTTCCTATTGTAAACAGTACTGCGGGTTGTTACACGTTTCATTCAACAACAGACTTTTCTAGGTCAGAGCATTCAAGCTACATTGTTGGAGGTCAAGTGTCTGTAAACAGTACGTGAAATTGTAAACATTCAATGTGCAAGCCCTAATTTGAGAAGGTCATAGTAACTTTGGTTCGTGAATACCACTTTATGTTACAGTGGATTTGACGTTCAGTGCGCGTTTGACATTTCGTTTCTGTGTTCGCAAGGAGCAAGAAATTTATTTTAGTTTCAGCTGTGACTGAACTTGTTCTGCAACACATTGAAATTGATTGCTATATGTTTATGTCACTTCTACTGTTTTGTGTATTTTTCTGCGGGTTTTTCGGTTGGTGGGTCTTACGGTAAATATGCCACTTGATCGAGGCTTACTGTAAGCGGTCTGTAGGTGCAAATTTTCTTAATTTGGAAATTTGCTAGTGACAATTGGTCGCTATTGATGTTAGCTGTGATGTAATTGTACTTAACGTTGTTTTTGTAATATTTTGTCTGTTTTTCAGTTTTGATTGTCGATTTGTTTTGTTTGTATTCTGTAGGTCTCTCCTTTCTTGTGTATTTCTCTACACATTTTTGGTTAAAACAGTGTTGCCATTTGTATTGTTTTGTATTTTTGTCTTTGTATTTTTTTTTTGGTTGTACTACATTACTGTCATGCACAGTCTACATACACATACTTGGTCATGTTTTGATATTATTGATAAGGTAGACTCTTCATATAGAGTTTGTTAAATAATATTATATAAGATATTTATACAAGTTCTTTGATAAAAGACTTGTTATCTACAAAGATTGAGACAAGGTGAAATACATATTCAAGTTCTTTATAAAAAAGACTTGTGCCCATAGTGAGTGGGATATAAGGGAATTTTTTTTCCCACAGGTACTCAAGTGATTTTTTGGGTACATTATAAACAAGAGGAACATACAAAGTCTTTGTCTAAGACTAAGACAGTAAAATAAAGTGAAGTGAGTATACAAGTCTAGCATTTCAGACTTGTCTCCCATTGAAGTGGGATAAGGTAATTTATTTAATTTTTTTTCAGGTTTCTGATCTCATTAGACAGAATGTCTACATTGGATTTCTTCATCCAGCAAGGGTTGACCCTTGGTAAGTCTGGTAAAGAATTGGAAGAATATTCATCTGCTCAATTCGCCATTGCATTAAAGTCAGAAGAAAAGAAACAAAAAGAGGAAATTAAATTGAAAGCAGAAGCTGAACTAAAGAAGCTAGAAGCTGAGAATAGAAGATTAGAACTTGAAGAAAGAAGGTATCAAAGAGAGGCTGAGGAGAGAAAAGCTCAAGCTGCTGCTGAGGAGAGGAAAGCTCAAGCTGCAGCTGATGAAAGAAAATTCCAGATGGAAATGGAAGACAAAAAACTTCAAGCTGCTGCAGAGGAAAAAAACTTCAAGCTGCTGCAGAGGAAAAAAAACTTCAAGCTGCTGCTGAGGCTGAAATTAGAAAAATGGAACATGAGGAAAGAAAACAGAAGATGGAACTTGATGAAAAACTCGCAATTTTGGAGTTAGAGAAATTGAAATTGGCGAGTACGGGTGCTCAGCAAACAACTTCGAGTACGACAAAGGAGTTTGTTAGTAGGATTAAATTGCCTCATTTCAATCCTTTAAAGGATGACGTAGCAGATTATCTAGATAGATTCCAATTTTTGTGCGATACGCATAACATAAAAAAGGAAAAATATGTTGAACAACTGATGCCATTTTTTACAGGTGACACAGTGACTACTCTTATGACAATAGACGAACATGAGAGGACTAATTATGATGTTGTCAGGGCAGCATTACTAAAGAAATACCAATTAAAACAAGAAGACTATCGTCTTCGTTTTAGGACAATGTTGCCAGAAAATGGAGTAGATTTCTCTGATTTTGTTACAAAGATACGTCGTACATTTACACGATGGGTTGAGTTGTCTCAGATTGAGAAAACATATGAAGGTCTAATGGACTTATTATTGCGAGATAAGGTTTTGTCATCTGTTAATGATTCTTTTCTTGCATTCCTTCATGAGCGTAAGCCTAAAAACTTAAAAGAAATGGAGGAATACTGTTGTCAGTATGCCACAGCACATCCCCATGCTACAGTTAGCAATTCTAAAGTGAAAGAAGGGTTGCCAGCTGCTTCGGCAACACCATATGGCCCTAATTTCAGAAAAAAATTTCAGGGTGCTCAACAAAATTGGAATAGGGGAAGTAATCAAAATTACACTCAGAAGCGGAGTAATCCAACACATGATGGTTCTTCGTCTATGCAGTGGAGACAAGATGGTAGTTCTCGTAATTTTAGTGGTAATAATTTGAGACACTTTCGTAAAGGCTATCCAAATAATAACTATTCAAATTTTCGAGGTAATCATTCTCGACGTCAAGATTATGACGATGGTGAATTTAGAAACCGGGATTCAAACCGGAATGATGATTACAATAGGCAATATGATAACAATTACAGGGGAAATGATAGTCGAAATAATTACAGGGGAAATGATAGTCAAAATAATTACAGGGGAAATGATAATCGAGGTAGACCTAGGTTTAACAAAAAAAGACCTTACCAACAGGCAAACTCTGCGCAACAAGAGTTTGATGGAGCCTGTAATACAGTAAATGATAGTGGTAACTCTAGGGCTATCACTGGTTGTGCTTTCGATTTTGGGAGAGCAACTGAATGCCCCCAATGCTTAACATTGTTTGACTCATCAACTGTATCTACGCTAAGTTGTGGTCACCCTCTTCCTGCTCTACCTGCTACAGTTGCGCATGATGGGAGAGGATCTCTCATCTTACATAAAGGTCTAATAAATGATAGGCTAGTCTCAGTACTTTTCGATTCGGGATGTACTACCGTCGGGGTTAAGGAGTCTCTGATAGATCCTTGCTGTGCCACTGGAAAAACAATCAAATGTGTTACATTTGGTGGTACTATGGAAAGCTATCCTACTGCTATTATTAGGATTGACACTCCTTTCTTCACAGGAGATGTCCATGCATGTCTTCTTCCTAATCCTATTGCGGATCTTATAATCGGTCGTATTCATGGGGTTAAGGAATGCACCCCGCAACAAATTTCTAGTTGGGAAGAAAAAAACATTCAAACGGTCAATGCAGTGGTGACAAGAGCTCAAGCTCTTAATCCCCCAACTTCATCTGATAATAGTAATGAAGTTGATAGCCAAGACGAGCACTTGGTGATTTCCCATGACTCGTTTGTTAAACGTCAAGAAGAGGATCCTTCTTTGAAGAAATACTTCCTTCTTGCAAAGAAAGGGGATCCCAATCAAAATACGAATCACAAATCGTATATCACTATGAAGAATGGTATATTGGTACGAATGGTACAACACTCGGACAAGTCTATGCACTCGCAAATTCTTGTGCCTAAGTGTATGAGAGCCTTAATTCTTCGGCATGCACACGATTCTCAGTGTGCGGGACACATGGGTTTTTCCAGAACTAAAACTAGAGTCCTTGCGTCATTCTTTTGGCCATTCGTGAATAAAGACATCCGAATTTATTGCCGATCTTGCAAAATTTGTCAAGAGGTCAAGTCTAGGGGTCCGAGACATGCTGCTCCTATTCAGGCTGCAGATATTCCGATTCGGCCGTTTCAGAAAATGGCTATAGACATCATTGGTCCGTTCAAAATTAAGTCAGCCAGAGGACACCAATTTATCCTCACTTGCGTGGACATGTGCACGCGTTGGCCAGAGGCTATTCCTCTGAAGAGCATATCAACTGTCGATATCGCTGATGCTCTTTGGCTCGTATTTTCTCGTCTGGGATTCCCCGGAGAAATACTGTCGGATCACGGCACTCAGTTAATTTCGGACGTTATGTCTCAGGTAATGGCTACGCTAGACATTAAAAGGTCTCTCAGTAGTATTTATCATCCAATGTCCAATGGATTGGTAGAACGTCTTAACAGGACACTAAAGAACTTACTTGGCAAGATAACGGAGGATCATCCTGAAGATTGGGACAGGGTTTTACCTGCAGTCCTCTTTGCCTATAGAGAGGTTCCCAACGAGCATACAGGGTTTTCTCCTTTCGAACTTGTCTTTGGCGCGCAACCGCGCGGGCCAATGTCCTTGTTACACGATTTGATAACTTCCGATAATATTGACGATGATACACAATCGTCATATGAATATGTTATAGCTCTTAGAGAAAAGATTATCGAATCGTGCAGGTTAGCAACTTCATCTTCCGAATTTGCGAAAGAAAAAGCTAGGCGATTTGCTAATAAGAAAAGACGCCTACGTCAACTTTGTCCTGGAGACAAAGCATATGTCTTACTGCCCTCAAGAGAGAATAGACTTCTCATTTCTTGGAAGGGTCCATACACTATAGTCTCGAAAATTTCTGATGTCGACTATATTGTCGATGTGGATGGAAGGCATAAAACCTTCCATATAAATATGCTAACAGAGTTTATTGAACGTCCAGACTATTTACAGCCTATTTTCCAGGCGACGGACGACTCTCCAGTTCAACATGGTCACATCTCATCCCTGTCCGTTATACAGGATGAGGAAACTATTTTTTCTGACGTGAACTTACCTCTTCCTACGATTCCACTTACTTCAACGGAATCGTGGAGAGACGTTACAGTCTCTTCTAACTTGTCTTTTGAGGAACAACGTCAAGTATCCTCTACGTTACAATCATATCAGGATGTCCTTACCGACATTCCTGGACACACAGATGTCATAGAACATGACATCATACTTACTGATCGTAATCCGATCAGAGTAAGACCATACCCAATACCTATTCATTTTCAAGCACAAGTCGAGAAAGAATTGGATGAAATGATTCAACTACAAATAATTGAACCATCCACTTCAGCTTATTCTTCGTCGATAGTTATTGTTCGAAAGAAAGACAATAACATACGTCTTTGCGTTGATTATCGCAAATTAAATCAAGTTACGAAGTTCGATGCTGAACCTATGCCGTTATTAGATGATCTACTTATTAGACTTTCTAAAGCTAAATTCTTTACTAAACTAGACTTGTCGAAAGGTTATTGGCAAGTCCCATTGACGGAACACGCCAAACCTCTCACTGCTTTTTCGACACCTAGGGGTCTGTTTCAATGGAATTTTATGCCTTTCGGGCTTATGAACGCCCCAGCGACTTTCGTGCGCATGATGCGACGAATTCTATCAGATCGTGCAGATGTCATTGCATATTTAGACGACATCTGTCTTTTCAGCGATACTTGGGAAGAACACTATGTGGGTCTGAAGGAATTGCTATCTACTCTACGTGAGCATAGTTTGACTGCTAAACCCTCTAAAGCTTTTGTTGGGTTTAGTGAAATTTCCTTCCTAGGTCATCGAGTTGGTCATGGTCTGTTGAAGACAGAGGACCAAAACATTTCAAAGATATTAAATATCTCGGTTCCGAAGACAAAAAAGCAAGTGCGTAGTCTCTTGGGATTGATACAATTCTATGGAAGATTCATTGAGAATCTGTCCTCCATTATGGCACCACTTTCAACGTTATTGAAAAAAGGTTCTCCTAATATGGTGCGTTGGTCCCAAGAATGCCAATCTTCATTGGATCAGGTTAAGAATTTGTTCTCATCTCATCCTATCTTAAGACTACCGACGATTGATAAGACTTTTGTCCTTCGTAGTGATGCCTCTTCCACTGGCATTGGAGCGGCACTAATGCAGGAATATTCAGGAACTCTGCATCCTGTAATGTATATTTCTAGGAAGCTGAATGCGGCAGAAAGGAATTACTCGGTTTTGGACCGTGAATTGTTGGCTATGGTTTGGTCCATTCTTAAGCTACAAAGGTTCCTTCTGGGCGCGCATTTCTTTATGGAAACCGACCAAAAAGCTCTTACGGCTATGCAAAGTAAGGATTTGAAGAGCTCGAGATCTACTCGTTATGCTATTGCTCTTCAGCCTTTCCATTTCACGGTGCGAGCTATCCGTGGTTCGGATAATGTGATGGCGGACATATTGTCTAGATGCCCACATGATTCCAGTTAAATCTTGTGTCCTAGTTTTTCCTGATATATTTTCAGACTTAGGTCTGTCCTTAATATCATAATATGTTGTAATACAAATGTATTTGGATGATGTTTAGATAATTTAACAAATTTCATTTTGTCCATCCATCAGTGATATGTTGCTAAAATAGCATTGACATTTGTATATTGCTATGATTATATTATTTAGTAATGTTTGATATATGATTGGTATTGCCAGCAACTTAGGTTTCTTGAATGGTATCCCTTAGTTTGTTTGGCTTAAAGGAAATATTTTCTCCTATGTTGGGAGATGATTTGTACCCTCTTCTATTGTACCTGATATTAGGTTCATTGTTTGCATGAGCACAGAAGTGATACTGGTGCTATCTTGCTCATGAACATATTAAAAAAAAAAAAAATTGCATTTTTTTTTTACAGGGGGGTGGTAGTAATGTTGCTGTCATTTTCGACGGAGTCATCTGTCAAGTTATTTGCTTATGTTTGTATCATAAGTATAATTGTGTCTTTACCTGCGATGTCAGGTTGATTAGGGGTTGTCTTCCCTTGTTTATTCATTCATTGTGTTTGACCTTTAGGGTCAGAGGTTGACAGTTCGGCGTAGGCCTATGGGAAGGTTTTTTAAGCGGGAGTGAGATATACTTCCGGGAAGCCGGGAGGTCCTGTTTTTCTGAAGGGACCAAGAGTCCATTGTTTTTCGGGGAGAATCTTCGAAGTAACTGCTATGGCAGTTTTCCCCAGTGAATCTCTGTGCGTCGGGATGACGACAGAATTCCTTGTGTAGTTCTGAGGATTCATTTACCAGGTAATACCGACCTTTATGCATTATTACGCTTTTCGGTGGCAGAACATGTAAAGGATTACCTAGGGTGAACAGCAGTTCACGGATCCGCCATTTCAGAACTTATATATTTGTGCTCGAGGTAGCCATCCAAGACTGTTAGTCTTATATTGTCCAGAAATCCAGTGACGAAGATATATTGTGGGAGCCGCAGATTGGCGGAACTTCTATCTACAATAAGTATTACTGCAGGGTTGATGATAACCTATTTAACAGAAGTACACGGCCGACGTTAGGACGAGGCCTGTGCTTCCGGCTATTATACTACAGCCTGATATGTGCAATTGGCAGGGAGTGCCAAGTTGCACCTGTGTGTCAAGGTAACTAAGGCATCTGACGCGTTTAGTCAGAGACGCCAAGGGCGACGCTACGAACTGTCATTATTGAAGAACTTTGCTATTGACCATGCACGTCTATTCTGATGTTTACCTTTTTGAATGCCAAATGTATACCTATCGATGTCAGGTCAGCATGACCTTGTTACACTGACTGTTCCTGTTGATATTATGTGTGTTCCCGTCAATAAATGTCTTGAAACATGCCTGCAGTGTCAAAGCATCCTTGATTACTGCATGTGAGAGTATGGGTTGCAGGATCTACATCTATACGAGCCTAAACACATTCGCGTCTTCATTCGCACCCACACTCAACTCATCATACGCTCGCACTACACATCTAACAACATGTAAACTGTCTTGGGCCAGTGATCACCTCAACAAGAAAAAAAAGACAGTTACAGTGTTGCTTGGGTAATGTTTCTCTATATATTTTGTGGTTAGGACTCTCATTTCTGTTTCATTTTGGGTGTTCTTTCTCTCAATACCAGGAACGTTATCTATCATTTCAGGGAAGCAGTGTTGATTCCAAATTGGTAGCTTGTGTGCAGTACATATTGGCGTAGCTGCTGATATTGCGTTTATAGGGTCTGCTCTCATCTTTGTTTTGAATGTCTCTACAAAGTTGCTTCGCTTCAGTATTCCCCTTCCAAGTCCATTTATTCTCTGGTGCATTGGGTGGTCTATCGGCCTCCTTAATTTCTCGGCTTGTTGCTGGAATCTGCTGTCTCTTCTATCCTCCATAGGCTGGAGTTGAGTAATCTTTTCCAACTCGTCAATGGGTGTTGACTTCATGCCCCTTGTTATGATTCTCAATGCTTGGGAAAAATCTACCATCTGGATGAAAACCCAAACTACATAGGCATTACCTTTGATCATCGCTTGACTTGGAAAACCCAGATTGAAAAAAAAACAGGACAAGAGCAAGGCAAAGAATGGAAATCATGAAAAAACTTGCTGGCACGGGTTGGGGAGCAGACGAGAGAGTATTCTGTATGACTCATGCGTTTGAAAATTTTAAACAGTCATGCTCCGTATATGGAGTTGCTTCTTACATTTATCCTGTCGAGTCGGAAGTAATTATGCAATCTTAGCAAATACTTCATGCCCGCATATACCTGGAGTCAAAATTCAAGAGTGTCTAAAATGGGTCTTATCACGTTTTAGGGACTCAATTAATCTCTCAGGGATAGGCGATACGCTTGTCTGACCCTGTCATGCATCGAAGCGTGAAACGTAAACAATGACAGTAGGGAAAAGAGTGTGCGAACAAAGGAATAATGCACCTAATTCAGTAAGCACAACAATGTAGTTCAATACTGTCGGAAAGGAGAAGAGAGCCCACAAATTACAAGTATATCACACCCATTTTAGCTGCCCATGTTATTCTTAACATTGTTCTGTAAAACCATATCTCTGTGGGCACATGGTGTTTTTTCTAATTGTTTAATAATTGTCCATAACTCACTTCCGTATGTCATCTTCTTCTTCTTCCATCCTTAGCCACTGACCGACATAGCAGTCCGTAGCCAAAACGCCTATAGGCGTCTTAGGGCAACAAGAAACTAATTGTTGTTCCGTTACGCCTAATGGCGTTTATTGGTACAACAAAAAATTAATTGTTGTTTCCGTAATCAGTATGGCTGGCAAGCGGGTGATCAGCCCGCTGGTTCCGTATGTCATGATTGGTCCTATATAACTCCGAAGCGCTCTCTTTCTTACTTCCACCGAGCAAAGAGTTGTCGCATAAAATGCTTTTAATTTTAAATAGAATACTGCTTTTACTTGGTCTATTCTACACATCACTTCTGAGATACAACTTTATCCGATTATTAATGTGCCCATGTATTTGAATCTATGGACCTGTTTTAAAATTGTTCTATTGACTTTGATAAAGCATTCCCGAGAAGTCGTTTTCTTCGAGATGCCTATAGCTTCTGTCTTTTTTTGTTTTATTTTAACTTTCTGCCACTTCTGTATCAATCATTTCCTACAACTCATGCTCACTATTTGCCATTAAGACGCTCTCATCAGCGTATCTCAAGTTATTTATATTATGTACACCCACTGATATTTCTGGCATATCCTCTAAGGATTTCATTTTGTTTTTCACTGTGCACATCGAACACATCTGATGACAGCACACATCCCTGTGTAACACTTTTTTTTAACCTGCTGAAATGTTCATATTTGGCTGTTATTTCTTACAGCCTGTTAATTGGCTGTTAATTCTTGTTGTCAGCACATGTTCTTTATTATTCTCAAGCACTTACAATAGATGTTTATGCTTTATAACATTTTGTTAATTTACTCGTGATTCACTTTGTCAAATAAATTAGTATAGTCTAAACAACTCAAAATATAAATCTGTTTTTATTTCTTTGGTTCTCTCAATTAATTTTCTTATAATAAATTTGCCGTTGTTTGTACCTTGACCTTCCACAAAATCGTATTGTTCATCACTAATTGTTGTTGAATCTTTTCTGTGCTACATTTCCAGTCTTTGCACTTGTGGTTTAGAAATGCTTCTTTTGTCGCTTTTTTACATTTGCTTATTATTGTCTTTATTTAGCCTGCCGCATTCTTATCTGTCTTGCTTAGTTTTTGGTCTTACATTCATCAGTTGTAAAATTTCAAGTGGCATCAATATCTTCTTTGCAGTCCCCTTTTCACTGATATGCTTAACATTAGCTGCAATATTTATACTCATGTTTACCGCGACCTCATTGTATTTTTGAGCATTTTAAATGTGTGCATGCCATGCATACATTTATTCAATCAATACCTTTAGTCTCAGGCACAGACACTACAAAGCATACTTGTAATTTTTATGCATAGTGACAATCCGCTTTCTAAAGTAAACTACTTTATAATTATATAACAATATTAATATTAGCAATATACTGTATATTCTTACATATTGTGTTGACATTTTTATATTACAAAATTATTTACTTAATTTTTAAAAGCTGCGTTGTAAAAGTAATAACGTTTTTGATTATACACATACAGTGTTTAATTTTATAATAAGCTGCTAACTTCTCTTTAAGATGAAAAGATATTATAACATTATTTCCCTTCGCGCACAGCGATTCTGTCTTAATTGCGGCGTAACGGAATTTAATTATTGGTTTTTCGGATTTTTCTAGACATCATTTCTTGAGACCTATCAGCATGCCAAATTTCAGACTTCTATATAGTCTAAAGCTGTAAAACTATTTTGTGCGGATGGAAAGATGGAAACAAACGCATTATATATATATATATACAGTTATGAGCCCTCATTATGAAAAGTACTTCATCAAGCGCAGTCTGACAACCACATGCAACTAGAAATCTGGTGATCTCTGTATAAACATAATGTGTTTTCAAATCCCCAAGTCCATTTCCTGTAACCTTTCCCCGGTTTTGTCATTTGTTCTACATGCGTGGCTTCTGAACACAAACGGATAGTAACAGAGAAGGTCACTTCTCCTGGCAGTTATAACCTAAGTGACGACTTAGAAGGGTTGTCCACAGTCCTAGCTACTCTATTAAACTTAACTAGCAATAAAACCATCACATCATTCAAACACAAAGTCATTCAAGTCAGACACTGTAGAGGTGGAGGGGGCACCTTTCTGCAGCGGATGTGACATCCCATGGCACTATTATCAAACAAAAACTATTTGTTATGATAGTTCTGAAATGTCAGTGCCTCCAAATAGGGCGAAATGAACAGAAAGTGTGTGTTTACGTGTCTCGTGTACCTTTTTGGTTTCATTTTAAACACTGACTTTATTGTGTTTGAAATAGTGTATACCTGATTGTTGCTGTCATTTTTGACGGAGTCATCTGTCAAGTTATTTGCTTATGTTTTTATCATAAGAATAATTGTGTCTTTACCTGCGATGGCAGGTTGATTAGGGGTCATTTTTGACGGAGTCATCTGTCAAGTTATTTGCTTATGTTTTTATCATAAGAATAATTGTGTCTTTACCTGCGATGGCAGGTTGATTAGGGGTTGTCTTCCCTTGTTTATTCATTCATTGTGTTTGACCTTTAGGGTCAAAGGTAGACAGTTCGGGCGTATGCCCATGGGCAGGTTTTTTTAAGGAGGAGTTGAGTTAGACTTCCGGCAAGCCGGGAAGTGTCCTGGTTTCTGAAAGGACGAGAGTCCATTGTGTTTTTCGGGGAGAATCTTCGAAGTGACTGCACTGGCAGTTTTCCCCAGTGAATCTCTGTGCGTTGGAATGACAGCAGAGTTCCTTGTTAAGTTCTGTGGACTCGGTTACAGGTAATACCGACTTTTTCCATTACTATGCTTTCGGTGGCAGAACATGTTAGAAGATTGCCTAGTCTGTGAACTGCAGCTCACCGGTCCTCCATTACAGAACATATATGTTGTGCTCAAGGTAGCCATCCAAGACTATTAGTCTTCATACCATCCAGAAATCCAGTGACGAAGATATATTGTGGGAGCCGCAGATTGGCGGCATATTTATGTCTACAATAAGCATTACTGCAGGGTTGATGGTAACCTGCTTATCAGAAGTACACAGCCGACGTCAGAACGAGGCCTGTGTTTTCGGCTATTATACTACAGCCTGATAATGTGCAATTGGCGGGGAATGCCAAGTTGCACCTATGTGTCAAAGTGATTAAGGTATCTGACGCGTTTAGTCAGTAATCCCAGGGCGACGCCACGAACTGTCCTTATTGAAGAACATTGTATTGACCATGCACGAATATTCAAATGTTTACCAGCTTGCTGAATGCCTAATGTATACCTATCGATTTCCGGTCAGCATGACCTTGTTTACAATGACTGTTCCTGTTGATACCATGTGTGTTCTCGTCAATAAATGTTTTGAAACGTGTCTGCAGTGTCCAAGCATCCTTGACTACTGCATGTGAGTGTATGGGTTGCAGGGTCTACATACATACGAGCCTAAACACATTCGCGCCTTCATTCGCACCCACACTCAGTTCATCATCCGCTCGCACTACACACCTAACAACATGTATACTGTCTTGGGCCAGTGATCACCTCAACAAGAGAAAAGTACAGTTACATTTTTGGTGGACCAGTTACGTGGGCTCTTCTGATACATTTCTTGTGGACAGAGCGAGCAATTAACATTATTGATGACATTAATGTGGTCCAGAAATTTACATTTCATGGGGCTATTTGCGTGAGAAGGACAAGTACACATTACATTTCTGATCTGTGGGTCTAAGCTACACACTGGACAGCTGTAACACACATCGCTAATTCTACACTTGCAAGTTTTGGCTACAACAGGACAGAAATAGGTCATCAACTGTTGACCCAGATAAACAGTGCTAGCATTTATGTTATAATGCTACATAAACCACAACAGGACAAGTACTGAAGTTAACATCTAGGCATTTGCTACGTGGACCACAACTGCAAGTCGAGTCCCTTTTTGTAAACGGTACCGCTGGTCGTTTACACGTTTCAGTCAACAACAGACTTTTCTACGCCCGAGCATTCAAGCTACATTGTTCGAGGTCAAGTGTTTGTAAACAGTACGTGGAAATTGTAAACATTCAATGTGCAAGTCCTAAGTCGAGAAGGTCATAGTAACTTTTGTTCGTGAATACCACTTTATGCTACAGTGGATTTGACATTCAGTGCGCGCTTGACATTTTGTTTCTGTGTTCGCAAGGAGCAAGAAATTTACTTTAATTTCAGTGTGACTAACTTGTTTTGCAACACATTGAATTGATTGCTATTTATGTTAATTGTACTGTTTTTGTGTATTTTTGTTGTGTTCTTGTGCGGGGGTTCGGTTGGTGGGTCTTACAGTAAATATGCCACTTAATCGAGGGTTACTGTAAGCGTTCTGTAGGGATTGCAATTTTCTTAATTGAAATTTGCTAGCGACTTTTGTTGCTATTTTTTTTTTTTAGCTGTGACGACATCAGTTAGTGTTGTTTTCGTTATTTTTCCGTTCTTTGATTTTCGATTAATTTTGTTTGTATCTGTTCTTCTCTCATTCCTTCCGTTTATTTCTTTACACCTTTTCGTTTATAACAGTGTTGCCATTTGTCTTGTTTATTTTTCGCGGTCATCATTACACATTTGTGTAACATTTTCTTTACTTTTTGCTGTATTGTTTATTTGACTTCCGCGAACGTTTTCGGTCATTGTTCTGTATTTTTGTCTTTGTATTTATGATTGTACTACATTATTGTCATACACAGTCTACATACATACACTTGGTCATGTATTATTATTATTATTGATAAGGTACACTCTTCATATAGAGATTGTTAATAAAATATTATTATATAAGATATTTATACAAGTTCTTTGATAAAAGACTTGTTATCCACAAAGATTGAGACAAGGTGAAATACATATTCAAGTTCTTTAAAAAAAAAAAAGACTTGTGCCCATAGTGAGTGGGATATAAAGGAATTATTTTCCACAGGTACTCAAGTGATTTTTTGTTACATTATAAACAAGAGGACCATACAAGGTCTTTGTCTAAGACTAAGAGAGTGAAATAAAGTGAAGTGAGTATACAAGTCTAGCATTTCAGACTTGTCTCCCATTGAAGTGGGATAAGGTAATTGTTGAATTTTTCAGGTTACTGATCTCATTAGACAGAATGTCTACATTGGATTTCTTCATCCAGCAAGGGTTGACCCTTGGTAAGTCTGGTAAAGAATTGGAAGAATATTCATCTGCTCAATTCGCCATTGCATTAAAGTCAGAAGAAAAGAAACAAAAAGAGGAAATTAAATTGAAAGCAGAAGCTGAACAAAGGAGAGCAGAAGCTGAACTAAAGAAGCTAGATGCTGAGAATAGAAGATTAGAACTTGAAGAGAAAAGGTATCAAAGAGAAGCTGCTGCTGAGGAGAGAAAAGCTCAAGCTGCTGCTGAGGAGAGGAAAGCTCAAGCTGCTGCTGATGAAAGAAGATTCCAGATGGAAATTGAAGACAAAAAACTTCAAGCTGCTGCAGAGGAGAGAAAACTTCAAGCTGAGGCTGAAATTAGAAAAATGGAACATGAGGAAAGAAAACAGAAGATGGAACTTGATGAAAGACTCGCAACTTTGGAGTTAGAGAAATTGAAATTGGCGAGTACGGGTGCTCAGCAAACAACTTCGAGTACGACAAAGGAGTTTGTTAATAGGATTAAATTGCCTCATTTCAATCCTTTAAAGGATGACGTAGCAGATTATCTAGATAGATTCCAATTTTTATGCGATACGCATAACATAAAAAAGGAAAAATATGTTGAACAACTGATGGAATTTTTTACAGGTGACACAGTGACTACTCTTATGACAATAGACGAACATGACAGGACTAATTATGATGTTGTCAGAGCAGCATTGCTAAAAAAATACCAACTAAAAGAAGAAGACTATCGTCTTCGTTTTAGGACAATGTTGCCAGAAAATGGAGTAGATTTCTCTGATTTTGTTACAAAAATACGTCGTACATTTACACGATGGGTTGAGTTGTCTCAGACTGAGAAAACATATGAAGGTCTAATGGACTTATTATTGCGAGATAAGGTTTTGTCATCTGTTAATGATTCTTTTCTTGCATTCCTTCATGAGCGTAAGCCTAAAAACTTAAAAGATATGGAGGAATACTGTTGTCAGTATGCCACCGCGCATCCCCATGCTACAGTTAGCAATTCTAAAGTGAAAGAAGGGTTGCCAGCTGCTTCGGCAACACCATATGGCCCTAATTTCAAAAAAAAATTTCAGGGTGCTCAACAAAACTGGAATAGGGGAAGTAATCAGAATTACACTCAGAAGCGGAGTAATCCAACACATGATGGTTCTTCGTCTATGAATTGGAGACAAGATGGTAGTTCTCGTAATTTTAGTGGTAATAATTTGAGACACTTTCGCAAAGGCTATCCAAATAATAACTATTCGAACTTTCGAGGTAATCATTCTCGACGTCAAGATTATGACGATGGTGAATTTAGAAACCGGGATTCAAACCGGAATGATGATTACAATAGGCAATATGATAACAATTACAGGGGAAATGATAGTCGAAATAATTACAGGGGAAATGATAATCGAGGCAGACCTAGATTTAACAAAAAAAGACCTTTCCAACAGGCAAACTCTGCACAACAAGAGTTTGATGGAGCCTGTAATACAGTAAATGATAGTGGTAACTCTAGGGCTATCACTGGTTGTGCTTTCGATTTTGGGAGAGCAACTGAATGCCCCCAATGCTTAACATTGTTCGACTCATCGACTGTATCTACTCTAAGTTGTGGTCACCCTCTTCCTGCTCTACCTGCTACAGTTGCGCATGATGGGAGAGGATCTCTCATCTTACATAAAGGTCTAATAAATGATAGGCTAGTCTCAGTACTTTTCGATTCGGGATGTACTACCGTCGGGGTTAGGGAGTCTCTGATAGATCCTTGCTGTGCCACTGGAAAAACAATCAAATGTGTTACATTTGGTGGTACTATGGAAAGTTATCCTACTGCTATTATTAGGATTGACACTCCCTTCTTCACAGGAGATGTCCATGCATGTCTTCTTCCTAATCCTATTGCGGATCTTATAATCGGTCGTATTCATGGGGTTAAGGAATGCACCCCGCAACAAATTTCTAGTTGGGAGGAAAAAAACATTCAAACGGTCAATGCAGTGGTGACAAGAGCTCAAGCTCTTAATCCCCCAACTTCATCGGATAATAGTAATGAAGTTGATAGCCAAGACGAGCACTTGGTGATTTCCCATGACTCGTTTGTTAAACGTCAAGAAGAGGATCCTTCTTTGAAGAAATTCTTCCTTCTTGCAAAGAAAGGGGATCCCAATCAAAATACTAATCACAAATCGTATATTACTATGAAGAATGGTATATTGGTACGAATGGTACAACACTCGGACAAGTCTATGCACTCGCAAATTCTTGTGCCTAAGTGTATGAGAGCCTTAATTCTTCGGCATGCACACGATTCTCAGTGTGCTGGACACATGGGTTTTTCCAGAACTAAAACTAGAGTCCTTGCGTCCTTCTTTTGGCCATTCGTGAATAAAGACATCCGAATTTATTGCCGATCTTGCAAAATTTGTCAAGAGGTCAAGTCTAGAGGTCCGAGACATGCTGCTCCTATTCAGGCTGCAGATATTCCGATTCGGCCGTTTCAGAAAATGGCTATAGACATCATTGGTCCGTTCAAAATTAAGTCAGCCAGAGGACACCAATTTATCCTCACTTGCGTGGACATGTGCACGCGTTGGCCAGAGGCTATTCCTCTGAAGAGCATATCAACTGTCGATATCGCTGATGCTCTTTGGCTCATATTTTCTCGTCTGGGATTCCCCGGAGAAATACTGTCGGACCACGGCACTCAGTTAATTTCGGACGTTATGTCTCAGGTAATGGCTACGCTAGACATTAAAAGGTCTCTCAGTAGTATTTATCATCCAATGTCCAATGGATTGGTAGAACGTCTTAACAGGACACTAAAGAACTTACTTGGCAAGATAACGGAGGATCATCCTGAAGATTGGGACAGGGTTTTACCTGCAGTCCTCTTTGCCTATAGAGAAGTTCCCAACGAGCATACAGGGTTTTCTCCTTTCGAACTTGTCTTTGGTGCGCAACCGCGCGGTCCGATGTCCTTGTTACACGATTTGATAACTTCTGATAATATTGACGATGATACACAATCGTCATATGAATATGTCATTGCTCTTAGAGAAAAGATTATCGAATCGTGCAGGTTAGCAACTTCATCTTCCGAATTTGCGAAAGAAAAAGCTAGGCGATTTGCTAACAAGAAAAGACGCCTACGTCAACTTTGTCCTGGAGACAAAGCATATGTCTTACTTCCCTCAAGAGAGAATAGACTTCTCATTTCATGGAAAGGTCCATACACTATAGTCTCCAAAATTTCCGATGTCGACTATATTGTCGATGTGGATGGAAAGCATAAAACCTTCCATATAAATATGCTAACAGAGTTTATTGAACGTCCAGACTATTTGCAGCCTATTTTCCAGGCGACGGACGACTCTCCAGTCCAACATGGTCACATCTCATCCCTGTCCGTTATACAGGATGAGGAAACTATTTTTTCTGACGTTAACTTACCTCTTCCTGCGATTCCACTGAATTCAACGGAATCGTGGAGGGACGTTACAATCTCTTCGAACTTGTCTTTTGAGGAGCAACGTCAAGTATCCTCTACGCTACAATCATATCAGGATGTCCTTACCGACATTCCTGGACACACAGATGTCATAGAACATGACATCATACTTACTGATCGTAATCCGATCAGAGTAAGACCATACCCAATACCTATTCATTTTCAAGCACAAGTCGAGAAAGAATTGGATGAAATGATTCAACTGCAAATAATTGAACCATCCACTTCAGCTTATTCTTCGTCGATAGTTATTGTTCGAAAGAAAGACAATAACATACGTCTTTGCGTTGACTATCGCAAATTAAATCAAGTTACGAAGTTCGATGCTGAACCTATGCCATTATTAGATGATCTACTTATTAGACTTTCTAAAGCTAAATTCTTTACTAAACTAGACTTGTCGAAAGGTTATTGGCAAGTCCCACTGACGGAACACGCCAAACCTCTCACTGCTTTTTCGACACCTAGGGGTCTGTTTCAATGGAATTTTATGCCTTTCGGGCTTATGAACGCCCCAGCGACTTTCGTGCGCATGATGCGACGAATTCTATCAGATCGTGCAGATGTCATCGCATATTTAGACGACATCTGTCTTTTCAGCGATACTTGGGAAGAACACTATTTGGGTCTAAAGGAATTGCTATCTACTCTACGTGAGCATAGTTTGACTGCAAAACCCTCTAAAGCTTTTGTTGGGTTTAGTGAAATTTCCTTCCTAGGTCATCGAGTTGGTCATGGTCTGTTGAAGACAGAGGACCAAAACATTTCGAAGATATTAAATATCTCGGTTCCGAAGACAAAAAAGCAAGTGCGTAGTCTCTTGGGATTGATACAATTCTATGGAAGATTCATTGAGAATCTGTCCTCCATTATGGCACCACTTTCATCGTTATTGAAAAAAGGTTCTCCTAATATGGTGCGTTGGTCCCAAGAATGCCAATCTTCATTGGATCAGGTTAAGAATTTGTTCTCATCTCATCCTATCTTAAGACTACCAACGATTGATAAGACTTTTGTTCTTCGTAGTGATGCCTCTTCCACTGGGATTGGAGCGGCACTAATGCAGGAATATTCAGGAACTCTGCATCCTGTAATGTATATTTCTAGGAAGCTAAATGCGGCAGAAAGGAATTACTCGGTTTTAGACCGTGAATTGTTGGCTATGGTTTGGTCCATTCTTAAGCTACAAAGGTTCCTTCTGGGCGCGCATTTCTTTATGGAAACCGACCAAAAAGCTCTTACGGCTATGCAAAGTAAGGATTTGAAGAGCTCGAGATCTACTCGTTATGCTATTGCTCTTCAGCCTTTCCATTTCACGGTGCGAGCTATCCGTGGTTCGGATAATGTGATGGCGGACATATTGTCCAGATGCCCACATGATTCCAGTTAAATCTTGTGTCCTAGTTTTTCCTGATACACTTTCAGACTTAGGTCTGTCCTTAATATCCTAATATGTTGTAATACAAATGTATTTGGATGATGTTTAGATAATTTAACAAATTTCATTTTGTCCATCCATCAGTGATATGTTGCTAATATAGCATTGTAATTCATGACATTTGTATATTGCTATAATTATAGTATTTAGTAATGTTTGATATATGATTGGTATTGCCAGCAACTTAGGTTTCTTTAATGGTACCCCCTTAGTTTGTTTGGCTTAAAGGAAATATTTTCTCCTATGTTGGGAGATGATTTGTATCCTCTTCAGACGCTTTGTTTATGCGTCTATTGTACCTGATATTAGGTTCATTTTTTCATGAGCACATAAGTGATACTTGTGCAATCTTGCTCATGGACATATTAAAAAAAAAAAATTCATTTTTTTTTACAGTAGTAATATGTTGCTGTCATTTTTGACGGAGTCATCTGTCAAGTTATTTGCTTATGTTTTTATCATAAGAATAATTGTGTCTTTACCTGCGATGTCAGGTTGATTAGGGGTTGTCTTCCCTTGTTTATTCATTCATTGTGTTTGACCTTTAGGGTCAAAGGTAGACAGTTCGGGCGTATGCCCATGGGCAGGTTTTTTTAAGCGGGAGTTGAGTTAGACTTCCGGCAAGCCGGGAAGTGTCCTGGTTTCTGAAGGGACGAGAGTCCATTGTGTTTTTCGGGGAGAATCTTCGAAGTGACTGCACTGGCAGTTTTCCCCAGTGAATCTCTGTGCGTTGGAATGACAGCAGAGTTCCTTGTTAAGTTCTGTGGACTCGGTTACAGGTAATACCGACTTTTTCCATTACTATGCTTTCGGTGGCAGAACATGTTAGAAGATTGCCTAGTCTGTGAACTGCAGCTCACCGGTCCTCCATTACAGAACATATATGTTGTGCTCAAGGTAGCCATCCAAGACTATTAGTCTTCATACCATCCAGAAATCCAGTGACGAAGATATATTGTGGGAGCCGCAGATTGGCGGCATATTTATGTCTACAATAAGCATTACTGCAGGGTTGATGGTAACCTGCTTATCAGAAGTACACAGCCGACGTCAGAACGAGGCCTGTGTTTTTCGGCTATTATACTACAGCCTGATAATGTGCAATTGGCGGGGAATGCCAAGTTGCACCTATGTATCAAAGTGATTAAGGTATCTGACGCGTTTAGTCAGTAACCTCAGGGCGACGCCACGAACTGTCCTTATTGAAGAACATTGTATTGACCATGCACGAATATTCAAATGTTTACCAGCTTGCTGAATGCCTAATGTATACCTATCGATTTCCGGTCAGCATGACCTTGTTTACAATGACTGTCCCTGTTGATACCATGTGTGTTCTCGTCAATAAATGTTTTGAAACGTGTCTGCAGTGTCCAAGCATCCTTGACTACTGCATGTGAGTGTATGGGTTGCAGGGTCTACATACATAAGAGCCTAAACACATTCGCGCCTTCATTCGCACCCACACTCAGTTCATCATCCGCTCGCACTACACACCTAACAACATGTATACTGTCTTGGGCCAGTGATCACCTCAACAAGAGAAAAGTACAGTTACACTGATCTTGTAAAATGAGAAATAAAGAACAAAAACATACGGGGCTTTAAAAAGGTCACTTTTTACAGAAAATTAACTACTCAGTGCGCTACGTTATTATGTCTCTCGATCTGTTATGCTTCTATCAAGCTTGTTCATATCTTTATCTGTACTTATCATCTGTTTCTTGTCCCGTCGATGTTTCTGGTTAAATGCTCCATTTTTACACGCTTTTCTTTAACTTGCCTTGTATGTCCCTTTCATGTCACATTCAAATCTTGCAATCGATTTTTCAATCACTTCCAGATGAGCAATAGCTCTGAAACTTGGCATAGTTGTGTATTCCCGATGGCAGTACAATAATAAGTCGTAAAAATAATAAAATGAATAAAATTAAAATTAATAATCATTTTTTTTTATTTTTTATTTTATCAGCACGAAAATGGGCGATAACTGCTAATAATCTAGATGTATTCTTTCCAACAAGATTGTCTCTCTTGAGAGAAATGTTGAAACTTCTCCTTTCCACACACACACACTATCGCACGCTTGTGCGCAGACACACAGAAATACACACAACTGACAAATGAATTTTAAAAAAATGTAATTTACAACTCTTATCAAAATAAAAAAAAATAAAACACAAAAAAACATTAACTATCCGTGTAATATACTGAATAATGAAATCCGCCTCCTGTGCTCTGGACTCGTTTATCGCAATCTGATGATGTCATTAGCGGATCGATTACAGTTTACTAAAATTTTTTTTAAACCACTAAAAAGAAGAAAATAAAGAATAAAAAATTTAAACACACGCTGATATTGCATGAAATTAACTTCTGATTTATACTTCATTAGACACTTATGGATAAAATATTTGATAAGCTCTTAAGCGCCCCACGCTTTTTGTCAATTTGATGTTACATTTTTTTGACTGCAAACTATAAACTCCGTGAAAAAATATTTGTGGCTTTTTAGTGCATTAAAAGCGCGTGTTTACAATATTTTTTTATTTATTTTTTATTTTTTTACATTTTAATGAAAGCTTGAATTTATTGTCTTTATCTGTGTACACTTTAGCTAGTGTCTTATCTCAAGCAAATAATTAAATATTCCGCAACAACTAACGTCCTAGTTTGTTCTCATTAAAGAAGAGGTGTCATTTGCAGTTTCGGTGTTTGGATTTCTACCGAGCATGTTATTGGTTACTGCATTTTTTTTTTTTTTTTAATGACGAATTCTGACTTCACAAACTGTATTACTAAAACATGCTCCCTATATAATGAACGTAGCTTCCTTCCATGATAATAAAATGTTTAATGTATGGGCAAGCACAACGTTTAAAGTTCTGGAGAAAATGCATCAATCAAAGAAATCAAAACGTAATAAATATATTAAGATCTGTAAGGTCTTATATTTAATCATTGCAATGCTCTTTCTATGACAATAATGACAAAGATTAGATAGTTGCCTTAGTGGAAAACGGTGACGTGGAACTTAAGAAGTATATAAGGATACCCATTTAAGAACTTGAACATAAGGCCACAAGCACGTTATAAGTCTGAGTTAGAAATATAACAAGAATAACATTACAATATCAATAAAATTACAAGTGTTACATTTATTCAACAACAATGGTCATATTTATCGTAATTATTCAGTACCATGTATGAGAAAATACACTAGACACATTGATTTACAGATGACGTAGCATATAAACCTGTATCTTTGTATGATTTTACTGACTTAGTTAAGAAACCTGGGGAGAAATCTGTCCTCCTGCTAAGTGCATCAACCGGGTAGTAGATGGTTGAACGGCCTATAGATATAGAGGTTAGCTGTGAATACTGAATAATCAGCCGTTAACCAAAAAAGGTGGTAATCATTGATGGCGAGGTGGAACAGTTGTGAGGGGCAGCTATCTGTATAAAGTCACCTCTGAAGCTTTAGGATGTGACAACCAGCTTGATGGAGGCGTTTTAACCTCTCACCACTGCCTTGTAAGTTTGACAATTCAGGCAAAAGCTGTCGGATACAACTGTACACAAACTGACGGAAAGTAATGGGCAACAACTGTGGTACTGTCCCTTGTACAATCATCAAAATAACATCCTTGTAAAAGATAAGTACGTTCAAACAAAAAGAGGGGGGGGGGGGGGAGGGTTCCAGAGTAACCGCCTCGTCCGGCAGGGAGCATCAAATGCTACATGTGATACTCGACCGCCATCAAGCTATTGTCTGTCAGCAAAACTAGAATTAAGGATAGCTTAACCATAGGAATCATGGGGATGTCAGTACACCAATGCAGAATGGAAAATTAGATAACATCAAGAAGGAAATGAAAATAATGAATGTAAATGTATAAGGACTGTGTGAAATTCCATATATCGGAACAGGTGTAATAAATTTAGACAACAACAAAATAATTTATTCTGGAGGAAATAAACATGAAAGAGGAGTAGACATAATTTTACACGCTGAAAATGCAAGAACAGTAAACGGATTTTGGGCAATATCAGATAGAGTCTGATTAGTTACATTGAATGGTAGACCATTAGATATTAATTTCACACAAATATGTGCACCAACAGCGGAGAGTACAGATGCAGAAATTCACAAAACTGACACATTTTACAATGAACCTGATGTGGCAATGACGCAGTGCAAATCCAACAAGACAATCAATATACTTGGAGATTTCGCTGCAAAAGTTGGAAATGAAAATGTGGATGATGTGACACGTGGTTATTACCTGGGGGAAAGAAATGGTAGAAGTGACAGACTGATAGAATGTGCAAGAACACATGCTATGATAGTTTAAACAGCTTCCTAGATGCATTGGGACGTGGAAAATCCCAGGAAACAATGTTCATAATCAGATTGATTACATGCTAATACGCAGGAGATTTACATACAGTATGAAATCTGTGAAAACTATGCCAGCGTCAGACTGCAGCAGTGATCATGTACTCAAAAAAGTGCGCAGCGGGTATTTCAAGTGAAACTTTCGCAGTTGAGTTGCAACCGGTAATTGTTACATGTATCTCAACACACTGGTCAAGTAGGTGAAAAAAAAAGAAATAGGTACATTCTTTTTGAGTCTTTTGTAAGGTATGCTTAAAAACTGCAAAGATTATCTTACTTTTGTGATAGAAAGCATCCTCGTACCACATTATAGGGCCGAGAATAAATTTTATGAAAAGGGTACAATCTTTTATGGACACCCTGTATAAAACAGCAAAAGAAACCAAATAAATGAGTTAACATGTAGAAAATTACAAGCAGCCACTAGTTGTTTGAAATTAAAGAAGGAACTTCTTAGAGTATTAAAGGAGATTAAGGGGCCGAAACACTTGATCAATGGGGGGGGGGGGGAACTTCTGATGATCAGAGTACCTCCTGTTATATCGCTCTGTATAGATTTTCCTATCATGGGTCAAGAGAACATAATAGTAAGATTGAAGATTGACAGAATACATAAAGGTGCTGTATGATGATGAAAGTTCAGAATTGAACGTCCAAGACCGCTGTGAAGGATCACGAATATTCTTGCGGCAAATGAAGAAAAGCAAAGCGCATAGACCAGATATTATAACTGTAGAGGAAATGGATCCTTTGGGATAATTTGGAGTAGAAGTAATAACAAAACTGTTGAATGACGTCTACAACACACCTGATGATCTGCACATGTTCATATTCATAGCTTTGCTAAAGAAACCTGGAGCCGTGGAATAGGAAGAACATCGCAGTTTTAGTCTTATGACAATAGTGTCAAAAAAATTGAAAATAGAGAGGACTTATCATTAATAATAAAAGGACAGAAGTAATAGTCGTCTCAGAGAAAATGACTTATCCAGAATACACTAAAAAAATAAATGTAACAGTTATGAAAAAATGTTTATTCAAATACCTAGGCACGTTTATAACATCGGTTGGAAGATGCTTCTCAGAAGTGAACAGAGAACAGCCCACAAAAACAGCATTCTTTAAGATGAAGAGTATTGTATTCAACAATTCTTTGTCAATGGAAGTAAAAAAAAAAATAGTTCTTCAGTGTTATATAGACCCGGTCGTGATATACTGGATTGAGTCATGGACAATTATTATGAACAGCACTAGCGTCCACAAAGACGTAAAATAATCACATGGGTTTATGTTTTTATTTTAAAATGCTATTTAGTTAATTTATTTTGTGTTAACGATTGTTTAAAGTTTTACTCCAGTATAACTATGTTCTTATTTCCTCTGTTGCGCGTCGTGTTAGTGTGACATTTCGTGCCCCAAATGCCATCAAACAGTTGTCAGGATTCTTTCCTCTTGTACCGACAGGTGCCTTTGAAGATATGATAACTGTTTTATTTATGTATATGCTGTCTTGGCTACTTCCGATCGTCCGTCTTCAGGATTTTGTAAATACATTCACACCATCACGCCCATACAATATGATTCATTAGACATTTTAGTTGAAAACTCTAAATTTTATCATGCACTTGAATTTTGTTTCAATCAATCAATACCCTTTAGCTCCCCGAGGAGCGTAGGACTTCAACAAACACATGCCGTCTTCCTGTCCTGTGCCGTCCGCTCAAGTTCTTTCCATGTTCTCCTCATCATTTTCACCTCTGTTTCCAGCTCTCTTCTCCATGTGCTTCTTGGTCTACCTCTGCTTCTCTTGCCCTGTGAATTCCAGAACAAGGACTGCCTTGTAATGCTATCAACAGGTCTCTTCAGTGTGTGTCCTATTCATCGCCAGCGTCTTCTTCTCATCTCTTGTTGCACTGGCACTTGTCTGGTTCTTGTCATCAATTCCACATTTGTGACTTTGTCATACCATTTCAGTCCTTCTATTCTACACAAGCACCCGTTTATAAAAGTCTGTAGCTTTTTGGTTGTTGTTTTTGTTGGTCTCCATGTCTCAGAGCCATACAATAGGACTGACTTCACATTTGAGTTGAAGATTCTTATTTTCGTGTTGGACTTGATTTCTCTTGTACTCCATATGTTTCCCAATGCAATGAAATCTCCTCTTGCTTTTTGTATTCTTATTTTGATAGCATTGTCTGTCCCTCCGTCTGTATTACTGCCAAGATATGTGTACGATTCTACATCCTTTAGTAGTGTTTCTTCAAGTTCAACCTTGTTATCATTTCTTGCATTTATTCTCATAATCTTTGTCTTTTCCCTGTGTATTTTCAGGCCCACTAGTTGTGACCTCTCATCGAGAATTTTCATTTTCTCTTGCATCTGATTATGGTTATGGTTAGTCAAGTCATTTGCAAAATCCAGATCATCAAGCTGTTTTGTCAGATTCCACTGGATTCCATTTCTGTTGTCTGATGTCGATGTTTTCATAACGCAATCTATTGCTAGTAAGAAAAGAAATGGAGACAAGAGGCATCCCTGTCTCACTCCCGCTCTATTCCTAAACGGTTCTGTAAGTTTTCCTTCATGAAAAACTCAGCATGTCATGTCTTCATAGGTCTTCCTTATTATGTTAATGATCTTCATGGAAACTCCATAATGCCTCATCAATTTCCAAAGTGATTCTTTGTCTACACTGTCAAATGCCTTTTCATAATCCACGAATCCGATATATAGCGGTGAATTCCATTCCAGACTTTTCATTCATAACCCTTCACTCCCAAAGGAGCATAGGCCTTCACCAAACACATGCCAAGTCCTCTTGTCACGTGCCATCATCTCAAGTTCTTTCCACGTTCTCCTTATCATTTTCACCTCTGTTTCCAGCTTTCTTCTCCATGTGCTTCTTGGTCTACCTTGCTTCTCTTGCCCTGTGAATTCCAGAACAAGGACTGCCTTGTAATGCTATCAACAGGTCTCTTCAGTGTGTGTCCTATTCATCGCCATCGTCTTCTTCTCATCTCTTGTTCCACTGGCACTTGTCTAATTCTTGTCATCAGTTCCACATTGGTAACCTTGTCATACCATTTTAATCCCTCTATTCTACGCAAGCACCCATTTATGAAAGTCTGTAGCTTTTTGATAGTTGTCTTTGTTGTTCTCCATGTCTCAGAGCCAGACTGACTTCACATTTGAGTTGAAGATTCTTATTTTCGTGTTGGACTTGATTTCTCTTGTACTCCATATGTTTCCCAATGCAATGAAATCTCCTCTTGCTTTTTGTATTCTTATTTTGATATCACTGTCTGTCCCTCCAACTTTGTCTATATTGCTGCCAAGATATGTGTACGATTCTACATCTTGTATTGGTGATTCTTCAAGTTCAACCCTGTTATCATTACCTGCATTTATTCTCATTATCTTTGTCTTTTCCCTGTGTATTTTCAGACCCAATTGCTGTGACCTCTCATCGAGTGTTTTCAATTTGTCCTGCATCTGATTACGGTTATGGGACAGAAGAGTTAAGTCATCAGCAAAATCCAGATCTTCCAACTGCTTAGTCAGAGTCCACTGGATTCCATTTCTGTTGTGTGTTGTCGATGTTCTCGTAACCCAGTCTATTGCTAGTAAGAAAAGAAATGGAGACAAGAGGCATCCCTGTCGCACACCTGTTCTTATCCCAAACGGTTCTGTAAGCTGTCCTTCATGAAGAACTCTGCATGTCATGTCTTCATATGTTTTCTTTATTAAATTAATGATCTTCAGGGGAACTCCGTAATGCCTCATCAATTTCCAAAGTGATTCTCTGTCTACACTGTCAAATGCCTTTTCGTAGTCCACAAATCCGATGTATAGTGGTGAATTCCATTCCAGACTTTGTTCAACTATTATTCCCAATGTGGCTATCTGGTTTGTACAGGATCTGTTTTGTCGAAAACCTGCTTGTTCATCTCTCAGTTGCTTGTCTATGGACTCTTTTAATCTGTCAAGGATGATTCTGTTTAATAAATTTCCTGGCACTGGTAGTAACATTATTCCTCTATAATGTGTGCACTCTTGTAAATTTCCCTTCTTATGCAACTTGACCAGATGTCCTTCCTTCCATTCTGCTGGTATTTCCTCTTTCTCCCAGACTTTGTCAAGTAATTTGTATAATATCTCTGTTAAAAAAAGATAAAGGATCCCGTTACACGCCCATTGAGGCATATTGGGAATATGGTGATAGTCCCATATTTTCTTGACCGTCGGCACACTAGGGGTGATGTGGTCAGCATCACACCGGCCGCCTTAACCTTCCCAGAGTTGCTCTGGTACCCATTTGGGGCTGGGTCGACCTAGGAGCCGTTTGTGGCCTAAAAAAATCCCACCTCATCTGGGGATCGAACCATAGATCACTGAGCTAGGAAGCCAGTGCACTAACCACTATGCTACAGCGACTCCCTAATATATCTGTAGAGGAATCAATATCTGTCTTGATGGCCTGTGCTGGAATTCCACCTGGACCAGCTGCTTTTCTATCTTTCAGAAGCTTTATGGCTTTCTTTATTTCTTCTCTACTTGGTCGTTCACAGCTGATTTGAAGCTCCTTTTCTGCTGGCTGCATGTCTGGGGGATTAGTTTGAGCTGGTCTATTGAGAAGTTCCTCAAAATGCTCTGTCCATCTCTTCATTTGGTTTTGTATATTATTAAGCACTTTTCCATTCTTATCTTTTATGAGGCCATTTGCTTGCTTATATTTCCCTGTTAGCTTCTTTGAGTTGTTGTACAGGTCCCCCATATTTCCTTTGGCTGCAGCTTCCTCTGCTTCCCTTGTCAACTCTTCAATATACTTCCTCTTGTCTCTTTTGATGTTTGCTTCTACAATGTACACTTCATGAGCCTTGGCTTCTTCTGGTTTTGCTTCTGTTTAAATCTGCTTTCTTGTTTTTCCTGTCTTCTATCTTGGTAATGGTTTCTGTTGTTATCCATACTGTGTGCTGATGTTCTCTTTTTCTCAGTACTTCTTCACATGTCTCGTTCCATATATTTTTTACTTGTTGCCAGTGGTCTTCCGTATCTGCTTCATCTTCTAGCTGTTGGAGTACTTGGTATTTGTTGGATACTGTGATTGAAAATTGTTCTCTTATTTCCTGATTTCTTAGATATCCCACATTATACTGTTGTCTATAGCTATATACTGTTGTAAATTTCTTGAGTTTTAATTTTGTTTTAGCCAACAGAAGATGGTGGTCTGTTACCACATCTGCTCCTCTACATACGTTTACATCATGCAATTTATGACCTAAACTTCTTACTTATGCATGGCGTGATCAATCTGATTCTCAGTTCTGTGGTCTGGTGATATCCATGTTGCTTTATGTATTCTTGTATGTGGAAATATGCTTCCTTCTATAGCTAGTTGATTTGAAGCACAGAAGTTAGCTAATAGTTCCCCATTCTCGTTCATCATACCTAATCCATGCTTTCCCATGATTTCTTCAAAGCCGGTGTTGTCTGTTTATATTTTCACGTTTAGGTACCCCATCAAAATGGTGATGTCCTTTCTGTTCTTTTTGTCCAAAACATTTTGTAATCTGGTGTAAAAGTCTTCTTTCTCAGATTCTTCTTTATCATTTGTTGGTGCATAACACTAGATGATGTTTATATTTACTTTCTTTTTGGCTTATTTAAGCCTTGCTGTTATAATTCGGGGTCCCATTGCTTCCCATTCTATAAGTGCCTTCTGTGCTTCCCTAGACAGCATTATAGCCACACCCCTTCACTGTGGGGGGCTCTTTCCTCCTCATGTCCTGTAGACAACACCAATCTCCTCCTCTCTATGCCCTTCCACCGTGTCTCGCAGAGACCGGGGATATCAATCCTTTAATTTGGCATGTCTGCTGCTACCTGTGCAGTTTTCCCTTGTTCACATAGAGTGTGAACATTCCAGGTACCAATCCTGGAGATTGTCCTAGACGAAAAAGAAATAGTCGGCAACCCAGACTCCTTTCGGCTTTCTCTGGGTTGCTTCATGCGCCTCTTTTCCAGAGGACCTTCTTCTGTCTTATGCGGCTGAGTTGATTTTTATTCTGTATTTGACTTGTCCATGTTTGTTGAAGTCTTTTTTTTTTTTTTTGGTAAAAAGTTTTTTAAGGGATGGGATAACCAGCCCCATGCCCAACCCTCCTTAGTTGCTTTTTACGACATGCATGGCAGGGTACAGTGCTACTATTCTTTGCTCTCCTTTCGGGCCCCGGTAACACACGGGTGAATTTTGTTTACCATCATAGATATCCATATGCAACAAAAGCTGTCCTTGTCTTCTGTGTATTTTTATATCACTGCGTATTCCTCCAACGTCGTCTACGTTTTCGCCAAGATTTATGTATAAAGCCACATCTTTAAAGTATGTCGTAAATACGGTCTTCAAATACTTCCCTCCGACTCCCTGAAACCACGGCAATCATCTACTGAAGCTCGTCTTTGTAGTAGTGACTGCTTTCCGATATGGTGTAAAAATCTGGCTATTTACTTCCTCTCTGTTTAGCTGATGCATGGCGTACTTTCTAACAACGACCGGATTTCTTCATTTTTGTTTCCCTTGGTGACATTATCTACTTGGCTCACATACATTTTACGTAGCAAAATGTGACCTTAATCTCCTGTATTTGAGTTTGCATTTGTGTTAGACATTTATAGGAAAGAGTTGGTGTGAACATCCGTTAATCAGCTATCACTGTATTTCAATACAGATGAGTTGCCAGATTGTAGCTCCTGCGTTATTCTCCGACATGCAATGGTATTCTCTGTTCAATCTATCATAATCTGGCAACTAATCATAAAATGGCGTAGTGTGAATTTAAAACCATGTGTATGTCTGATCATTATCTCAATATTAGGCGAAAACTTCAACGGCCTAGAAGTACCACTGATGACACATTGTCATATAATACAAAATATTATAATGACATTCTGCACAGAGCACAAGTATTCTTGACTCGTTCAAGCAAGGCAGTAATTAGAAGACAATAATAAGCACAATAAAGAACATTGTATATAAAAACATAATCGACTAAGTTGGTCTATCAAGGACCTTTCTATCCGCTCTACATGAGTAGCGCAGCTACTGACGTAACCTCTGATCAGATCTGATTGAAAAAAAAACAGAACAGCAACGTGGAATGTACGAACTGTGTCTCAAACAGGACACCAGAGAGCATTTATACATGAAATAGATGCTTAAGAATAAATTATATCCTAGGCACATGCTAAATCTGGATGGCACATAATATAGAATTAAATTCAGATGAAGGTCCTATATTAGGGTTCCCATAATGTTTTGTTTAAAAACCGGGACATTTCCATATTTTTACCTAAAAAACCCGGGACATTTTGTAAAAAAAACGGGACATGTTAAAAATTAAGGTAAAGCACAAATAAATCTATTATATATTATATGTTGCACTTAAAATAAGATACTGGTATAAAAATGCACACATTAACTAACACAACTTCCACTTTAAAAGAGAATTCTAAATTACAAACATACTTAATTAGAAAAATCGCACCTTTAAAAAATACACAATAGTCAAGTTTATATTTCAGATTCATCAGAATATTTATCAGATTTATGGGCCTGTTCAAGAAGTTTTTTTTCTTCTGATATTTGGACATAGAACTCAGCACAAGAAAAATCCTTAAAATGGGTCTTTATAATGGTTAAAGCTTTCACTGTCTCAATTTTAAGTCTGTTTTTTCCGTCTGTCCAAAGCGCATTTATTAATGAAAAAAAAACACGTTCAACAGCTGCATTGGATCCTGGCACTGCCAAACAAAAACTAACTAGGCATTTCAGGTTCTCAGCATTTATATCCTGCTTTGTAAAATGAGCGAACATCTCACCATTTTTCACTGACACTTTGAAAAACGACAAAAATACTGTATAATAATGCTAATACGCATTAAATCATTTGGTAGATGCTCACTGAACACTGTTTTGGTTGACTTTCGAATTTTTGTTCGAGATTCAAACCGAGGGTCCACTGTAACTGGAAATTGATAAAGTAACACTACTAAAACACGGAATAAAATCCGTTACCCAAAGATTTTTTTTTCAGGAAGGACCCTTAAAAAGCGGGACATTTGGAATAAATTCGGGACACCGGGACATTTTATTAAAAAACGGGACTGTCCCGGGAAAAACGGGACGAATGGGAACCCTATCCTATATACACTACAGTGACGGAAACAGTTAACACATTTATAATTTAGGATTCCTTATACATAAGAACACCACAGAATCCGTTATAGGATATCGCCCACTCTAGGGCAGAATCATTTTAATACGTCTGAAAGCTACACCAATGCACATAACGGTAGTACAGTTACGCTCACCAACTATAGGTTGTGATAATTAACAAATTAAATTTTCTGTGACCAGCTTCAAAAGACAGCCGAGACAGAATTAAAAAAAGAATACACTAATTGTAAACGGAGGTTATAATGCAAACCTTTGTGCTGAGAAAGATGCGGATTTTCCACTCTTTTTGGCATGTGTTGCAACATGGAATAAAACGTGAGAGGATTACCGTTCTTAGAATTTGCACACTGTAACAAACTAATGCTTGCTAAGTCTTAGGAGAAAACAACGGATTCAGAAAAATATATGACATTCATCCAATGGATATCACAATGATCAAATCGATTACATACCAGCTTATAAAAAACAAACCCAGATTTTCCCATGTGTTTGGGAGGCCATATTTCGGAACCGAGCTGCGTTTTGGACTCGTTTTGTCCCGGCTAGAACGGTAGGGAGCCGGGGTGCTGATCTTTTGAGTGTTTTTAACAAATGTGACGACTTGCCCAATCTTCTCTTCTTTTTTTAATTTACGAGACATTTTTTTCTCATCTTCAATGCATCTCGTGGATGTTCTCCTAGCGTCTAATACTATTTTTAGATACGACGTCATTGTTGACCTGACCTCGGTAGCTAGAAACCTGTTTTAATTAGGACCGACTACTTAAACTTAGGTAGAACCAGTTTATGCCACTTTAGGAAACCCCCCCCCCCCACGTGACTTTTAACGTTAAGGATTGGAGCGTCTATATAATGCCAAAGTCACGTGATGCACGCTTCGGGTCACGTGCCGAAGCGGAAATCACCTGCTAAAAGTGCGCCAAACCCGGCCATTTTTCACTTGCATCCAGGAAAACAAGAAAGCTAGACCTAATCCAGATCGCGGCGAATTCACGCATTAAAAGCACTGAAGCCACGTGTCTAAATTGCTGATTAGAGTCCATCTCTGAGTAGGTAAGTGAAAATCTCGCTAGAAAATAGTATTGTGATGAAATGTGTAGTACCTTGCAAAATCGACGCAGTGATTGGTACGAACTGGGTTCACGTTATTCATTTTTGCTGTTCGATCGCATTTTAGATCCCACGGGATGAGATTGTACAAAATGTTCATAATAAGGAATATATATATATATTAATTTCCATATTATTTCATTATATTCGACCGACGCTTAGATTACAGAAAATTAATAGTAACAATAATGTTGACAGACCGTGACATATATTCATTATAAATTACATGACGATGCGACCAGAAATGAAGTGTTGTGATAATGTTGTCAGACAATTCTATAATACTGGTGTCCGACAATTATAGGTTAATTCATCGTAATTGACATGACGATTAGGCTAGAGGCACATAACTAGAATACTGTCGCCCGACATTTCTAGGATAATTTGGTGGGTTTAACTGACATTTATAATAATTCATCGTGTTACGCTGACGATAAATCAGTACTAAAGAATTATAATACTGCCAATTGGGCAGAGAAATATAATAAGAAAGGGGGGAAACTTGATTTCAAGACTAGGCTCTAGACATATGATGTTAGAGACTAAAATCTGAGATGACTGGCAGACGGACGGCTTAGGGCAAGACAGCTTCCTAAAGCTAGAAAATTAATGAAGTCGTATTTGTCTTCAGTTTATGGTGGTGCCTTGCACGACAGTCCAATCTCAGAGAAGAATACGGAGTCGAGCACAGTGAAGGCAAATCCGAACCATTCAAGACCTACCTGGTGCAACGTCATAAGGAGACCGGAGAACTAACTACGCTTCACTATCAGCCAGGGGCTGAAAAGCTAAGTTCCTATGAAAAGGGAACTCACCATGTCAATGCCATATCTTTAGTCAGCCATGATGAAAAACACTTGAATTGTGAGACACATATTACATACAGCAGACACTAATTCCATCGACAATACTATCATTCACCATCCATTCATTTTAATTTTAATAAACCAATTGGGTGTATATAATGTACCCCATGCCTTGTTCCTTCTATTAGATGTTACATTTTGTCTGATGTTTATCTTCCTTTATATGGGAGGGGGCTCGTAAAATATAATATAATCCCAGTATAATTAAGGATAATCATAATAGATAACTGAGAAGGGGACTATGGTAGCGAGAGACCAAATATCTCCTTACAACCTTGTCCAGACCTTGTCTAGTTAGGAGAATTTACCCTCTTCGTCTCCCTTCAGCGGTGGAGAAACCCAACAGGAATTCTTGAGCCAAATCTTCCTCGGGGTGATCCAGGGAAACTCCACTTTCACATTCATATCTATTATTTCTTCTAAAATAAAGTCTTATCCTTCCTACGCTACGCCACAACAAAACACTTTCTACTACCTTACAGTAAGTTTTATAAAAATGTGTTCACCAGTTTCGATGGCGCCCACTGCATTCTTCGCGCAAGCGATTTGCTCGTTTCAGTGCTCAACATTCACTTAATCTCAAAGGAAATTTCATTGAAGATGAGGACGAATACAACTGTAGTGACCTTAGTGTGTCACACTATTTCCCTGTATCAGACTGCGTTAGGCCTTATTTAAATCCACAAGAAAGAGTGAAGTGATAAATGTGTTAACAATTGAGAATGGTACGAGGCAAATATGAGTTTAGCAACAAGAAATATTTTTTATATAGGAGTTTTGCCTCGTTTTGGCACAAGAAAGTAGGTATATCACGGCGCATGTCCAAATATAAAACCCTGTGGTGTGGTGTGGTGAGTAACGAGGAATAGTTTTAGATTTTTGTAGATTCCAGCCAAAAGTTGAAGAGCAGTGGATGTATCAGTCAATCACGATGTAGCATCTGATCCAGTCCAGTGTTTTGAAAGCCTTATAACATTAGCTATAAGGAAGAAGATTTTGAAAAGCATCAAAAAGTTTTGCAGAAACTGAAGTGCAGAGAAATACAACTTCAGTCACATGATCATGATATACGAGCTAGAACCCAATTCTGACTATCGCTGCTTAAAGATTTTGCTCTGCCGCAAGCTATGAATGTGGACAAAAGACCGAGTATAATGGATTATTTCTCATGTTCAAGAGCCAATATTTCACACACCATTTTATTTACAACAGATTTCTGTCCATTAAGTAAACTGTATCTTTGTAAGCCTCTAGTAGAAGGGAAAAAGCAAGATGCAGCATTTGTTCAAAAGCTTTGCTCTAAATTTATTGAGGCATTCACACCTAATCGAGATGTAGCAATTGAACATAGGGTGTAAAGGTCGATGGAAATAAATGCAATATAAGGCAAACAAGGCCACATAAATATATGAAGAGCTTTCATCTTGTTGAAAGTGAAAGAGATTATGTGCTCAAATGTTGACACCTTTTACGACTCTTC
The DNA here is from genome assembly GCA_024509875.1 of Oreohelix idahoensis. NCBI lineage: Eukaryota > Metazoa > Mollusca > Gastropoda > Stylommatophora > Oreohelicidae > Oreohelix > Oreohelix idahoensis. The sequence goes on along the minus strand of JAMPIV010001034.1, from coordinate 515,354 downwards.
GATCAAAATAAATCCTTCTTGAGTAAAATGTGTGATCATTTTTAGAAAATTGATTGTCTTGCCTGAGAAGCGGTTTACCACTTGTTAGTATATATAAGTAAATAAACTGATTAAATTAAAACTATATTACACTTCAACAATTAAATAAAGTTGACTTCCCACTGCAGCTGAGATCTTTAAACCTCACTGATATGAGGACACATATGATACAGATTCTGAAGAAAGGATGATAGTTGCTGCATCGAAGACAACAAAAAAGTAAAACAAAAAAACTGTCATTATTATTACATAAAATAGTATCGCTGTGCCTGTTATAGTTAAAGGGACGTGGAAACCTCTAATCATCTCAGGAATACAACAACAAAAGACATAGATGAGAACAAGATGGTCAGATAATTGGACGTTATGACTTTTTCAACCGAAAATTCATCAAGTGGCGAAAAAAGAGTTGACTTTATTTTCGGCATTTAAAAAAGCATGCTGTAATGCATCTATTAAGAAAATTAATAAACACAAGACCAGCTGGAGCTGTGAAGTCTCAAATTACACTGAAGCTGTTTAAACAAACTGATCCGGGAATTATGTACTGCTACTGTGTCATCGTTGCCTGAGATCAGCCGCATTCTAAAGCCTCAGAGACATAATAAAGTTTGATGTAACCCATTTGAAAGACTAGACGCTGTAAAGAAAACAAAATTCAAGAGATCGAAAGTTTGCAGCAAACCTGACGATAGGAAAAGAACAAATTACTTAAGTGAAGGATGCATTGGCCACCTATATATGCACAGAGATAACTGTGCGACTCACACAACTCACGTTGTAAACATCCCGAAGTATTTGTAAAAGCGTTCATATTTTGCATAGATCTGCTTTTTTGTTTTCTTTAGGTTTTTAAATTAATTTGTGTCATTATAGTGCGTTTGATTTTTGTGTAGGTCAAATGAACAGTAATTGGCGTATAATCTTGAAATATATGTAGTTCAATTCCTAATGAATCTAGTTTATAGTAAGCTGTATCCTGGAAAACAGTAATGATTACCTGGTTGTCTTCAGTGGGTAATTCTGATAGCCAAGTTATTTTTTAATGCATTATAATTTTTGTTGTTGCTGCTTTCTAACCACTGTATTCTCAAAGAAATAAAGATGCATTTATTAATATTGTATATTATTAATCCTCCTTTACATCTACCATTAACATTTTTCAAACTAAAAACCTGGAAACAACCGACCCTTGAACTTACTTTAAAACGATGTAAAAACACAAAGCAACAGAAACTTCCTTGGGTAAAACATGGCAGACACCCGATTTGGCTAAGTGCTTTCCTCTTGCGGCATTGTTAGCTGGTTCCAGGAGAGAAATCTGGTAGAGTCACGCTCCAGTCTACCCAGCTGTAAATGGGTACCTGACTTTTTCATGCCTTAGGGAAGACAAAGGCACGGATGACGGGAACTGGTCACCCCAACTCATAAAAAGCTGGACCTAGTATTCTGAAGTCTCTAACACTTACCTTTACCTTCAGCAAACATGGGAAAACCAACACGTTCTTTAAGTCAGCTTGTACACTAGCTCTACCGCCCAGGTGTCAATAAGGTTAAAAACTACAATATTCCATAGAGCAGATATCGGTAGTATGAATGTACAAAGATCTTCATAAACTAGTAATACTGAATTTCTAGCTCAGGTTAATCACAGAACATAACAAGCGAATAATGAAAGAAGCAAGCATAAAAATAGCTTTTCAAATCACTTTAAACAGTTCTCAACAATGAAGATGACGTAGAAACACTAACACACGAAGCCAACATGGCCAAAACAGAAGCAGAATAAGAAATTACGTATCATAAAATATTTCCACAGGCCCTGAGTTACTAAAGAAATAAATATTGACAAACAAAGAACATTTTTAAAAAGACCAACTCAGTACTGAGTGAGTTCAAAAGCAAAAATAATTACTTAAATGCAGCAGTGCATTAGACCAAAGATAAATGAGCAAACGTAGAGTGCATTGAAATAGCCAGTGCGCACCGGGATCTGATTGGTTCCTGTTAGAAAGAAGCAATCCACCTTCTATGGGCATGTATCTTTGAAGAATAAAGCTGGAATATATTGTAACAACGTCAAAGACTGAAGGAAAAAAAGAAATACAGGACAACAAAGTGACAAGATATTGGACAGGTTGACATCATAGCATGGTCAAAAGTCACCAACAGATTGGATAAACAGTACTAGAGACAGGAAGTTGTGGAGAGACATGATTACATACGCGACCAAATATGGCACTTGTAGAAGCAAAGTAGAAGACGCGATTTTATTTTATTTAAATTAAAAGGTTTGCCTCGTGTTGGCGAGGCGGGCCCATTCAACCGTGACACAGGTTCAATCGGTTATATTAGGGCGCAATTCCAAATACAAAAACCTTGTGGTCTGTTGATTTGGTTATTATTCATTAACGACGTGATTTTATGTAGTGATTTACAAAACAAAGGCCCTAACAGCTCGTCATTAAATGTTAACATAAGTTTTCACTTCATCAGTACCGCATCCTCAAAACCTTTTTTTTTTAAAGATAAACTGATAAACTAAACCACAAAATCTAGGATTTCGGTCGAAATCGAAAAAATTAAGAATTTGGGATTAGTCCATTTTCTGATACTTTAGCATCTCATGAATCTAAATATAACAGAATTAAATGTCAAAATGCATTCCAACAATAAGTATTTTGACTTTGAAAAAGGTATGGTACGGAGAGATTTTCTTAAACTCGAGAAAATATGTCTAATTAGACCTAGTTTCTTCCATAGCAACCAAGCGTACACCCCTACATATTATACATCGTTGGATTGGCCTAGATCTAAGGATTCATGTGAAGTAGTTAATTTACTTCGGTATCAAAATTATACCCGCCAAAATTGAGAACTTATAGATCTCATTTTTTACTGATTATTTCCATATATGGAAATCGTCAGGCGTTCGTCGACATCGGCTTTCTCCGTAGAGGTAGAGCACACTATTCTAAACTTTTCATTGGCTGTATGAATCAACGTGACTTGTAACCAAAGTGTTTCCAGTATGGCGTCGGATTAATAAATTCTGTATACACATTTAGTTAGTCTCATTTTTTGGGAATTTTGTGTGTGAAAATGCCTCGAAAAACGAATAGCTCTCGTCATCTCCAACTGGAAAAGGCCAGAGTGAAGCGATGGAACCAAGACTCGCCCAACAGTTCAGGTAAAAGTCGCTAATTTTGTTATGGTAATGGTACAAAATTAATGACTTGTAGAAAGCCAGGCAGTCACATGTCGTGAGGTCACACACACAAACATTTGCACACATTTGGCTTTGATTCACTCTGTTAGGACTGAGTGGAAGGGGGAAGAAGGTACTATATTTGGATATTGGAAATCTGACTTAATTTTCTTGAATTAATACACCATATGTCCTAATTATAACCCATTAAGTGTTCAACGATATAATTTTTTTTTTAAAGTCACATGTGAATAAGCTATTAGTAAACGAAATGGCAGTAAAGAGTGATCACATTTTTCTGATTTGACAAAATAATAATATTGCACAATATACTATAAATTATCATGGTATTTATAAGCATGTGACATATGTTTCTTGAGCTGTGATTATTTACTATGTACTTTTTTCAGAACCACATGGTCCCCCTAATGAGCCTAGTCTGCCTGAGGATATACTGTCAGTTCAGCTGTAAATGAGGGAGCCAGCACAAGCTCATCTACAACTTCTACCTCTTTATCTCACAACACTCCACGGTTCTGTAAAAAGCTGGAACTAAGTGCCTCATCGGTGCAAAAACTTCAACACCTAACAATACTGTCTCTAGAACTATAGTTGATATGTCTGAGATATGTAACCTTGTTAGTCAGCTTGCATGTCCAGAATGCTATGGGAAGCTGTCTGCAGAAATTGATAATAAGGCCAAGAGAGGTCTTGTTCAACACTTCAAAGCGAATTGTTGTGTTTGCAACAAAACTGTTGCATCAACGTACACATCATCGGTTGATGAAAATAATTCATTCAGTGTGAACAAAGTTGCGGTTCTATCATCGTTGTTATCAGGAATGGGACCCTATACATTTAACTACTTTGCACAGAACCTGGATATACCTGGCATGCATAAAAAAAACATTCAACGCAATTGCACAGAAATGTTATTTGCAAACACCAGAACTTGCAAAATTAATATTTGATCACGCTGCTAAGCTCGCACGCAGCGTAAACTGTGCACAGAGCAATCAACCTTATCATGAGGATATTATGGATATTGGAGTCAGTTTTGATGGCGGCTGGCTCACAAGGGGCCACAGTTCAAAAATTGGTATTGGTTGTGTGGTGGAGATCTTGACAGGTCTTGTTATAGATGCTCACGGGCTATCAAAAAACTGCCAGACAGGTGCTACAACTGGTTCTTGGCACCAGAAGGAAGCCCCGGGAATCTTCAGCAAATGGAAAGAGGAGCATATGAAGCAAGGATGTGATACAAATTTTGAAGGTATTTACTTTTGAATCTTATTTTTGGTTTCTCCTTGTCTAAAAATTTAAACTGATGTAATTTTTATTTCTCCGTAAGTATCAGTTTTAGTAACATATTTCATTACTTACATGTGTTTGCTTTGCTTCCATCGTACTACATTTGCTTCTACGCTGTAAAGAAACGTGTTCAATGCTTGCTTACATCATTATTTTAAGTGTTACTAATTCATACCTTTTCTTCTTTCTAGGAAGTTCAGGTGTGATGGAGGCTGAGGAAGCTAGTGTTTTATGGAGCCGGTCTGTGACACGACACAAATTGCGCTACACCACCATGTTAAGTGATGGTGATAGCAAAGCATTCAATTAGATCATGGCAATTAAACCATATGGCCCTAATGTTGAAATCATCAAAGAAGAGTGTATAAATCATATAGGGAAAAAATGCATAGTGCTCTTCGTAATTTAGTTGCTGACTGCCGCAAACAAAAAGTTACGCTTTGAGGACGCGGCCGTGGCCCTCTGACAGATGCAGCCACCAGAAAGCTTGGCATTTATTATTCCAGGGCTATCAGGCAACATGCTACTGCAGCTGATATGAAGAATGCTATTATGGCTAGCCTACATCATTGCTATTCAACTGATGATAATCCCCAGCATCAGTTTTGTCCCACTGGCCAAGACTCTTGGTGTTTTTATAAAGTAGCCTTATCTAGGAATGATTATGCTTTTGAACATCAGAAACGTATACATACGCCCCTGGACTTTAAGCTGTTGAACAGACATTTGACACCAGTGTTTGACAGGCTAACAAATCTGAAACTGTTGACTCGCTGTGAAAAAAGGCACCCAAAACTCCAATGAGAGCCATCATTCAGTTATTTGGAGTAAAGTGCCAAAGCATATCTTCCATTCACGAAAATGCGTGGAATTCTGCCGTTTAAGTGCAGTTGCTGAAATTAATGAAGGACCTGATAAAGCTATATTTTTTAAGAAAGTCCTGCGGGTGAACAGTGGAAAAGAGGCTTGTCGACTAGCAGGAGCAAGAAAGCGTAAACGTCTCACGATCAGCTCTAAAACGGCAGAAAACTGCACTAAGAAAAGGAAGGAAATTAGGCACAAATCTCATCACAAAGCCAGACAGGAAGCTGCAGAGGAAGCTGGATATCCTGCCGGTACGTTCTGAACTACAAGTAAGTAATTTTTTTTTGGGGTAGTATTACATACATATTTAATTATAGTCTAATTATGGTGACAAATGTGATTTTCTAAAAATCTATTTTTCTCATCCTAATTTTCTTATAACTTCCAAACTTCTGTATTAATTGACATAAAATTTGGCACATATATTGTCCATAATGTTTTAAAACTTTTGTCCGATCGATTTTTAAGTATCTGATCAAACTTTTGATTTATTGCAAAGCGTAATGTAACATTTAGCAAAATTTGTTAGTATGTTTAGATGCTCAATTCAAAGTCATACAACCTTTTTTTGTATCAAAGTTATCAAAAATTCGATGTGATAAGACTTTTAAAATGTAATGATAAACGTGGTATTGAAATTTGGTATTCATAGCTAAATAAATAAAAAAAAGCCTTAGCAAATTGAAATAGAACAAAGAATCCAATATTGCTCAGCTATAAAACGGCAGAAAGCTGCACTAAGAAAAGGAAGGACATTAGGCACAAATCTCAGCAGAAAGCCAGATAGGAAGCTGCAGAGGAAGCTGGATATGCTGCCAGTATGTTCTAAATAATAAGTAAGTAATTTTTTCGGGGTAGTATTACATACGTATTTAATTATAGTCTAATTTTGGAGAAAAATGTGATTTTCTCAAAATCTATTTTTCGCATCCTAATTTTCTTATAACTTCCAAACTTCTGTATTTATTGGCATAGGATTTGGCACATATATTGTCCGTAATCTTTTAAAACGTTTGTCAGATCGAGTTTTAAGTTTCTGATCAAACTTTTGATTTATTGCAAAACGTAGTGTGCAATTTAGCAAAATTTGTTACTTTTTTTAGACACTAAATTCAGTCCTACAACTTTTTTAGTATTAAAGTTATCAGAAATCCAATATGATTACAGTTTTAAAATGTCATGATAAACGTTGTGTTCAAATTTGGTATTTATAGGTTAATAAATAAAAAAGCCGTAGCAAATTGAAATGGAACAATAGAATCCAATATGGTCGCCGTTTCCATGGCAACCAGTGGTGCAGTTCCATCAAACTCTTCATTTTGCGTATCTAGTACTGATATAGGTTAAGTCTGTGCATTTTCATTGAAATCCAGCAATTATTAACGAAAATAGCATTTCAGTGTAGCTCTTCCCCTTAACATTCGTGAACAGTTAATCACAAGAGAACAAACTGAAACAAATTGTTGCTTGTGTAAAGACTGTCAAAAAACTCAAGTTCTAAGGAACATCAGGTTTAATTTTACGCAAAAGAACTACATTTAAACCCTAGATTATGAATAACATGACAGATACAGGGAGATTGTTAAGTCTGAACCAGTTGATTACTTGCACTAGGAAGACTAAGAATTCAGACAGAAGTAAAGAAGGAAAAATAGTTGCCCTTTCTATTTATCTAGCTCAGTCCAAATTAAGATATTTCCTTACCCGAAGGCGCGAGACGTTCCAGGCAACACGTGAATTATGGCACCATGGTAACCGAGTCCCTTACATACTTTAAACTGTTGCCCTTAGCATGTGGAAAATTCAATGAGAATTTATTAGTTACCAGACTTCTTACATTCTTGTTACGAATTTAGTATTTGATTGATTTAGAGTCGGTCATCACTGTTAAACATATTTTCATTGCATTTAAGATACTTTTTACACATATAATGTGATTGCAGATAAGGTGAACTAAGTTTACAGACTAAAATTCAAAATCAAAATTTCAACCCGAGTCAGTATGTTTTACAACTTTTACGAAAGTCGACATTAAACTTGATTGCGTTTTGATGATTGAGATTATTGATGAAAGTACAAGTTGACTTATGACCGATTACAAGATATAAGACGATAATGGCAATATAAGATGTCCCGGTGACTGCACCGGAGGGATCCTGCATAAACAATGGACATATCAAGGCCGAAATAAGTGAATGGAACCATATATTTGTAACAACAGTTCACAGTCCTGTAATAAAAGGGTGTATTATCTTGTAAAGTGTGTAGGCTGAAGATATAAATTAATGTATCCAAAGCAGGGTTCCACAGAAATCTTCAATGATTCTGAGAGAAATTCTGGAACAAGTAAAAACAAATTGCATAATACCACGGAAATTATTTTACTTGCGTTGGATAAATGGGAAAGTTTTGTCTGGCAGTTGGCAATACCTCCAACATTTGTTTCTTATTTTGTAAATGTCTGAGACAAATTAAACAAAGGAAAGAAATTATTATGTGGGGAGAGAGAGAGAGAGAGAGAGAGAGAGAGAGAGAGAGAGAGAGAGAAACAGACAGACAGACAGATAGACAGACAGAGACAGAGAGAGGGAGGGAGGGAGAGGAAGAGAGAGAGAGAGAGAGTGGCGAGTTTACATATGACGAATACGTCCAAGAATGTAAAAAACTCTTGGAAATATTACTAATGATCAGATTAACTCCCCATGTGATTGGCTATACAGAACTTCTGCTCTCTGTCAGACGAGTCCAAATGTTCCATGTGATCGTAAACGTTATCGTGATGCTCAAATAAAGTTATCTGATATGTTTGTTATTTGATATGTTATGTTTACAAATAGATACTGATACTATAATGAACAACATGATGTCACGATCTAAAAATATTTTAAGAAAAGTAACAAAGGAGTAATAGAATATGACACAGATGAAGAACATAAATAAACTAATTAATGAATTAAAACATGACTATCAAGATACAACAGAATGTCAGGGCATTAAATACTAGGTATAACTGGAATAAGACATTACAAAAATACATAATGGTAATAACATTTTTGGCATCATCATGCTGATGGTAAATGTATATGCAGCCACAGAAAATAACGACAATGAACAGAAAAAGTGTTCTTTTTACACTTTGAAAATCCTGATAATGATTATCGTCCTTTTGCGCAGAGGATTTTAATGAAAAAGTTTAGAGATGTATTTTCAAAAACACAGCAGATAAAAACCTACATGAAATATCAAATACCAAACAAACAAAAACACATAATAAATCTGACACTTGCAAAACTAATAATTATCTAAACTATACTTACTAAAAACTATATAACATAAAGAAGCTGGGTTATCAAGTGATAGAAAAGCTCGCACAAAAATAGAGACAAGACTATAAAAAATATACGACACACAAATAGTGTCCAGTACGTCAGAAGCCACAGACGGGCAGAATGTAATAGTGATAATTTTATAGAAGAGCGAAGAACAAAATTAAACTGAATGCCAACTTCCATGTAAAAAAAAAAGGACAAAAAATACAAAGTAAGTCAAGAATTAGCCCAGATAACATTAAGGAAGGGAGAATAAAACACATATTCTGTAGACTTTAAGATGACCATAGGAAAAAACCATTCACATTTGGAATCGGTTGATGATGTTTGCCAGTACAAAACACATAAATCACACCCTGTACAGAAATCTGAGTCACATTACAAACATGAACATTTCACAAATCGTATCAACATGTATGAAAAAGACAACCTAAATAAAGTAACCTGTCAGACAAAAATTGCTGACAAATATGACACTACTGTGAGATAATTACTAAATGAAGTGCAAATAAGTAACACAAGTACAAAGGAGGAAAAACAGCAAGAAACATAAATACATAAAATATACCAGGACATACAAGTGCATGAGAGTAAATCCAGAGACTTTAACAGGAATGTAGCGTAATCAGAAGACGGTTCCCAACATCTGACAACAACGTTCATTTACATGAAGACAATTTATTAGTAACATTATGGGTAACAAATTTGTTTCTATTCTACAATGTCATCATGCCCAGTTATTTTCTTTTGTTCGTCCAATATCTCTGTAGCCATTGAATTTGCCTGTTGTCACAATAACCTCTAATGTTTCTATTCTTATAATTTGTTCAAGACGTGTTGACTTCTTCTCTTTTATATAATAAAAATATGAAGGAATCTTCAGTCACACTAATATTTTGTCCGGCAATCGGCAATACTTACTACATTTTAGAATTATGTTTAAAATGTCTGATACAAATTAAGGAAAAAAAAAAGAAAGAAATAGTTATATTTGTCGAAAGAGAATCACAACAAAAACTATGACGAAATCCAAAAAGATGAAATGAAGGCTGTTTCACTGCAAGAATTATTTAAAAAAAAAAAAAAAAAAAAAAACCAGCCATCCTGCACACGAGTCATCGTCGGGTAATGGATGCGCCAATATAACAGTGACAGGAAAGAGTTAAGATTGTTTATTGTCGTAATTATTCTTACTAATATTTTTTTAAATTCTTGTTATACAAGCTCAATATAGTTTAAAAACTGGATCGGAAAAAAAGAGTCATAAAATGACGGAATCATCCACATACATTTTATAATAAATTAATAAATGGAAAGAAGAATGCACACCAGGATACAAAGTTTCAACAAAACCAGCTATTCCCTGAAAAATTATGATATTTAAGATAACATAATGTGGCACTACGTCATTCATCCGATTCATATTTTTCTGCCCATCCTATGCTATATCCCCCATGTCAATATTTTGCCAGAATTATCTTTTAGTCAAGATAACACTATGTTGCAGGGCTTAAGCAACTATTGGCATGGTTATCTTTTTTAATTGTGAAAAGTCTGCAGCGAGGCGATTACAATAGATCACAAACATGGTTGCTTGAAGCAAGCCGTGTGTGTTTGTTTAGATAAATCCAGACGTTAAACTGTTGTATTGGTATAGCGAGTTAAGTTTCTGACACCACGTTAGGATTACACATTTGCTTCCGCTCAGCCTGGTAAAATGAGACAGACAAATGTTGTAGAATGTGGAGAATGGTCGTGTTAGATATAACGTGTTATTTATTTAACAAATATTGGGGAGTTAGGGCAGGTTATATCAAGTAATTATTTCAGGCGATGTCAATAATTAGCAAAACTACCCATCTTTATAGAAGAACGACCCATCCTAAATTGTAAAAGAAATGTTGGTGAAATATGATAACTAAGACGTCTTACAAGATAATCGGCTAAAAAAAATAAAAAGATAAACTAGCCGAAATTGCGATTGGTTTTAACAAAATAAACTAAGCGAAATTAAATTTCGTGTGGGCGAAATATCTTACTATAAGACCTGAGTGTTTGAAGATTCGTCACTGATTCAAATTCTCACTACTCAGAGAGGAAGACACCAGGTTAAGAAATAGTAAAGATTTCGTAATAGAACGTGCTTTATACTAAGAAATCTTCCTCTTGTGTTAAAGCTAGGAGTTGTAAATTAGCGATTATCATTTGCTCACATGTAAAGACTGCACCTCAACGGCTGCAGTGAAATACTATCGACCAAGCTGTGCAATAACGTCTGTATACCTACCCGTCTACGATGGCGTAAGTCTTAAAATGTACATTTTGTTCATTTTATATGTGAATTTTACATGTATAAAATTGCTTATTTCCGTAATGTTGTGTATGATGCTGACAACTTCATCATAAAACATATACAGCCACATTAACCACCACTGAAAGTTCGTGTGGCTTCTTCGTGCGGGTTTCCTCGCAAAAAACCAATAGCTGAGGTAGTCACATGCTCCATAGGGAGCAGCGAGAGGAGGATGAAGACATCTTGGGATATATGTTTCTATGTCACCTGTTCAATTTCAGACTGATGTACTCGTATATTGTAATATGATTCCTTTGGCCTCTTTCGCTCCCCTAACACACTTTCATCTACCTTGATGGTTTGGGATTTCATGCTCACGGGCATCGGGACGATTCAGAGGAAGATGAAATGGTGGAGGAAAGTGGAGGTCGTTTGATGCTTACACCAGGAGACAAAAGATTTACGGGACATTCAATTTTATATTTATCTCAGTTTCTGGTACTAGTTAATAGTACTCCACTCTGGACACCACCTATTAGAGACGGGTCTAGAGGATTTTTGAAGCGGCAACATTTGTGAGATTTACTCGTGCAACGAACGTGATTCCAAAAGCCATTTGACTCCTGAAGAGAGAAGGAGAAGTCAAGATTTTACTGAGAAACAGCATCAACTAACCAGACTCCGGCGTAACCTATTGTCGCCACCTGGCTAGTTAAGTACAAACCAGTGGCACAGTAAACGGACACTCTCTCCTCCACCAAAATAAGACTAACTTCCAAGGACTAAAAGTTTTCTTTATACGATATTAAATCACGGAACTGTTAAAAAAAAAAAAATCAACAGCTTGAATGTTTATCCTTGTTTCAACAATTTTCATAAATATAAATCCTTAGTGGAGTTGATAACTTGGTCAATTGAAAGTTGATGCATGCACCTTTAGTTGTAGTTAAAATTCCCCTATACAGAGCTAACATATTAATAATATTTTCTTGAATTATCTTTGGCTGGTGGCTCAATAGATACGAGCCTACACCCTGACAAATAAATACCTAATTCACAGAAGTGGACCAAGGATATAAGTTTTATAAGAACCGAAAGAACTCAGTCTTTTGTAATTGTTATTCTAAAATCCTTGTTAAGACTCCCTCAAATAAGATCATAACTCTTCTTTTTGTTTCACTGCAAAAGAGTAATTTTGAGCAAAGGTTACTACCTTTGGTAAACTCATCCTTTGACTCCAACTGTTGGGCCATTCGAGGACTACTACGGCAGATCAAGGGAGATAATCCGCGACACATAAAATGCCACGAACATATAGACTAACAGTGCTGATAGTACTGTACAGACTAGATGCAACAAAATACTTGACAGAATCGATTGTCCAATCAAAAAAGGTTATTACCAGCGAAGGAATACATTAGGACAAATAAGAGAAGACAGACAATGCAGTTCAATGTCATTTTTTAAAAACTCCATGGAATGGAAGACGTTGAGTGACATTGAGACTCAGAACGATAGATGGTAAATAGAATATATAGTGATCCTAAAAAGCTAGCAGTAGTTGACTTTGTAGTGACCATCAAATATAGAGAGAATAATATAGGGAGAGATCATCAAAGATAAAGAATAACGTTTGGAGAGACCATCAAAGACAGAGAAAAAATATGAGAAGAGGCCATCAAAGATGGAGAGGATTGTTAAGACCACAACTAAGGTGAAGAAGAATGTGGTGAGACACCATCAAATATGAAGATGAATGAGTAGAAAGACCTTCAAAGATAATGTAGCAAGAATCCATCAAAGATGGGAAGAATGCGGGAGGAGACCATCAAGGTGTAGATTATTAGCATCAGTGTGGTAACACGTAGTTTATCTCATCACCATTTCATTCTTTATATAGCTTCACTACCAAATATCATTAATGACGATTTACATGTCATTGGTGTATTTACTTCTATAATCATCATTTTTGTTACTTTCTACTAACCCTATATACCTATGTATATATTTAACAAATAAACGTATATAGCCTTATTTATCGTTAACTCTTTAGTGATTAACTTGTATCACTCGTGCTGTCTGTTAAGTATTTACATTTAGGCAAAATCCTTCATTTGGGAGGTTGGAATGTCTTTTCATTGTCAAAATATTAGTGATAGCAGTTTATGTCGTGGAGAAAACTCTGCATAATTCAGCAGATATCAGTCTCTGGATAATATACTACTGGACAAAAGTTAAGGGCCGCCATTCAGTTTAGACAAGGTTTATATAATTCTTTCTGGGCAGGGTCGATTTTCCAAATGTCCGGTAGCTTGAAATCTCTCAAGAAGTCTCTGAATGGTAGAGTGGGACACTGCTAAACGTCTTGCAACATGACGAACTGCGGGTTAAAGTGACCCAGTTTTTTGGACATTTTAAAAAAAAATTAACCTAGTGCACACTATACACATCTGAGCCGATTTTCATTTGGGATGAATCTTATTGATATGATTCTATAGGAAATATCTATCTGTACACTCATCATATTTTAGCGTGTGACATCCTCTATGCATTTATAGTTTTACCTAACACTCTGTTTGATCTGCTGAAACATTCCTATTTGGTTGCCAATTTGTATAGCTGCTGTTTGCTGGCAGAAGATGTTATTTATTATTCTCATATTAGCCTTTGCTATCGATGTTTATGCTGTTTAACGTTTTGATAATTTTCTCATGTTTCTCTTTGTCAAATGCCGTAGTGTAGTTTCTAAACAACAAGTATAGATCTGTGTTTAGTTTAGTCCTCGTTGTGACCGTATGGCCTACCACGCTAGCATTATCCATGCTACTACGATAGCATAATACGTGCTAGTGGACTTAACATAAGAATAGCCTAAAGAAAGAAAAACGAGTTAAGACCTTTTAAAATAAAACGAGAAATGCACTTACTGCATTATATCATAATCAAGAAAGTTTCATTAGTAGACGCGAACTCGTCCCTGTGGCGGGAGTTGCGTAGCAACAGTGACGTAAATCAGAGTACGCAGAGCTTAAAGTAGTGACGTATATAAAAAAGTCAGAAGACTTTTAACCAATGAAACTGCCTAGATTCGCGCACCGGTTCCAAGTTTGTAGACGCAAAGTTTTTGATCAGGAGTTTTTGATAGAATGTCGTGGACGAAGGTTGCTTCTGTGCTGAGGGGGTCATATTTGAACAGTCCCAGGTTCACAGTGCAACCAACACATTCTAGTAATAGTATTCGTGGAAGTCTACAACGAAAACACTATAGTGCTTGTTATATGAATACAACTAAAGCTTACGATTTTATAAGGTCTGCATCAAGAAATAAAAGTCTTTAAAAAAAAAATCATTGAAGATTTATATCAGAGTAAGTATGCTCTCGCACGATCGCGTATATGCATTTTCTTGCTATGTATGAACTAATGTATTTGAAGTATTAAATGTCCAAGAACCAAAATCAGATCACTGATAGTGATACAGAAATAATTGAAGCTACAAAACAAGTAGAGCCTCTGCTAAAAATTGCGCCTAACTAACAAGAAGAGAAACTTAAAGAAAATGGAACCAGCCCTCAGATCTATGTCCCAGAATGGATCGAGTATAGTGAAAGATAATACACTGTATACCCAGAATTCACATATGATAAGAAATTGTAATGACTAATATCCTGTTGGAACTCTGACCATTGAGTTTGTTAAGATAAGAAATTGTTTTTAAATGTTGACCGACTAAAAATATACCACTAATCTCACATTCAACACCAGGAAGGATAAGAACGAACCTAACCTCCCACTTGCATAGGAATCAATATCTCCGGCGGATGAGCCATTACTACCAACAAGCTTATACGATATAAAATAAGAAGACAGAACAAGTTGACTCTTGCTCGTGAACAACCCACAATAAAATTTCCTAGAACAATACCTCCACCTGTCTTCTTCACCTCACCAATTGAACACAGGGACGGACGGTCACATCGTGTAGTGTCTTTGCCTTGGTGTAGTCTCCGTCCTTAGCCATTGTAAAATCAATGCATAGTTCTAAAATCAAAGGCACAAGGAGGTGCATGTCTCTCTTTACAATTTGATTCTGCTAATGGAAAAGGAAACAATAATAAATGGGATGTAAGAACAAAGAAATAATAGTTTGAAAACACACATTCAATGATACTCTGCATGTTGTCCGAAGACCTGATATGTATTAAAAGTGACATCAGACTGCACATTTGTGCAATGATGCCTACGAAAATGCTTCAGAATAAATTCAGATAAGACAGTGACCTATTCTTCAGCTCGGGCGTTGGCGTAGCTGGCGAGTCCTTTTTAGGGCTTTATGCTAGCAGATAGATAATGTTAGTCCTTTACAGGACTTAGTATCTATCAACGCTGATCGGGTTAGCAGTCAACAGAGCTGACTTTTTTTTGGATGGTAAATGCGCTCTAATATAACCAAAAAGGTTGAAAGGTGCGCGCCTTGCCAGAAAAAGGCAAAAACCGAACCAAAAACACAGTGCTTTCCAATTTGTTACAATACAAATCATTATAAATAACTTGACAAAAAAAAAAGACTTACAGAAAAAAATCATATATGGGACAAAAACATAATAACAAAACTAAAGTGGTTGTCATTAAAGCTATAGAGCTCAGCGGGCATCTTCTGCACAAAGATTATCAGTACTAGTGTCAACAGCAGAGATGTTCTTGTTGCTATCGCCCGCTTGGCATCTTTGAACTTTTAAAAAAACATAAATGTACGTGAAATTGTGAAAGTCCCAAATATACTGTATTACAGAAACTATCTGTGCGCAGCAAAAACAGCTTGAGAATAGAAACTAACTGCTTCTTTTGTTGACCTACATATGGGAGAAGTCAGGAGTCTCTGACAGCGACATAAATACATAATAAATTGCAAGACGAGTATAATAAATTATTTATGAATAATATGAACTTGTTTCAAACATAGGTATGTTGTGTGTACATACAGTGCGTATTACTTTTTTTGAGTAATAGAAAAAAATAGCTTGGAGTAAAGAAACTTTCACTACCAATTATCACTATATTTTACTACTTGTTCTCCGTCAGTAGTAAACAATGACTCCGCTAAGCAAGGACAGCTAAAACTAAACACAAGTGATTATATTCTTGAGCCACTGTACTCGTTTTTTTTAAACATTCTTTTGTCTCCAGGCCAACAGAGTATGCTTCCTTTAAGTATCTTTTTAATAGGGATATTGGGATAAGACGAGGCGAAACTTGATTCCTTCCTGGTGTATGTGATATCCTCCCAAGTAAAGCTAGCTGGTGTAAGTAATTTAGGTACTGTGTCAATATGCCTTGGTTTCCTGTCCTTGTTTTCTTGTTGGTCTGCAACCAGACGATAAAGCAATGACTCAAAATTCAGCCACTGCAGACTCAAGTAGAACAGTTCCAGCTACGATGGTTTGGCCATGTCTGCAGAATGGAAGAAGATCGGCTACCACGACAAGTATGGAAAACTAATAGCCAGGGATCCAGACCTCCCGGACGACCCAGAGTCCGCAGGGAGGATAACATTAGGCAATCTCTGAAGGACCAAAGACTAGATTGGAACCAGGCCTGAAGGAAGACAGCCGATAGGATAATATGGTGCTCCCTCCTCCAAATTTCTACACCTCGCGATAGAAGAGGGATGACTAAGTATGTTTTCTTGTATATGGATGTGCGCATGTAGTATCCGTATGTGTTTGATATTAACTGTTATAACTTGGATGTGTAGAAGCAGCTGTCATGAAATGTATATCGAACTTCTTTTGAACTAGTAAGTAAAATGTTTACATTTTGTTAAAATAGCAATGTGGTATGAACATGTTTGATGTTATACATATTGATATTTACATATAGCAATCAATTGGTACAGAAAAGATCAACAGTCAATAGAGGAAAATGTTATTTCACAAAGCTTTTGTAACAAATAACATGGAAAAATATTTCTGACAACTCTCAAACGACCAATGCCAAAACCACGTGAGGAGCCTGTTTAACATCTTGACTGTGCATAGCAGGATAGGAATTGACCTGGTGACCCAGCAAAAACATCAAGTCTAAAAATGATGTAGCGAAGGCTAGTGAGAATACGAGTTCTTCGCCCTTGTACTCCTGGACTCTTTATCCAGTTCGTGAATCTGAGAATAGAAGATAACATAAAACGTCAGGCAGTATTGATTACAGCGTGTTCAACAAGCTCCTCGATATTACTGACAATGGTGTTGACAGGAAAGTGGAGTCTGTTCCTACTATACTGAAACAGCATTAACATTTCCACGGAAGACGTGAAGAGGCAAGCGATGGTGAAAACTGAATCCTCCCCAAATGTGAATACTGCCACCTCCAAATCGGTTGTGCTGACGAACACAGCAATCTGCAAAGCGCTCTCTAAACCGTCGCCAAATCCGCATACGTCCATTAGCAAAGGATATGTTGAATCTGCTCTCGTCTGTGAATAGGACAGCATTCCACTGCAGTCTAGTCCATCTGACATGTTGCTCTGCCCATTGCAGGCGCTGCTGACGATGTCTGTTAGTCAAGTTTGACCCAACATAAGGTCGTCTTGCAGTAAGGCCTGTATCTCTGAGTCGTCGTATGACTGTCATTCGAGAGACTTGCCAACGTCTACCCATTATTGCTCTTGCTGTTTGACTTGCCGGGAGAGAACGATTCCTTAGGTGACTCAGCACAATATGACGATCTTGCGCAGGGGTAGTAACTCGTGGTTGGCCACTCCGAAGTCTATCCCGGGCACTGCCAGTGGTTCCGTAACGTTCATTGAGAAGTATAATAGTGCTGTTGTGGCAATTCATCGTTCTGGCAATGGCCCGCGAGCTCATTCCGGTCTCCAACATTCCAATGGCTCATTGGCGGTCGTTTTCAGATAGTCGTGGCATTTCAAGCACATGTACTGGGTGTTTTGTCTCAACGGCCTTTTTTTCCCCTATACTGCCACAACGCGTACACATTTTCAGAGTCATAGCTGTTGGGAATCGTGTTGCACGTGTAACTTTCATTGTTTTCATGTAGTCTGTACACAAACCCGTGGGTTGAATCATGCACTTTCCATTCTAGCAGCCATTCGCTCTCTACCTCATGACAAACACGGGGAAAGTCCATTCCCACACTTTTTTTTCCAGCTTCTCGGCATTAGTATATATAATAGTGGTGCGTTTTTAATGTGCTTCAGTATATTATAAGGCAGTATACCAGACATTATAATTCTTCCTTTACATGATCAATAGTCATTAATGTAATCTGTAGCAAAATGGAAAAGGCTGACAAGTAAGCAGAGAATGAGATCGGTGGTAGACAAGTAAAAAATGCAGAAAAGGAACGAAAATACGGTGTGAAATTATTTTCCTGATAATGAAATTATGCATTATCATGTTGTAAAGGAGTGAGACCAAAGCGAAGAAAGTGCGAAAGAGACAGACAGAAACTGGGAAATAAAAAGTACAAGCATAGCTATTGTTCTGGAAACCCCAGGGTAAAAAAAAAAATAAGAGGAAGACTAAAAATATATGACGAAGACAATCTTTGGCAGGCTTGAAATGGATAGGGCCCAGGCTCCACATGAGTTGACAAGTAATGATGATAAGTATAGCATTCGCACCCTTTGATATTTGCTGATTGATGATATATATATATATATATATATATATATATATATATATATGTGGTGAAGTGGGATGTTATAAATACTTATAGGGAACTTAGTGTACTGACTGAGATCAGCTGTGAAGGTATCTATATCTATTAAGAGTAGTGTATTATAGATAACCTTACTTGCTACCACATATCTATATATCTCAGTCAGAATTATTCTGGAATAGTGTGATGCTACGTTATGTGTCTAGGGTATGAGTATGGTGAAGTGTAAGTCACAACAACAGACAGATAAACAATTTAATTTAATCCACTACTCTTAACAACACTGTGACACTCACATACATATAACACTCTATGAGAATAGCTTAAAGAAGTCACTCGTAACGGTTCAAATAACAATATGTATTCATTACTAGCATGAATGAATATGTGTCCTGATTCAACTACAAGGGAACCAGGAATCACAATCAATTTAAATTACAAGTTATGTACAGAATGTATTTAATATGAATATTGTAGTGACATATATTAGTACAAATGTTCTATGTGTGTCAGTTGTGTAGTAGTAAAATGAGGTAATACTGGTTTTGTTTTGTTCAAGCTCTGTTGGTATTTGTCATCATGACTTCAATAGTTTGTCTTTAGGGATCAGTATTGGAGATGTTCACAGTTCCTGATTTTAAGACAAGTAAATTCCCCTCTGAATGGTATTTTTATAAAGTTATTTCAAGATGAGGGGACATAATGTTGAGCTCAGCTGGCCAACTCTGCTTATCTTGAGTGATGGCGGCAGGAGAGGACTCCTCTGCTCGAATTCTCTTCTGGGCTCTGGAGACACCTCACTGATAGCTAAAAGGACCAAGGAGTATGCTGTCCGACACTGGATTCAGCAAATCTCTGACCAGATGCTGCTCAGTACCATCAAGACCACTGTCCCACAATTCATACGAATAACACAGATACGTTGATTAGCAATGAATTCTGGCACAAACTGGCACAAACTTCCATCTGCCTATGTTCCAGGCTTTTATTGAGCCAAATATATGCTGGCTTCAACGCACTGATGCTTTATCAAGCTATTTTAAACAAGTGGTCTCGAACTAACGCTCCCAAGTGTGTATATCAGCGAGACTGGCCAATGAGCCCCGTTTCGACAAGTGTTTGAAAAAATGTTACCTTTCCCCGTTTCCCCTAACAACCAAGATAGTATTTATAGCCTGACCAATCGTGGTTAGGCTTTCATTTGTTGCGCTCCAATCAATTTGGAGTTTACATGGTAGGCTATTTATGTAACGTAAGGTTTTTTTTTTCAAACACGTTATAAAAAAATTTTATGAGCAGAAATGATTTCATGCTGTCAGGCAGCCTCACTATTTTATTTTGGGTATAATTTATTAATTCCTGGACTATTGGCGTAACGTTTTACATATTATTTGTCAGCAAGCCCTAAGGAACCCAATAATACTAATTTAAAGGAGCTACGTGGCTGCGTTCAAAATATGCAATTTCTTCTACCTCCTGTTTGGAAGATGTGCTGTCTGGGTACTGTTATGTGTTCAAACGTAAACCCATCTATTGTTATCTTTTCTAATAAGAGTCTGTTATGATTTATAAACCTAACTCTGGGAAAGGGTAGTGTATTTTATCACTGTCCGTCTGAAAAAGTTAGTGCTTGTAGACTTACACGCGTGATGCCAGCATTTGTATATCGCGCGTCGCGTGTTGCATGCGTTCCTGATTTTCAGCCCTCCCCTCTCGCTATCCTTTTGTCCATCTGTTCGTTCGTTTTGGTAACGTAATATAATTAATGTTAGGATTAATTTAGGTCATTACGCAGTCTCTCAATGTTTTTCTTAGAAATGCAGCACACGTTTCATTGAAGAAGGCGGGTAATAATACAGTAAGCTTTTATATCAACGTGAAAGCGTTACAATTTGCAGACGAAGCAGAAAACAAGGGGATTTCGAGTACATTCCTTGTGACAGCAATGTCATTTTACCATTGCTCTTCTCTTTATTAATTTTATTTGTTAGGCTTCATATTTACCTACTAATTTATATATGTGGATTAGAATATTTCATGACACCTCCCCTCTTAAAACAGACATTATATGTCAGTCCTTTATTCTATATACACATATAGAAATTTATTATTATTTCTGGGGTTTACGGTGATTCTCATCACACGGATGGCGGCTTAAAAAATCCGCTCCCAGATTGGTTTTTCCAGATATATATTCAATGCTAAAATTATATGGAGCCAGAAGCAAAGACCATCGGAGTAACCTAGAGTTCTCATGCTTAGCCTGTGCTAAAAACGATAAAGGTTTGTGGTCAGTTTGCAACTTAAATGCCTTCCCATATAGATAAATATTGAATTTCTTTATTGCCCATA
Source organism: Oreohelix idahoensis (assembly GCA_024509875.1). Lineage (NCBI taxonomy): Eukaryota > Metazoa > Mollusca > Gastropoda > Stylommatophora > Oreohelicidae > Oreohelix > Oreohelix idahoensis. The sequence continues at coordinate 494,282 of JAMPIV010001034.1, read as the reverse complement.
TTACTGCAAGACATTCTTTTTCGCTAGTTGAGTAGTTGATTTCAGCTTTATTCAACTTTCTGCTAGCATATGCCACTGGGCTTAATTCCCCATCCAATGCATCTGATTTCTGTAGTAGAGTTGCACCTAACCCAATATTACTTGCATCCGTCCTTACTATGAATTCTTGACTTAAGTCAGGTAATTTCAAAATGGGTTTACTTGTGAGCTTTTCCTTCAATTCTTGGTAAGTCATTTCACATTGTGGTGTCCATGTAATGCGATCTGGAAGTCCTTTACGTGTCAATTCCGTTAAAGGTGCACATATGGAATTAAAGTTTTTGATATACTTCTGGTAGAAACCACATAATGAGACAAAGGATCTCACGTCCTTCTTGGTTTGTGGTCTCGGGGCTTTCTGTAGTTTCTCTAAATTCTTTGGGTCAGGGGTCATGTTTCCCTAATAAACTGTGTGTCCCAAAAATTCCAATTCTTTACATCCAACGCAACATTTGGTTGGTCGGGCTGTTAAATTTGCCTCCCTAAGTCGATTAAACAGCATGTTCAGAGAGTCAATGTGTTCCTCAAATGTTTCTGTTGCTATAAGGATATCATCCATAAAATTTGTTATACAGGGATTATTCAGAGGATCCAATAATTTTCTCATCATTCTAGAGAAGACACTAGGCGCATTCTTCAATCCAAATGGCAATCTATTAAACTCATAGTGTCCTTCTGAGGTACTAAAAGCTAGGTATGGTCTAACCTCAGGCTTTACTGGAATCTGATAGTATCCTTTACTCAGATCCACTTTTGAGAAATATTTAGCTTTATTTAGCCTGGCAAACAGCTGATTTGTATCCGGCAATGGATCCACCTGTCCTTCTGTAATAGCATTCAGTCTCCTGTAATCTATACAGAGTCTATGTTCTCCAGAGGGCTTCCTTAAGAGTACCACCCCGGAACTATACGAAGACTCACTGTGCGAAATAATTCCTTCCTTCAATAGATAGTCTATCTCTTCCTTCAAAGCTTTTTCCTTAGCAAACGGAATCGAATATGGTTTCATACAGACAGGTGTGGAGTCTATGAGTTTCATATCATATTCCAATAGGTTTGTATGCCCTGGTCGGTCTGTTAACACCTCTGTATGATTATTTAGAACCTGTTGCACTCTCTCTTTCTGAGTTTTCGTTAAATGTGTACTGATTTTCACCTGTGCTGCTGTCTCACAGGGGTGTAATGGATATTCAAATGATGAAAGTGGTTCCTTTTTCATCTCCATGGCGATGGACAAGGTCAACAAGTGTGTCTCTTCCTGATGTTCTCTTTCCAAATATTTCTTCAGGAGATTCACATGATAGATTTTTTCTTTCCCCTTCTTATCTATCTTATAATTTGTTCTAGACACCTTCTCTAGAACTGTATATGGACCCTGCCATCCAATTTGTAACTTATTCTGACTCCCAGGCAAAAGAAGCAGTACTTTCTCTCCCACAGCCAAATTTCTGTCTTTCGCCTTCCTGTTATAATAGGCAGCATGTTTCTTCCTGGCTTGTTTCAAATTTTCATTGGCAAGTTTCCAGCCAGTTTTTAACCGAGTGGTCAGCTCATTCACATATTGGTATGAAGATGTAATGTTTTCCTCTGCCTTTTCATCAGTCCACGTTCTTAACAAAGCTTCAAGTGGACCTTTTATTGGCCTTCCAAACAATAATGTTGCCGGGGCCATACCGGTTGAACTATGGGGTACCTCCCGATAAGCAAAGAGGGCGGCGTGCAGGTACTGGTCCCATGTATCTGGTTTTTCGTGTGCCAACTTTCTCAGGATCGACATCAATGTGCCGTTAAATCTTTCCACTTGGCCGTTCCCTTGGGGATGATACACACTACAATGGAAGTGTTTGGCCTGGAAGATCCTGAAAACTTCTTCAGTTAGTTTCCCCTTGAACTGAGAGCCATTATCAGTCAAGATTTGATTGGGAAAGCCTAACCTTGTGAAAATTGTGAGCAATGCCTCTGCCACATGTTTTGAATCAGTCGATGACAGGGCTACTGCCTCTCCCCACATAGAACAAGTGTCCACCAGAGTCAGAATGTAGCTGTTCCTTCTCTTGGTTCGGGTGAGAGGTCCCACAAGATCCACGGCAACTCTCTCAAAGGGTGTTCCCACTATGGGCATTTCCCCCAGAGTTGCTGGTGCAGTCCAATGTTTAGGTGCTACTCGTTGGCACTCTGGACAGGATTTTACATATCGTTTGATATCTTCAGTTATTCCTGGCCAGAAATAGTGACAAGCTATTCGCTGTCCTGTTGCGCTGATTCCCATATGACCACTGAAGGGAATCGCATGCCCTAGTTCCAACACTTTAGTCCTATATGAAGTGGGAAGGACCAGCTGTCCGTGACCATTGGATTCAGATCCAGCCTTCCTATATATCAATTTGTTCTTCATATAAAACTCTCCCTTGCCTGGAGGTGTATGAGATTTGGGCAACTTCTTGAAACATGGCTTGAGTGTTTTGTCCTCAGCCTGTGCCTTCCTCATCTCATCTGGGTGAGTATTTATTGGATTATCCTCCTCCTTCTTTGTCTGTGATCTGGTCTGCACTGTTGCCAATATCACAGGTCTCTTGGGATTCCCCAAGAAGACATATCTACACCCCAATATTAGAGGGTAGATTGGCTCATTTATCACTGCTGCTTTTATGATTCCTTCCACATATCGCGTTTTCACTTTTATACGGGCGACGGGAAGTGTTATGGTAGCTACATCCTTGGTTGCAGTTTGAATCTCCACTGTTTCTGTGGTGTATTGATCGGCCTGCACCAGGTGAGAACTCACAACGGAATCGTAATCTAAACCGGTATCATATAAACATCTTATAGTGACACCATTACAAATGACATCTTCACACACTGGGGGGTGGTATGGTTCCTGTAATTCTTCAGGTTTGACCTTCTTTTCCTTTTTCCCCGATGTCATAGCAGCAAAATGAGGAGGTTTCCTTCTACAATGGTCAGTGTCATGATTGTTCATCTTACAATTCTTACACCACCTTTTTCCTTGGTTGAAAGATTTTCTTTCATCATATTTCCTTTCATCGAATTGTGGGACTTTATTTTTATTTTCATACCGTGGCCTATCAAATTGGTGCTTACCTTTATTTTGATCCCTAGGATCAAATTTATTAAAGTTCTGTGGTGCCCTAAAGTTATCCACCTGTTTCTTTTTATTACCTGTTACCTCTGCTTGAGCTGCTTGATACCTTTCAGCAACATTTAGCAACTCACCCAGCCTCTCTGCACCTTGTTCCATGAGAAACTTTCTCAGGTCTGGAGCCATGGACTCTCTTAGTTGCTCTATAAGGACCATTTCCTTAAGATCTTGGGTTTTCCCCAGAGAAGTCCATTTCTCCAAGTATGTCTCGATTCGTGCAGAGAACTGGTGATAGGTTTCACCTGACAGTAGTTTAGCATTCCTAAATTTTTTCCTGTAAAACTCTGCATTCTTTTCATACCTTAACAAAAGAGCCTGCTTTAGCATGTCATAATTTTCCTGATCACCTCTGCTCATTTTTGCAAAAACTTCATAAGCTGCCCCACGAAGTCCCTGAGATAACTTTAAGCTCCACCTTTCTCTCTCTAACCCATACGTGGTAGCTAATAGTTCGTACCTATTTATATAGCTCTCAATATCATCGTCTTTCTCAACAAAATGATCTAAATCAAAGTTCATAGCTGAGGTTGAGGCTCCTTGAGTAACCGTAGCATCAGAGGCAAAGGGACTGGCACCATTTTCAGGAGCATGGCCTTGAAACTCAAACTCCCTTAGTCGTAATTCATGTTCCCTTTGTAATCTTTTCTCCTCCTTTTCTGCTTCCCTCTCTGCAGCTAATTTCCTCTCTTCTGCAGCTAATCTTTTGTCTTCTCTTTCTGCTTCCAATTTCTTAGCCTCTTTGTCAGCCTCAATCTGCAACCTCTTAGTCTCAGCCTCAGCTTGCAACCTCTTAGTCTCAGCCTCCAACTTTCTTTCGGCCTCTTTTTCTAATCTTCTTTCTTCGCGTTCAATAAATTTGTCACATTCCGTTGTGACATAGGCAACCATAACTTGCCCATCTAATCCTAACTCTTTTGCAGTCTGAACCGCAGCAGATCGAAATTTGGCCAGGTCCGCCATTGTCTATTATGTAAATTTATACAATGTCTAACCAACAATTCAATCTCTAATGGACAACACAGGCATTGTGAGCTCAACCTTATTTAATTCCACCCAAGGATACCTTTTAATTCTTATATTCCCTGAAGTGAATTACCCCCAATATTTTTAATAGGGAAAGATTCAAAATCCCAAGAGCGAGACCCCAATATATGTGGTGAAGTGGGATGTTATAAATACTTATAGGGAACTTAGTGTACTGACTGAGATCAGCTGTGAAGGTATCTATATCTATTAAGAGTAGTGTATTATAGATAACCTTACTTGCTACCACATATCTATATATCTCAGTCAGAATTATTCTGGAATAGTGTGATGCTACGTTATGTGTCTAGGGTATGAGTATGGTGAAGTGTAAGTCACAACAACAGACAGATAAACAATTTAATTTAATCCACTACTCTTAACAACACTGTGACACTCACATACATATAACACTCTATGAGAATAGCTTAAAGAAGTCACTCGTAACGGTTCAAATAACAATATGTATTCATTACTAGCATGAATGAATATGTGTCCTGATTCAACTACAAGGGAACCAGGAATCACAATCAATTTAAATTACAAGTTATGTACAGAATGTATTTAATATGAATATTGTAGTGACATATATTAGTACAAATGTTCTATGTGTGTCAGTTGTGTAGTAGTAAAATGAGGTAATACTGGTTTTGTTTTGTTCAAGCTCTGTTGGTATTTGTCATCATGACTTCAATAGTTTGTCTTTAGGGATCAGTATTGGAGATGTTCACAGTTCCTGATTTTAAGACAAGTAAATTCCCCTCTGAATGGTATTTTTATAAAGTTATTTCAAGATGAGGGGACATAATGTTGAGCTCAGCTGGCCAACTCTGCTTATCTTGAGTGATGGCGGCAGGAGAGGACTCCTCTGCTCGAATTCTCCTCTGGGCTCTGGAGACACCTCACTGATAGCTAAAAGGACCAAGGAGTATGCTGTCCGACACTGGATTCAGCAAATCTCTGACCAGATGCTGCTCAGTACCATCAAGACCACTGTCCCACAATTCATACGAATAACACAGATACGTTGATTAGCAATGAATTCTGGCACAAACTGGCACAAACTTCCATCTGCCTATGTTCCAGGCTTTTAATTTTGCCAAATATATGCTGGCTTCAACGCACTGATGCTTTATCAAGCTATTTTAAACAAGTGGTCTCGAACTAACGCTCCCAAGTGTGTATATCAGCGAGACTGGCCAATGAGCCCCGTTTCGACAAGTGTTTGAAAAAATGTTACCTTTCCCCGTTTCCCCTAACAACCAAGATAGTATTTATAGCCCGACCAATCGTGGTTAGGCTTTCATTTGTTGCGCTCCAATCAATTTGGAGTTTACATGGTAGGCTATTTATGTAACGTAAGGTTTTTTTCAAACACGTTATAAAAAAATTTTATGAGCAGAAATGATTTCATGCTGTCAGGCAGCCTCACTATTTTATTTTGGGTATAATTTATTAATTCCTGGACTATTGGCGTAACGTTTTACATATTATTTGTCAGCAAGCCCTAAGGAACCCAATAATACTAATTTAAAGGAGCTACGTGGCTGCGTTCAAAATATGCAATTTCTTCTACCTCCTGTTTGGAAGATGTGCTGTCTGGGTACTGTTATGTGTTCAAACGTAAACCCATCTATTGTTATCTTTTCTAATAAGAGTCTGTTATGATTTATAAACCTAACTCTGGGAAAGGGTAGTGTATTTTATCACTGTCCGTCTGAAAAAGTTAGTGCTTGTAGACTTACACGCGTGATGCCAGCATTTGTATATCGCGCGTCGCGTGTTGCATGCGTTCCTGATTTTCAGCCCTCCCCTCTCGCTATCCTTTTGTCCATCTGTTCGTTCGTTTTGGTAACGTAATATAATTAATGTTAGGATTAATTTAGGTCATTACGCAGTCTCTCAATGTTTTTCTTAGAAATGCAGCACACGTTTCATTGAAGAAGGCGGGTAATAATACAGTAAGCTTTTATATCAACGTGAAAGCGTTACAATTTGCAGACGAAGCAGAAAACAAGGGGATTTCGAGTACATTCCTTGTGACAGCAATGTCATTTTACCATGGCTCTTCTCTTTATTAATTTTATTTGTTAGGCTTCATATTTACCTACTAATTTATATATGTGGATTAGAATATTTCATGACAATATATATATATATATATATATATATATATATATATATATATATATATATATATATATATATATATATATATATATATATATATATATATATATATATATATATATATATATATATATGAGTGTTTATATAGTGTAGTGCTTCAGAAGAACTTGCTTAAATCGAATTTCGCATAAGTAGAAACATTTCTGCATTTCTGAAGGTCCTGGCCTAATGTCTTCCGTGGTTTTATTAAGCAAACTCCTGTTATGTCGAATTATGATAAATATAATTTTGGGATAAGTCTGTGCCAACTCAAATTTGGACTCTCATCAGTAGAAGTTCTGCCTTCATCGTCCAAGTTACGATGGCCGCACATAATTTTTTGTGTGAACATGCGATAACAGATTAATAAACTTCTGAGCTACTGTTAGCAGGTTACAAAGCTTACATTCATTAAACCAGCAAGAACGTAATCGCTGTGCCGAGTAAGCCTACACTGGTTCAACTCGGTTTGCGAGAAACGGGCTTGTGTTAAACTCTTGACAGCAACGGGTCTACGCGTCTCAGATATGAAGAAAGACAAAGAGTGAGACCTGAAGCCTGTGAATAATAACACTGACAAACAACATTTTTCTTTCTTATATAAGAATAAGTGTTCTTAGGTCAGTTTCTTGCGCTGATTTCAAATTTGAAATCCGTTTATCTCTATCACGTCAGGTTCTTAAGATATTTGTGAATAAATATATTTTTGGGAAACTTATTTGCTCCGTTTCATTTTTACTATATAACTTTTTTTAAATTAATAAAATGCAAAATAATTCTACTTTTTATACTGCTAAAAGATGCATGACATATGTTACGTTATATTTCAAATAGTTACTGTATTTTGAAATAATTCTGAGTGAAATATGGCTTCTAGAAGTTGTAGAAATTCGGCTGATCTGTTCTGTTACGTGTGCGGATATTTTACCGATCGTGTTCACCAGAAAAACTTTACAACATTGCTAAAGAAAGCATATGAACTTTATTTCGATTCGAAAGTTGATGATGCAAATAAATCTTGGATGCCAAATGCAGTTTGTTCGACTTGTGCAAATACATTGGCAGGTTGGTTACGAAAATCGCCGAAGCATAAGTTGATGCTTTTGGAGTGCCAGTAATATGTCGTGAACCGATAAATCACGCTACTGATTGTTACTTCTGCTTGACAAATATCCATGGTTTCACTTTTAAAACTAGAAAGTCTGTGGTTTATCCAAACATTGAATCGGTTTTTGAAACCAGTGCCTCATGATCCAATCACGTGTCCGATCCCAGTTCCACCAGAACAATATCCATTGGATGTGAATGAACATCAGAAAGTGATAGTTTACCTGCTTTAGAAACTAATTCTGACTCGGATTATATACCGGTGAATGATGGTGTTCACTTAATTAACCATTCAGAACTTTCAGATCTAATACGTGATCTCGCTCTCACCAAAGGACAAGCGGAATTACTCGGTTCGCGACTCAAAGAATGGAATCTTTTAGCGCCCAATACTCCGATATCTAAATTTCGTCATAGACACAGAGAACTTGTTCAATACTTTGAGATGGATGATGACATTTGCTATTGCAAAGATGTAAAAGGTCTAATGGTGCACCTCGGTCATGAGCACATAGTCAACGAATGGCGACTTTTCATCGACTCTTCCAAGACTAGTCTAAAAGCCGTGTTATTGCATATGGAAATTTATTTTCATCAATTCCAGTCGCCTACTCTGTTCATATGAAAGAAACTTATGACAATGTGGCTATACTTTTGGCAAAAATAAAGTACAATGACTACCAATGGCGGATTTGTGGAGACCTAAAGGTCATTGCAATTCTCACGGGCATGCAGACTGGGTATACTAAATTTTGTTGCTTCCTATGTGAATGGGACAGCCGCAACAGACAGGAACATTATGCAAGAAAGGTGTGGCCTATCAGGGATCGTATGCAGCTCGGGCATAAAAATATAATACTCGAGCCATTAGTTAACAAAGACAGCATCATTTTACGACCGTTACATATAAAGTTGGGGCTCATGAAGAATTTCGTAAAAGCGTTAGATAAAACGAGCAAAGCTTTCACTTATCTTCGAGAAAAGTTTCCGCAAATTAGCGATGCAAAGATAAAGGAAGGTATCTTTGTAAGATACCTTAGATTAGGAAAGTTATTGCAGACAAACAATTCGAGAACTTGTTACATGGTAGTGAACTTCGCGCATGGATGGCATTCAAATCGATCGTCGATAGCTTTCTGGGAAATCACAAATCTGTCGACTATGTGCATATTGTTAAGCAGTGCATAGACGCATACAGAATTATGGGCTGTAACATGTCCCTCAAAATCCATTTGCTCGATTCGCATCTTGACTTTTTCCCTGACAACCTTGGCGAAGTCAGCGATGAACATGGAGAACGATTCCATCAAGATATCGCCGTAATGGAGTCACGTTATCAAGGACGGTGGAGTGTGACCATGCTTGCCGATTATTGTTGGATGCTTCATCGCGATGTACCACATGCCATTCACCGACGAAAGTCGACTGCAAATAAATTCAAGCCTACATAACTGTTATACTTCTTGTACAAATGATGTTGTAATACTGTATGCGTTGTTAAAAAACTTCAATTGCGTATTTCTAGAGATCCCGACCTGATAGAGAAAAACGGTTTGCAGATTTAAAAACAGCGCATTAAAATTGACCAGAAAAACATAGAAGTGTTAGAGAAAGAAAAAAAAATTTTTTTTTTGTTAGCCAGTGTAATTGATAAACATAGACAAGTATTGACAGGTACTCGTAAGGAAGAAGGAATTAAAACACTAGACAAGAGAAAAGTCTCTAGGTCAGATTAGTAACTCTTATATCGTTTTACTCGTCCTGCAATAGTTATCGCTCTAGGAATCAGTGTAAGAACAGCTAACAGAGCATACACAAATACTAAACCAAAACGCGATTCGAACGTTTCTACATTTTCTGCTATGCTACTAGCAATTAACTTTGGACCTACATTTTAGGCTTTGCTAAATTGCTTTAGAAAACTTTAAAAGATGCAGAAATGAAAATTTAAAATTAAAATACCTGTTTCTGAATGATTAAAATAAATGCTTCATGCTTTACCTCTTATTCTGACGTAAATGTCCATTTTTGAGCAAAATACAGATTCGTATAAGTACTTTAGATGGTCCCAGCGACTTGTACTTATCTGGACTGCACTATTTATATAAACATATATATATATATATATATATATATATATAGCGAGAGAGAGAGAGAGAGAGAGAGAGAGTGTGTGTGTGTTTCCCAGAGGAATTCGAACTTTCAGCTATCTAGTTTTGTTCTACTTATGTTATCCTTAAAAACTGTTTTCTACTGCTACTAAAAATGGTTATATGTATTTGTTGTTGCTACAGATTCTTCATGCATGACCAATTTTAAAACGAGTCAGATGTTTTGTGTATTGGTTTTTTGGGCTGTTCAGTGTCACAAACTGTATACCCACACTCAAAATCGCTTTGTAACGCAGACTTACTTTGTAATGTTCTCTGTCTTTCTGTGCCATGATCCGACGTTTTCTGCAAGGCTGAAATATGGTAGAGAAATAACAATTAAGATTTGTAACAATGAGACTTATTTAAGAAAAACTCCAGGCATTAAAATCCAAAAATGGACAACCGTAACAATTGTCTAGTGAAGTACATTTCGGCCTTGATAGAAAATGAAAAAAGAGAAGGATGAAAAAAAGGATATGCATTTCAGGGATCAGAACCCATGACATAAATGTACAGTGTTAACAACACACAGATTGCTAACAATAAGGTAAACAGACTGGTTATTATCTATCGCATAGGGAAGCTCAACACTAAGGACACTCCAGACTGCAGATACATCACAGATAGTATCTCAGTAGACATAAAATAGATAGTTATACAGCATGTATAGATGCCACCGACAGATGTACAAACTGTAAAGATATCACTGGAAGTTGTAAATAATATTGATATCACAGACTAAATTGTAAAGAGTAGACCGGTTTCGTAGACAGTTGTAAAGATTATACTGTCAACAAAGCCAGGTGTACGGATTGTACATATCATAGATGTGTATAAAGATTGTAGAATATCACAGACATTTGTAAAGAATGTTCAGATGTTATACACACTTGTAAAGATTATACTATCATAACCAATAGTTGTATTGATTTTAAATACTGTACAGACAACTATACATATATAAATGTCACAGACGGTTGTATAAAGTGCACATATATCACAAACAGTTTTAAAGATTACACTGGTTTCACAGGCAGCTGTACGGATTGTAAATACAACAATAATAGTTGAGTAGATTGTACATATATCAAAGATTGAGTTGTACCTATGGAACACAGATCATAGAGAGCTGTTAAGATCGTAAAGATGTCGTATGCTTCCTTGTTTACTTACTTATTTAGTCATTCCTCTTCTACCCTGGGGTGTAGAGGTTTGCCAAAGAGAGCGCAATAATATCCTATCGGCTATCTTCCTGCTGGCCTGGTTCAGCCTAGTCCTCGGTCTTTCAGAGATTGTATAATGTTGTCCTCCCAGCGGACTCTGGGTCGCCCTGGAGGTTTGGCTCTTGAATTCATATACTTGACGCTGTAGCCGATCTTCACTGATTCTGCAGACATGGCCAAACCATTGTAGTTTGAAACTGTTCTCCTTCTTTTCCTCTCTTTATATGCTTTGATGACATCGTCCGAGAGAAGTATGAAAAGACAAGGTGACAGAATATCACCCTGTCTTACACCAGTGGTGGTCCTGAACTCTTCTGACTTATGGTTTGCCGTCCTCATATAATTTATAATTTCTGCAAGTCTTGTAGAAGCTCTGTATAGCATGAATTAGAGGCTGGAATGTTTTTCTTTGCCTACCAGTCCCAAAGTTTGCACCAGGGGACCTTGTCAAACGCCTTCTCCAGACGCAAGAAACAAAGATGTATCTCACTTTTATTCTCAAGGGCCTTTTCTGTGTGTGAAGATAAGGTCTTGAGTTTGCTAGGAAGCCATATTGGACCTCATCCACTTGTGGCTCATCTAGGCGTCTTGGTCTCTGCTCCAGAACTTTAGAGTAAAGTTTACAAGGGGCACTGAGAAGATATATGCCTATATGATTTCCACATTGTTGATTGTCACAATTTTTGAATACGGGTATATATACCGAATGCAGTTTGTACTTCTTGCACTGATATCACAAACACGAAAGCATATTGTGCATGCATCACATGTCATTGCGAAGATTGTACAAATGCTTCATTGAGCGTTAATCGTGTGCAGATAGTACATATATTTGTACATAAATCACAGACAATTATAAAGATATTGAAGATGCGCAGATACTACAGCTGAAGATATGGCACAGACAGTTATACAGACACAGCAAAAAGGTTGTACAGCTATCACATTTGACAGTTCTACATTTATCACAAACAGCAGTACTTACAAACAAATATATCATTATGCAAAACCCGATATTATAAACCAAATAAATGACTCCTAAAGCTCCAAGGACGATATGTTCTATGTAGTCCACTGACGGTTTATCGACTTTGATTGTTGTTACTACTCCATGCCAAGTACAGATAGCTGACATCATGATCATAGACGCCAATAAGTACTTGTCCTGATGACAGAAACATTGACAACCTTATAAGTCTCCAGCTATATCTCTTTACAGTGTCTGTACAGTTAACTTAATTGGACATTAATAAGAAAGTGTGAAAACTCACAGTGGAAATGAAATAATTCATATTTTTAACATAACATTCATTACCCTTTAGCTCCCCGAGGAGCATAGGCCATCAACAAATACATGCCAAACATTCCTGTCACGTGCCATCAGCTCAGGTTCTCTCCACGATTACCTTATCATTTTCAACACCTTATCCAGTTCTCTTCTCCACGTGTTTCTTGGTCTACATCTGCCTCTCTGGGTTTTACAGAAGAAGGACTGAGTTGTAATGCTATCAACAGGTTTCTTCAGTGTGTGTCCTATCCATTGCCAGCGTCCTCTTCTCAACTCTTGTTCCACTGGCACTTGTCTAGTTCTTGTCATCAGTTCCACATTGGTGACTTTATCATACCATTTTAATCCTTCTATTCTACGCATACACCTATTTATGAAAATCTGTAGCTGAATTCTATTTCTGTTGTGTGTCGTCGATGTTTATATAACCGAAAACCAGCGAGAAAAGAAACTAAGACAAGAGGCATCCCTGTCCCACTCTAGTTCTTATCCCAAATGGTTCTAAAAGTTGTCCTTGATGAAAATCTATGCATGTCATGTCTTCACATTGGGATTCTCGACAGTGCTACGGAGTTCTGCACTGTGCTGAGAACCTCATTGTGTGATTTAAGGAAGGAGATCGGAGCACTGATGGAGTTGTACGTGTGTGTTGCGTAGCAAATGCTTTGCGTATAAATGTTCCGTGGATGATTTTACATTTGCCACACAATGTTGAGGGTGTTATATTTCATCTTCTTGCCAAAGGTATGATAATGCTGGCACTAGAAGCGTGGTGTATCACCCTCAGACACCAGGGATGATGAAGGCGAAATAATGTGGTGTCTTTAGTCTGTTTTGTATAAATGATGTGAGTGTGGGTAAACAGCTACAGTTCCAAACAGGGACGTCACATTAACTTACAACGTAGAAAGTCAATAAAGCTTTTAACAGCAGTGATGTTTTGGTAATATATATTGTGTACGCCACAATGACAAGGTGCATGGACATCGTTATGCAGAAACATCACAGGTATGGTACAACAGTCATCATTTCACTGACGTAGTCAGTACAACAAGGAACATCAGACAGCATCATGATAATGGTGAATCAATATGCATGTTATGACATCATAACCAGCCGTACATGTAGTCAGGCAGAAAACTTCCTCCCTTTCCATAATAGCCGGAAGGTATTAAATAGGAGATTAAATCCACTCTCCTTTACTTGACTTCAGCAAGACAGGCATGTCTTCTGACGTCATCAAAAAAATCCTCAAAGTTCCTTTAGTTACCAAAGATATCAAATCTCGAACAAGCAGCAGAGTTCAACAAGTAACTAGTCCTTAGGACATGCATCAACCGATGCATAGCAGCGAACGTGATTCGTGAGCTGAGAGAACTTCTCACAGCGTAGACTCTACCACAAGCAGGCTACGGAAAATGTCAACATCAAAAGATGGCGAAATGTTATTCAAAAGTAATTACCTTTGCTTCAGGAAATAAACCACATAACTCACAGGCCTCCAGGCACTTAGAATCACAACAGAGATATATCATGCCTTAAAAGGATAGGAATCGAAACATTGCAAGTTGCCAAATGCTTATCAAGAGAAGTGGGCCCGAGCGCTCCAAACATGGACATGACTTAAAATCGCTCCATATATGGACTTGACTTAAGACCGCTCAAACACAACTTATCGGCAACCCACGCCAACAAGAAAAGCGAACTACTTACAATAAAAAGTGACTATAATTTTCTCAAGTTATTTCCCTTTGCATAAGAAAAATATAAAGTACACAGAATAAGTTGCGACATTCTTGCGCAACAGTGTGCAATGAAGATAGTCCTTAAAACCAAACCAAACCTGTTTAATGTTTTTCCTGGCACTGATAGTAACATTATTCCTCTTTAATTTGTGCACTCTTGTAAATCTTCTTTCTTAGGCAGCCTAATCAGATATCCTTCCTTCCATTCTGCTGGTATTTCTTCTCTCTCTCAGACTTTACCAAGTAATTTGTATAAAGTCTCTGTAGCAGTGTCAATATCTTATTTGATGGCCTCTGCTGGAATGCCATCTGGACTAGCTGAATTTCCATCCCTTAGAAGCTTTATGACTTTCGTTATTTCTTCCTTCGTTGGTCTTTAACACTTAATGTGTTGCTTGTCATCTGCTGGCTGGATGTCTGAGCGATTTTGTGGATCTGGTCTGCTGAGAAGGTCCTCAAATTGATCTGTCCACCGTTTTGATTTGCTTTTGTATATTGCTAAGCAGTTTTCAATTCTTATCTTTAATGAGTCGGTTTGTCTGCTTATATTTCCCTGTCAGCTTCTCACATATTTCCTTTGCCTGCAGCATCGTCTGACTCTCTTGCCAACACCTCAATATATTTCCTCTCGTCTCTTTTAATGCTTCTTACTTCTTTGTATGCTGTGTACACTTCTTGAGCCTTGGCTTTGGAACTTCTGGTTTCTATTCTCTTTAATTCTGCCTTCTTGATTTTTCTGTCTTTTATCTTATTGATCGTTTCTGTTGTTATCCATGCTTTGTACTGGCGTTCTCTTTTCCCCATTATTTCTTCACGTCTCATTCCATATAGTTTTGATTTCCTGCCAGTGGTCTTGTGTATTCGCTACATTTTCCAGCTGTTTGAGAACTTTGTATTAGGTGGATATTGTGACCGTACATTTGTCTCTTGTTTCTTGATGTCTGAAATATCCTACATTAAACTGTTGTCCATAGCTTTGTATTGCTGTATATCTCTTGAGTTTCATCTTTATTTTGGCTATCAGAAAATGGTGATCGGATAACATAACAACTAAACTGTTTACATTACATTTAACTTCGGATACATAAAACCAAAAAAATAGTTTGCACATGTTGTAAGACTTAAAACTGAAAAACCATTGCACATTTTATAAGAAATAAAACTGACAAAAACCATCGCACATATTGTCATACTTGAAACTGAAAAACCAATCGAACACAAGCTCATCGAAAATGTAAGCACTAGGAAAGATCTTGAAATTATGGACTGAAAGTAACCCATCTTTCTTTTTGGTAAGAAAGGATATGACGTACATTCTACAGGAAACTGTAAACGTTGAGAAAGCCAACGGATACGGCAAGGCACTCATTTTTCTTAAATGTCCAGGTTAAGTGAATTAGAGGGAGATCCTTCCTCTTCTTCGAACATTCTCAGCCGTCTACTTCTCAGCCGTCTACTTCTCAGCCGTCTACTTTGTTTTCAAAGGAAGCAGTAGTTCGCTTGAAGCTAGTTGCAACTACGTAGAGCTTGTCCACGAATGGTACTTGTGACGGTCATATGTGCTTTCTCTGTTCCACATATGTGTGACGGATAGGATGAGAATAGAAGCTACCATTTAATAGAAGTACCCCTGAATAGCATCGGGGGCCCTGAATTTTGTTGTAATTTTATCGCCAACGTGGGATCCCCCACGCGTGCTGATTAGTATGCACCACTTCCACGTGGATTTTCCCCACGCGGGATAATTAGTAAGCAATAGTTATCATGCGGACAGCTAGGACATCGTGTTGTCTTTAATTTTAGTTTAGCCACGCCTACTGTTTATCTCTAGAGCTCTGAGCATCAAGCATTGTCTAGTTCTTTTTTCTGCCACCCCTTCAAGAAGGCGTTGCCAAGATGAAATGGCAAGCGGTCAGTTATCAAAGACGGTTGTAGTCCGTAGGAACGAGCAGAACGATTTAACACCTCTGGTTGACACTTTCATATGAACTGGTCAAGAGGGTTGGAAATCGCTGTCGGACGAGACGAACGGGCAAATCTAGAGCTGGGACTCGCGGCACGAAACGAGAAAAGTTCCCTAGAATCAAGAAAGCCGAGAAACTTTGCATGTGGTAGAAAGTCATGCACCACATCGTTTTTCTCAGCTAATAATGAAGATAGAAGATTGAAATTTTGCACACTTCAAATATGGCATGTGCCAATTGTGTGCACCAAATTGCACCGCAACCGGCCAAATAATACGGCTGCTCTAAACCGTTGAAATGGAGCGTGTTAGCAACTTGCATTATAAGCAGCGAATTGTGATAGAATTTCTCGTTGCAGAGAAGGAAACTGTTGTGAATATTCACAAGCGTCTATGTGATGTGTATGGAAGTTTTGCAGTCGACAGGAGTACAGTCAGTCGCTGGGTTCAGAGAATCAAAGAATCAGGAAGTGGAGATACGGAGCTGCTTGATCGGCCGCGCTGTGGACGTCCTGCCACAGCCACCAACGCAGAAATGTTGAAATGCGCTGAGGGCATTATTCTTACTGATAGGCGAATCACTACTCAACAATTGGCCTTACAGCTGTCAGTCAGCATTGGTAGTGCAAATGCAGTTATAAAAACTCTCGGATTTTCTAAGGTTTGCGCAAGATGGGTTCCTCGAAGTCTCACAAATGACCACCGATTGCAAAGGAAAGCAATTTCTTCTGAATTGTTGGAGCGTTTCAATGCTGATGGAGAGAACTTTTTGGCTAAGATTGTTACAGGTGACTAAACCTAGGCACATCATTTTGAACCTTAGACAAAAAGACAGTCAATGGAGTGGCATCATCCGCAATCACCAAGAAGAAAGAAATTCAAGACAATTCCTTCAGCTGGAAAGGTCATGATCACTGCCTTTTGGGACATTGAAGGTGTGATTCTTGTGGACGTTATGCCAAGAGGAGAGGACAATCAATTCGCAAGCTTACATTAAGACATTGAAAAAACTCAATCAACGTTTTCGCAGAGTTTGGCCGCACAAGAATCCAGCAGACCTGCTTCTCCTTCACGACAATGCGCGCCCTCACACAAGTCTGGCAACACGGGAAGCAATCATCAAATTGGGTTGGACTGTACTACCCCATCCACCCTATAGTCCCGATTTGGCACTCTCTGATTTTCATCTATTTGGTCCACTTAAAGATGCATTCCGTGGGACAAGGTTTGAAGATGATGAAGGAGTGATTCATGCAGCGAAGAAATGGCTACATGATCAAGATAAAATCTGGTACGGGCTAGGAATACATGCACTTGTTTCGCGTTTCATAAAGCCGTACAAGTTGTTGGGGATTATGTTGAATAATACCGATGTTTACATGATATATCCATGTATATTGTGTATAAATTTCATGCTTTTTGAATAAACAGCTCCCGAGAAAAACGATGTGGTGCATTACTTTCTGAACGCCCCTCGTAACTATCCGTTATTTCCCGAGATAATAGATGTGAAACATAATTATAAAACGCTAGACGATCGTAATTGTTCAATAACCTTATAATTCTATTTCATCTTGCGTAAATTTTGAGTAATTAACTGTTCATAGCTAGTGTTAATTAAAACGATACATTAGCTAGTCACTCGTGTAGTCCTTTTAATATAAATAATTAAATACCGGAGTGATTTTACAGGTCTTATATAAAACGCGGTGTTAGAATATAAATTATAGTAGGATTACCTGTTTTATATATTCTCTTTTATACAGGTGGTCATACCGTAACGATCCAACGGTTCTTTTATTATATAGAGAGTCATGTTCAGATGGCTTATGGAATCCCAAATTATATGTTTATAAACATACAAAACATTTTGACAATACAAAATCTGATGTTTCGAGACCCATATAGGTCTACCTTCTCAACCCATAAGAGCGGTTAAATAAACGGAACGGTCAATTGTTCAAATTGTGTTTTAATATTGAAACTGGAACGGGACAAAATTCCAGAAGATTTTTCTATATTATATTAAATCATATAAAGTTCCCTGGCCTGATATGGCACCAATTTATTTAAGGAAAAAAACCAAAGACAGTAAACAGTGTTCCTAACACCAAATATACAGAGAACATTGTCAGCTATTCATTCAGAGAACAGCCTGAGAGTAACATTCCGATGTGTGATGATATCTTCACATTTTCACTACGACAGAAAACCTAGAAAAAAAAACTTAACCCCACCAAATACCTGCAGTGCGAAAGAGGAATAACCCCATCCAGGAAAAATATAAATCAACGCACCAATTCAGCGAAATCTCCGAGAAAAATAGCAGTTGCCTAGACGGAGCTTTTCTGGGGCTGAACTGGAATAACAGGACATATAATAGTCTTAAAGACATTGTGTTTTATTAATTCCACGGATGTATGCAGTGTCGGCAGAGGGTAAGTTAGAATGGTCGTGAGCTCACGGAATGAATGTAGAGCGTGAAACGGAACGAAAGAATTTATTTTCTTAATGTTACTACTTATATAACACCTTCTCCGTTATCTATCTCTCACTAAGTCTGAAGACCCACGGGATAGTTAAATTAAGAACATACCTTTTACCCGTCCTGCCTACTCCCCACTTCCATTGTTAAATCATTAGTTTGATCTTTTGGGTAAACAACCTCGGTTTGGATCATTCCTAGTTCTCCTATTCCCGAGGGAGGGTCTATGAGAGTATATATATATATATATATATATATATATATATATATATATATATATATATATATATATATATATATATATATATTTTTCTCTTTCTCTTATGTAACGATAATTCATTGATGTAATGATAACGATGTATTTTATGTTGTGATCTATTTTTTCTTCTAAAGATATAATAAACTTAATAAACCTTAAAGCTATTGGTGTCGGTCAAAACCCTTCCCTGATATATAATTATATGTGACCCCATAGAGTACCTGTTCGTGTCTACTATGTACGTATTTATGTCACAAAATTGTTTGTGTGTGCGTACGAGAGGATAGTGTATTTAAATCAATATCTAGTGAGAAAATACGTCTCCATTAAAGTGTGTCGAACTAGATATTTATCCCCCTAGACAAACGACCTTAGTTACAGGGTGTTTTAACCACACACAATTATAGTTTGTTTTTCCACAGCATTAGAAAATTATTTACAACTTGTTTACAATAACATCTGTCAAATATATGGTATATGATAAAATTTTGTACAAAACCGTTGGATCGAGTGATTGTTTATCAATCACTTAAGGGTTGGAAGCTAGCAGAGTTGAGCTAAGCAAAGGACGGCTTATTCTGATTTTTTTAAAAATCTAGTTAAAAACGTCCCTTCTCTTAACTGACTTCGGCGGGCGCGCTTTGTGGTGGAGACGTATTTTTTTTTAAGGAAAATGTTTGTTTTCTCCTTAATTTTAAAACAATAAATATAATAATTTTATTTTATATTTTGTCTCTACCGATAGTAATAGTAGATTTTTTTCTTGTTATTAACTGACCTACCATTTAGTTGGCATAGTCGACTGCATTAAGAACCTTAATTGCCAGATAATAGCATCGATAGGTTAGAAAATTAATTACGGTAGGAGGTATCTCAGGTAATTTATATTTTGTGTTTTTCTCGAAAGAGGCTTAGAGTTTTGTTGTCCCCCTTCTTTTCTTCTTCTTATTCTCTCGGCTTAGTAGCATTCAGTTCTTCGACATGGCAGAGCGAGTTAAGCTTAGATCGATGTTGAGAGATGAGGCTAGGGAGACAGGATTGCAGGGAGATGAAGCGACCGCGTTTGTCAACAAAGAACTTGACAGATATGACGCAGAGGAGAAGGAAGCGAAAGAGAGAGAGCAGAGAGGAAGGAAGCACAAGATAAAGCAGAGAGGAAGGAAGCACAAGATAAAGCAAAGTGGAAGGAAGCACAAGATAAAGCAGAGAGGAAGGAAGCACAAGATAGAACAGAGAGAAAGGAAGCGCAAGATAGAGCGGAGAAGAAAAAAGCGGAAGATCGTCAATTGGAACAGAAGAAAATTGAGGCAAAGATGGAAGCCCGCAGGGCAAACGAGAGAGATAGGGAGAGACAGCATGAATTGGCACTTAAGACTCTAGAAGTCCAAAGTCGCGGTGCTTCTACTTCCAATAATGGAGAGCCGTCTTCACCCCAGTCTCAGTTAACGGATCTCTCCAGCACCTAAGCTTCCCAATTAACAGCTATGTCTTTCGCCTTAGAATCTTTCCCTAGCCCCAGCGAGAAAATTGACACTTTCCTAGAGAAATTCGAGAAAATGGCGAATCTGTATGGGTTAGAGAGTTCCCGGTGGTGCCTAAAACTTTCACAGGTCCTAAAAGGTACCGCTTATGAAGTGTACGTAAAACTGGGAAGCAGCCAAGATGACTACGACACTTTAAAGAAGGCCTTACTACAGCGTTTTGAAATGACCGCTCGCAAATTTCTGCAAATGTTCAGAAACTGCCGAAAGGAGAGTACGGAAACATTTCCACAGTTCTCTTCACGTCTGACGGGCTATTTGACAAAGTGCCTGGAATTATCAGAATTACCTCTTACATATGAGGGAATTCTGGAACTTGTTCTTGTAGAACAGATACAATCAACTTTGTCGAACGAAACCCGTAGATTTCTGGCTCAGCAGGGCGTAGTCAAGCTTGAGGACATCCTCAATAAGGCGGAACGTTATGCAACTCCCCAGCACTAAACGCAAACCAACAGATGAGCCATCTCGAAAAAAAATCTAGAACAGTCATCACATTCTTCAAATTTCTCCCAGCACTATAACCAAAGAGAAACTAATACCCAGAGACCTCACCACGAAAAATCAAAATTTTACAAAACCCGATATCCCACCAAAAACAACAATCCCGATCAAACCACTAGGCGGCCACCAAGGTCAAGGCAAGGGAAAGACCCCTACAGCAAGGACATCTGATCAGGGCAAGCACACCGGGCTTAATCGCATCGGATGCCTGCATACAGCCTCGAAAGGAAGAGTCAATGTCAGTGATTCTCAACCCGAGGGGGGGGGAGACCCTCAACGCGAGGAACTGTAATTTTGAACGGTACCTCAACAACTTGTCTTTTTTACACTGGATTATCTTTTGACTGTATTGTCGCCAGGCACCTAGTCAAACCCGGTCAGGAGATAGAGGACACCGTCAAACTATGTGGAGTTTTTAAGAGTGATACACCCAGGACGCTTCCTATCGCACTGGTAGAAATACACTCTGATTTTGTCAGAGGGGTTATTAAAGCGGCCATTATGGATGATCCTATCTACCCAGTTATCCTGGGATGTAGATATGTGTTTGTTGGGAGACCAAAAGAGCCGATTGTGGCAGGCAGCGGTAACCACAAGAGGGCAAACCAAGAAGGAAAGGGAGCCTGCGCCAAATTTGTTACCGAATGAACTAAAAGAGGCGCAACAAAAGGATCCGACTTTGGAGCCCTGCTTTAGAAAACTGCCCATGACTAAGGACCCCAGATACAACGGAGAAATCTTTTCGAAGGATGGCGTATTGTATCGTAGAACGGGCAACCCTGATACAGGGAATAACCAGCTCCTAGTACCGATGCAGTACAGAAGCCAGATCTTAGAAATGGGGCACTCTCTTCCCTTTAGCGGACATATGGGACAAAACGCCACTATTCAGCACAAAAAACCCACTATTGGTGGCCAAGTATTAACTATGAGATTATCAGGTACGTGAAATCCTGTGCCCAGTGCCAACGTGTGGCACCCAAGCAACGGACACCCTTTGTTCCCATGGGTGAATCGCCATTAGTGGGGACACCATTTCAACGAGTTGTGATCGACCTTTTAGGACCCTTAGAAAGGACTAAAAGAAGGCACAGGTTAATCCTGACCTTAGTCGACACTTTCACTTTGTGGGCCGAAGCTATACCGCTTACATGCACGGATTCCAAGCATGTCGCAGAAGCCCTCGTGCAGATATTTACACGATTGGGTTTCCCTCAAAACGTTTTGACGGATAACGCATCCCCATACCGTAGCCTGTTGATGAAGGAGATCGTTAAGATCTTGAGGAACCAGCACATCTACACAAGCCCTTATAATCCGACCGGAAGTGGGTTAGTAGAACGTGTCAACGGCAGCCTCACCATGATGTTACGTAAGCTGGGTCAAGAGAAACCTGAAGATTGGGACCTTTATATATCTGCAGCTTTATTCGCCTACAGAGAAGTTCCTCAGGCATGTACAGGATTTCCGTCAGCTACACTTTTATTCGGCAGACCTATTAAGGGGCCACTAGAAGCCTTACTTCGGTCCCTGACAGACCAAAAGGCTGACGAGACAGTCGTCTCAGCAAGCAAATATGTATCAGAGCTCAAGGAAAGGTTACAACTAGGATGGGACCTAGCCACAACCAACCTTAAGAAAGCGCGCGCGAAACACGCTCAACGATATAATAAAGCTGCAAAAGAGAGAGAACTACAACCAGGGGAGAAAGTTTTGTTGCTACTTCCAACCTGAAACAACAAACTTCGCATCGGATGGCAAGTGCCGTTTACCGTCCTTAAAAAGATCTCCCGCACTAATTACAAAATCTCCATTAAAGGAAAGGAGAAGGTCTTTCACGTTAATCTGCTAAAGAAATACTTGGAAAGATCAGTGCCGTCCTCCAAGCACCTCCTGGTGGTCGTCATAGCAACGGAAGACGAGGAAGATGACGATAGTTGCATGGAGTATCCATTGCAACAAACAGAATCCTTTAAAGATGTCAAATTCGGCGACAATCTCTCGGACGAACAACAGACAGAAACCAGGGCGCTACTGAAACAGTACGCTGCAGTCTTAACAGATGTACCTGGTCGAACAAATCTCATAGAATTTGATATGAAATGACGAACTAGATCCCTGTTCGAACCAGAGTTTACTCCATTCCGGACGCTAAAGCTGATGCACTACGCGGAGAAATAGAAAAGCTACGTCAAGCAGAAATTATCAGTTAGTCTACCTCTCCTTACAGTTCGAGTGTAGTACTGTTGCAGAAGCCCAATAAGGAAGTTCGGCTGTGCATAGACTACCGGTTACTAAACGCTGTAACGGAATTCCAGCCCGAACCTCTACAGACTGTTTCTGAGTTGTTCACCAAGCTTAGCAAGGTAAGAATTTTCTCCAAGATTGACCTGAGTAAAGGTTATTACCAAATACCAGTCAAGGAGGAAGTTAAACCCTTGTTAGCTTTCAGCACCAGTGAAGGACATTACACATTTAATGTGATGCCGTTCGGACTGCACAACGCACCAGGAGTGTTCACTAGGATGATGATGAAGCTTTTAGAACCTTTGCACAGTCCCCATATCCATAATTTCATGGATGACATACTAATTGCATCGGAAACCTAAGTTGAACATATTGCTACGGTTGCTATGCTCCTCAGGAGACTACAGGAAACTGGTCTCACAGCCAGACCTAGCAAATGTCTCATCGGGTTTGAAAAGCTAGACTTCCTGGGGCATACTATTTCTCAAAGCTGCATATGGCGTGTTAGAAAAAATGTTGAGAAAATTGTTGCAGCTAAAATGCCCCGAACGAAGAAAGACACCCGTTCTTTCCTATCACTGTACGCTTATTATCAGAAATATATCCGAAATTTCAACGGGCTAACAGCACCCCTGACTGACCTTACCAGAAAAGAGCGACCTGATAGGGTTATTTGGGATTCAAAGTGCGAACAAGCTTACAGCACCTTAAAAGGACAATTGTCCGGATACCCCATTTTGAGGCTACCTGACCTCAAGAAACCTTTTATATTGCGGGTCGACGCTTCGGGTCAGGGCATCGGGTCAACCCTGCTTCAAGCAGATGACACTGATCCGAATCTGTTATTTCCATTTGCGTATGGCAGTCGTAAACTGAATACGGCTGAACGTAACTACTCCACAGTTGAAAGAGAATGTCTGGCACCAATTCATGGCATAAGACGCATCCATGAATTTCTTTACGGTACATCATTTACGGTGCAAACAGACCACGCTCCCTTAGCTTTTCTTGGCGCAAATAAGGAATTTAACGCAAGGATCATGCGCTGGGCCTTGCTATTAAGCGTGTACTCCTTCAAAGTGGAATATATTCCGGGAAAACAGAACGTCGGGGCAGATTTCTTGAGTAGAAACTAGACTACGGAAGAAGAAGAAGAAACCGAACATACTAATCATCCAGAAGCTACCAATCAGGGCAGCTTCATTGTCATTAATGAAACAAGAAAAATGGTTTCGTGTCTCAAAGTGGGGACGACTGTGACGGATAGGATGAAAATAGAAGCTACCATTTAATATAAGTACCCTTGAATAGCATCGGGGGCCCTGAATTTTGTTGTAATTTTATCGCCAACGTGGGATCCCCCACGCGTGCTGATTAGTGTTACGGTAGTTTTATTAATGACGTCTGCTAGAATTGACATTGCGCATGTTTAGGGTCAATGGAATTAATATAAATTGATCTTTATACTTTACTGAGTTATGAACGCGAAATGCACGGTCAAGTCGTGACGTGTTAGCGTCGATATGGTCACGCTTGGTGACTAGGTTACCGTACCCTTTTTGTATTGACCGTCAAGCAGTGAAGACGGATTTTGTTACCCTTCCAGGGTTGTGCATGATGCTACTGCACATATATATATTTTAGTCAAGTACGGACACGGGTCAGTCCATTGTAATTGATGAAGAGATAAATGATTAAGTAGTTGATTCATTCTCGTCAAGACACATGCGCTCACTACCGGTTGTCTGAAACCCAGCAGCGCGAGTATATAGCAATGATGTTCGTTTGACAGTTTTTCAAGTACGACATGGACCCATAATAGGATGTTTGCAAGTATTCAATTTGTCATATATGCTTACCATGAACTATATTAATGATGTCGTCAAATATGTGTGTTCTTCCGTAATAAACTGTTTTCTCGTGGACTCTAACAAGGCGGACTTATTAAGTTGATCATTGAGCGATTCACTTGTTAGTTATCCTTTTCACACATTCGCGTTTCAAATAATTACTGCACGATAATAATCAATGAATGAGAACCAGAACAATCCAGTCATGGACAGCGATTTTGAACATTCTTTATTCATTCGATATTCCACTGTCTAAAGCAGCTTCCATGATACTTTGATCACAGACATGCTATGCTAACCGGATCGTCTGTATCAAAGAACTGGTGGCCGGTATGGGGATACGAAAATCTTCTCCTTCATCAGGTTAGATCTAGCGACAAATTTCTTCGCAACACGATTGTTTACGTTTACAATACGTTCACATGACTTTATGACACACTGCGCATGACTAGAGGTCAAATATACGTCATCACCCTTTTCGACCGAGTCAATGACAACCGTTGGCAGCTTGATGAAAGTCAAATCTAATGTCCTGCTACAATTATCGATGCAAGGAGAATATCAAGAGGAAACCCCGTCAAAACGATGAAGTTCAGCTCACTGTACCTGGTTGGCCGTTGATGCGTACTGGCATTAACTGAAGAAGATCACTGGGCGCAAAAAGAAAAGTGAATGTTGAAACCTTTGTCGGTTCATCAAAACTAGGTGTAGTCCACTTCATTTTATTCGGGCATGTTATCTGCAATTAATTGTTCTATGTTTCGTTTGACATTGATTGTCTATTTGTTATTTATATAAGCGGGCGGTTGGCTTGGGAGTTTTTAGATCGACTAATACCTCTTTTCAGATGGTCAGTAGATCTAAAAAACCGTTCTAATAGGGATTCGTTGAGTAATTCCATTAGCTAAACATCTGCTGAGATCTACCAGCAGCATACTGTGTTTGCTTCTGAAGTTATTCGACCTTAGATGTTTTAGTTGTAAAGTAACGTTATATTTGTAGTAATTTTACTGTGTTGAGTTTCATTTTATTCATTTCGTAACTTGTTCGTAAACTATCCTGTTCATTCTAATCTGCCTATCATTTATTTTATAATTGTAAAATATTTGTCAGTTATGAGTTCTGTGACGTCATCATTTAATGTGTATGTGTTGTAACCTAGATTTAGTTTTTCTTCTTAACATTTACTTCCTATTTCTGCTCGTTTCAATATAATCATTTTTTCGTTTGCATTTGTCAATTGTGATGTGCTAATGTTTGTGAAACTTTAGTTAATTGTTTCTGTGATATATATATATTAATTAATTATTGATGTTAGGATAATTATAACTTAATTTTATTATAGAAGAATAAGAATATAATAATATTTGAAGTAATAGTATAAAATAAATATTTTAATTAATTTTCAAAAAGAAAATGGACTTGATGAATTAATTGCAACAATTTGCAGTATTAGTCCAATTCACTATTGCTTATGCATTTTATGCATCATGACTAGGGCATGATAATGTTATATATTGAGATATAACTTTAAAAATATATTTTGTCTTGAATATAACAGACAAATTAGAGAATACTTAGTACACTTTACTTAGCATAGTAATACATTGGCTACTGAGTACATAGGTGAATAACTTAATACATTATATTGTTGATTAAAACATAGTGTGTAGTAACTATATAGATTATTAACTTCATCATGCTTACTTTAGAGGATTTTGTAAGGATGGGACGAATGGTATGTGCTATGGAAGGTATCAATTTAAAATCATATGCCTTGGGACAGACGGCTATTAGAAATTTAATGGCATTAGGGAATAAAATGCCTAGTGATGAGGAATTGGAGACTGAAGTAAAACGTATTGAGGATTTAGAAGAAACTAAAAGGATATTTGAGGAGTATAACATACAACCTGATTTGGTAGAAGTAGAGAATTCTGATGAAAAAAGTGTTGATATTGAATTAAATAAGGGTAATACTGCTTTGAATGCAGATTGTACACATATGGGTACATAAGAGGAGAAGAAGGTTAATGAAAAGAGTGTTGAGGTTGAATTAGATAAGGTTGATACTGTGTTAATGACCGAGAGTCATACACATATGGCTCAGATTCAGGAGCTGAAATCTGAAGTTTCATCATTGAGATTAAAGGTTAATACACAAGAAGTGGTAATTCATGATATGAAGAGTTCTTACATTCAATTGGAGAATATGATGAAAAAAATTGAACTCGATAATCAAGAATTCAGGGGAATTATAAGTCAACATGAAAAGTTGACTAATGACAATTTTGCTAACCTCGATACATTGCTCCTTAAGGAGAATAATAAATATTCTGAACTAGAAAAGAGAATGCAACAGCAGATTAATGCACTCTCAACTAAGCTGAAGGCAGTTGATTCCTTACTTATTAATGAGAGGAAGAAAACTACTAATTTGGAAAACATTAATAATAGGCAGAGACAGGAGATTACACTCCTGAATTTAGAGGGTACGAAGGAAAGAAAAAGAGTAGATGGTCTGCTAGACGTCGTGTTGAGCAGGAAGATATTGCTGAACAACAGACATAATAACTCTATTGTACGACATGCCTCAAATACTAAGGGTGATACTAAACTATCAACACACCCTACGAAAGTTATCGAATCATTTCGAGGCAAGTACACCTTCCCTCGACAAAATACTGCCAATTCAGATAACAAATCATGGCGACATGATCATATTGATACTGATCTCAAGAAAACTGTTGAGGTGGTCAACAGTAAAGATAATTATACTAAGAAGAGTAATGTGTTGAAAAATAATGTTGGGGTTAGGATTAACTTCAATAAAAAGGTTAAGACAAATAATTCTGCCGGCAAAGTTTTTCCTTTGCCCAGCCAGGAGATGTCTACCACATGCAAGAAATCTCCTACCTTATATACTAACAAGTATCATCCTAGGTTCAGTCAGGATGATACATCATCCAATAATAATAAGACTATGTATATGGTAAAAAGAAAGGTCTATTCTTGTATGACTAGAAATACATATCTTCATTGTTCACAGTTTCGTGACAATGAGACTACATATATTGGAAAAGGTGCATGTTCTCGCACCATTCTAGTGCATAATCTGCCACAGGAAACTACCTGGCAGACACTCGGTAAATTTTTTCAATATACAGCAAACGTGAAGTTTGTTCGTCTTCTGCCATCATTCAATGGTCAGAATAGTGAGGCGTTGGTTACCTTCTGTAAAAATAGAGACGCTCGTTTGGTTATGGAGCGTGACAATGGTGTGTATTTTCACCACCATTCTCTGTGGTTGAAATTAGTACCTGATTCTGCGTCACGCAGATAACATGTTGCAATAACACTGTTTATCTCATGTCTTTGATGACTCAGAATAGTCAGTTATCATTACTTTTCTTCCTATTCATCTATTCTTACATGGGTTGATTAGTATGAACTTTAATTTTCTATAACATTTCGTTATCTTGTCTACAATGATACTTTGTCTTTTTGTCTGTATGTTATTTTCGCATGCCTACATTAGACAGTAATCTCGTTGATTGTTCTACTCATGTCCAGCCAATGCAGCATGAGCTAGTATCTTGTCTTCACTATTGCAAAAAGACAAACCAAATAAAATTACGTGGACAACAGACTGTGACAGAACATTTAATAACATTTTGACAATCTTCTCTAGGCCACCGATTTTACGGTTGCCAGATGTTCACAAAAAGTTTTTTCTTCGAACAGATGCCAGTAATTACGGTATCGGAGCTTGCCTACTACAATATCACAATGATATACTTCACCCGACTATGTATATTTCAAGAAAACTGAAATCGCCTGAAACGAAATACTCCACTGTTGACAAGGAGTTGCTGGCAGTTGTTTGGGCAATCACAAGGTTGGAAAAATTCTTGTTGGGAGCGCCTTTTACCATTCAAACCGACCAGAAGGCGGTTGCTTCATTACGACGCTCTAACCACAAAAGCCCCAAACTTGCCAGGTTTTCGATTCTACTTCAGCCATATGACTTTGTCATCGAAGCTATACCCGGAAAAGAAAACATTCTGGCGGATGCACTTTCAAGACACCCAACGGAAGTCGAATAATTATTGTCTACAAGTTAAAAGATTAACGGCTAAACAAGAGCGACTTTGGAACTCTAACTGATTCCTGCGACAAAATTGATATGAACCACTTCTATATGGAAAAACATTTCAAATGATTTGAATTCAATCATTCAAGATATTCAGTTTCCAAAAGAAAATTCGTGATAGCAAGAAACAAATTTCGATGGTCTTTTCTAACGTTTGGACTTTGGTTAGTGTCCAATCGTTCTCTAACTCATTACGATATGGTCTTGAATACGATATGAATCCAAGCTGGACACATAACGTTCGGTTACAGAAATTGACTAACTCAAAACGATCAAGTTTATATTTAATCAGGAACGAAGTTTAGTTGAACAGTATTAAATTTCTAAGGAACTTTCCATAGATTCGCAAGAGACATAACGACGGATGGATCATCACATCCGTCATTAAGTTTAATAGTTATTAAATTAATGGAGAGTATAATAAAATTGAAGTGTGATTAAAAATAATGAGAAAAAAAAAGAGAAGAAAATATGTCAAAGAAAGAAATGATGAAAAAGAAAAAAAATCACACAAGCAAATACTCTAAATATTTTATGTATAAATGAGATAACTTTTATAGGCATTTAGTTATGATGTTCACATGAAATGTTTTAATATGTTATTTTCTCTCATTATATCATTAAGTTAATTATGTTGTAATTACACGACACTAATAATTAATTGTAAACAGACATAACTAAACTAATTTTTTTTTTCTCTTTCTTTACTTTATTTGTCCTTACTTCTCATGTCTTTTATTATGACACTATCTATCAGGTTCTTTAATTAGATATTAATTAATTAATACATTACATACTTACTATCATTAATTAGTTTAATTTTAATTAGTTAGAATAATTTTCTTTACATAACACTTCATTACTCACTCACAACATTCTTCAATAGTTCAATAGCTAATTATTAGCGACAGTTGACACCCCTTTGTTTAATAATGTTATATGACTTATGTATTATCGACATGACCACGACACTGTTCTAGACAGAACATCGTAGGCCATATGTCGGGTTTTTATAAAATTTTTCATATAATTGAGTAAGGTAGTAAAAAAATCTATCTAATAGATTTTTTTTCCCACGGCGGGCAGGGAATTGTTACGGTAGTTTTATTAATGGCGTCTGCTAGAATTGACATGTTTAGGGTCAATGGAATTAATATAAATTGATCTTTATACTTTACTGAGTTATGAACGCGAAATGCACGGTCAAGTCGTGACGTGTTAGCGTCGATATGGTCACGCTTGGTGACTAGGTTACCGTACCCTTTTTGTATTGACCGTCAAGCAGTGAAGACGGATTTTGTTACCCTTCCAGGGTTGTGCATGATGCTACTGCACATATATATATTTTAGTCAAGTACGGACACGGGTCAGTCCATTGTAATTGATGAAGAGATAAATGATTAAGTAGTTGATTCATTCTCGTCAAGACACATGCGCTCACTACCGGTTGTCTGAAACCCAGCAGCGCGAGTATATAGCAATGATGTTCGTTTGACAGTTTTTCAAGTACGACATGGACCCATAATAGGATGTTTGCAAGTATTCAATTTGTCATATATGCTTACCATGAACTATATTAATGATGTCGTCAAATATGTGTGTTCTTCCGTAATAAACTGTTTTCTCGTGGACTCTAACAAGGCGGACTTATTAAGTTGATCATTGAGCGATTCACTTGTTACTTATCCTTTTCACACATTCGCGTTTCAAATAATTACAGCACGATAATAATCAATGAATGAGAACCAGAACAATCCAGTCATGGACAGCGATTTTGAACATTCTTTATTCATTCGATATTCCACTGTCTAAAGCAGCTTCCATGATACTTTGATCACAGACATGCTATGCTAACCGGATCGTCTGTATCAATTAGTATGCACCATTTCTACGTGGATTTTCCCCACACGGGATAATTAGTATGCTATAGTTATCATGCTGACAGCTAGGACATCGCTTTGTCTTTAATTTTAGTTTAGCCATGCCTACTGTTTATCTCTAGAGCTATGAGCATCAAGCATTGTCTAGTTCTTTTTCTGCCACCCCTTCAAGAAGGCGTTGCCAAGAGGAAATGGCAAGCGGTCAGTTATCAAAGACGGTTGTAGTCCATAGGAGCGAGCAGAACGATTTAACACCTCTGGTTGACACTTTCATATGAGCTGTTCAAGAGGGTTGGAAACCGCTGGCGGACGAGACGAACGGGCAAATCTAGAGCTGGGACTCGCGGCACGAAACGAGAAAAGTTCCCTAGAATCAAGAGAGCCGAGAAACTTCGCATGTGGCTATTACTTTCCATTTCATTAACTATATATTGGTATCGCTGGAAAAAGCAGTTATCATTCGTGCCACGAGAGTTGAAGAAGTACCTAGCTTATATTACTCGTAGAATCTAACAAGATTTCTTTTGGATTTTCTGCTATATTGGAGGGAATTCATTCTGTGTGCTGCGGTAAAATATATTAGTCTTGAGTGATCTAGTGGTTTAGTTTCTTCAATTTTATTTCACTGGATTTTTGTGATTAATTTAAACCTATTAAATGAACATATAGCAAAGTTCTCTAGATGTAAATCGTAGATGTAACTATCCGTTATTTCCAGATATAATAGATGTGAAACATAATTATAAAACGCTAGGCGATCGTAATTGTTCAATAACCTTATAATTCTATTTCATCTTGCGTAAATTTTGAGTAATTAACTGTTCATAGCTAGTGTTAATTAAAACGATACATTAGCTAGTCACTCGTGTAGTCCTTTTAATATAAATAATTAAATACCGGAGTGATTTTACAGGTCTTATATAAAACGCGGTGTTAAATATAAATTATAGTAGGATTACCTGTTTTATATATTCTCTTTTATACAGGTGGTCATACCGTGACAATCCAACGGTTTTTTTATTATATAGAGAGTCATGTTCAGATGGCTTATGGCATCCCAAATTATATGTTCATAAACATACAAAACATTTTGACAATACAAAATCTGATGTTTCGAGACCCTTATAGGTCCACCTTCTCAACCCATGAGAGCGGTTAAATAAACAGAACGGTCAATTGTTCAAATTGTGTTTTAATATTGAAACTGGAACGGGACAAAATGCCAGAAGATTTTTCTATATTATATTAAATCATATAAAGTTCCCTGGCCTGATGAGGCAGAACTTACAGCACCAATTTATTTAAGAAAAAAACCATATGACAGTAAACAGTTTTACTAACACCAAATATACAGAGAACATTTTCAGCTATTCATTCAAAGAACAGCCTGAGAGTAACATTCCGATGTGTGATGATATCTTCACATTGTCACTACGACAGAAAACCTAGAAATAAAAAAATTTAACCCCACCAAATACCTGCAGTTCGAAAGAGGAATAACCCCATCCAAGAGAAATATAAATCAACGCACCAATTCAGCGAAATCTCTGAGAAAAATAGCAGTTGCCTAGACGGAGCTTTTCTGGGGCTGAACTGGAATAACAGGACATATAATAGTCTTAAAGACATTGTGTTTTATTAATTCCACGGATGTATGCAGTGTCGGCAGAGGGTAAGTTAGAATGGTCGTGAGCTCACGGAATGAATGTAGAGCGTGAGACGGAACGAAAGAATTTATTTTCTTAATGTTACTACTTATATAACACCTTCTCCGTTATCTATATCTCATTAAGTCTGAAGACCCACGGGATAGTTAAATTAAGGACATACCTTTTACCCGTCCTGCCTACTCCCCACTCCCATTGTTAAATCATTAGTTTGATCTTTGGGGTAAACAACCTCGGTTTGGATCATTCCTAGTTTTCCCATACCATACTATGAGAGTATGTATATTATTTTCTCTTACTTCTTATGTAACAATAATTCATTGATGTAATGATAACCATGTATTTTATGTTGTGATCTATGTTTTCTTCTAAAGATATAATAAACTTAATAAACCTTAAAGCTATTGGTGTCGGTCAAAACCCTTCCCTGATATATAATTATATGTGACCCCATAGTGTACCTGTTCGTGTCTACGTATGTACGTATTTATGTCACAAAATTGTTTGTGTGTGCGTACGAGAGGAAAGTGTATTTAAATCAATATCTAGTGAGAAAATACGTCTCCATTAAAGTGTGTCGTACTAGATAGGTTGGGTGGAGCAATTACTCAATCCAAGACAGTATTTTTTCTCCTACACCTGTACGCCTCGTAAACAGGACTATTTCTCACACCTTTCTCTCACATAGCTCTCACCATCTCACCTCTGCTCGATCGGGACCATAAAAATATAAGGCCTATCTATAAAACTTACGACAATATGTTGGGTATCTTTGAAGCAGATGTTCAGCAGTCATTTTATCAGTGCCATAGTTACACTCATCGGTAGCTCATATCTTTAGCTTGTTGAATAGATGGTATCCCAATCTGGTGTGGCCCGTGCGGAGTCTGAAGATTACCACTTGTTCCCTTCTGTTGAGCTGGTAGTATGCATAATTTTGTGTGTGACCTGGATGCTCTGCATCCTATTGGTTTCTACAACTGATTCTGATAAAACTGCTTCTTCGAAAGTTATGCTTGCATCAGACTGAGGTAGCTTTCAATTTTCCTTTGCCAATCTGTCAGCCTCTTCATTGCCAGTGATGTTACAATGAGAACAAAAAGATTGAACAAAGAAGGCGTGGCGTGCAATTTGTTAACGACCTGTGTTTTAAAGCAAACTAAAGGCTAGGTAATGAAAGAATCACCATCATCATTTACCTCGCTGCTTCTCTTGGTTCCCATTACAGGAAGCCTGCTCTAAAGATTTCATGTGCTCTTACGGTGGTGGTTTTTTTAGCTATTTGTTTTACATGATGAAGTTGCCAGCCTCGTGCGAATGAAAGAGTGATGTGTGATGATTAAAATTCTAGAATATGGAGTGTGATGATAATGCTGACGATAGTTTAGATCTATAGTTCTGATGTGATGATTTTCATCTAATGATTTTGTGACAGAAACAGTGGGCCATATCAACATTTAAAATGTATAATGATTGAAATAAATTATGACAACAGCAATGCTAGTCTCAAGAAAGGCAAGAAACATTGTAAGTTGAGTGTATTTACCATGTAAGTTAAGTATGATATTCTGGGCAAACTTTGATTGACAACAGACTTGAAAGCGACGGCGGTAAGCACCAAGGTGAACGACAACTGTAGACGATTTTGTGGTAGGTCCTTCTCAACCGAGAAGGTGATGAAGGAAAGGCTGCAAATGAGAAACTGAAGAGAGAAACAGTAACATACATGTTAGCTTCAATTTTTCGTAAAAGCATTTTGATGTTAAGAAATAAAATTACAACAGTTCACAGAGTAATTTTTACTTGTTGGAGACGTTACTTGAGTCTTTAGTGGTCAAATCATGAGATCTCATCTGTGTATTTTAATGAACTGTCGGAAATCACAGCCTGGATAATGATGGAATTTTACATTTTTTAATATGATACTACACTATATGGCGTGATGTGGACCACATTACTTCGAAATTTGAAGTTTTCAATATATAAAGATGACAGTATTTTATTTTATGCAAATGTATTTTGTTTAAACCGACCTATTTATAATTTCTTGCTCTCTTTGTGGGTTCTTTTTGGCCACTGTAAAATGCCAAGTTTCACCACGCCAGATATGATTCGGGTCTTGTAAGTTATTGCACTTAAAAAAGGAACACGAGCTATGAAATTGAAGATCATCTCCCCTGGGATAAGTGGAAGAAATATAACAATATAGGAGTAACATATTGTGGCAAATAAGGGAACGAATAATGAGAATCAGATGTAGGAAAGTCTAGATAGAGTAGAAAAAGGGGATGCGCGAATAAGAATGCGCATGAGAAAATAGGTGAACGGAAATCCAGTGAGGCACGCTTTCCAGCTAGAGTCAGAAGCGTGAGTTAAGCAGTGCAGGTCGCACATACCCGAGAGAGACAAGGGTAGCCATGTTGAATGCAATAGTCAAGTAGAATGTGTTATGAAAATTCTCAGGGAAGGAGACTAGATTGGGTGGTGATTAACCCAACATATTTGACAATGAGAATTCTTGTCTAGGATGGAAGAACAGTGGTGTGAGTTAGATTCTATTCAGAAGGGAAAAAGGTACGTAGGGTGAAATTTATTACATCTATACAGTAGTCCTATTCTTCATCTATAGAAGGGAAAAGAACAACCCCGGAGGCGTCCGGTATTACATGGATAACCTGAACACAGAGCGACATATAACAATAGACAAGGATTTGTTAGGAAGAGGTGGAAGAACAGATAGATACTGAGCAACAGGAGGAAATAGTTACTCAGCAGCAGGAAGAAATTGAGCAACAGAGTAGACGGAGCACAAAAAGATATCGGACATCTTCTGATGAATTATAATATGCCATTAGCAAAGTTAATGAAAACGGCACAATCAGAGGTCCGGCCAAGATGGAAGAATAAGAAGAAAACTAGACATAGACAATTTGAAGACTTGGAGAAGAGAAAGACGAAACAGGAAGGTGTAAATACAGTACACGAAAAGTACCAGCTTGACATAGAATCAGAATCCGATTTGTCAAGTGGGGAAGATAAAGTTATAGACTCCGACGAATATACCCAAGGCTACAGGTCGGACGAGCTCGATCATACAACGGACGACGAAAGCAATAGAATTTATTGGCCGAAAAATGAGAATAGTGATCTTGGATGTATAAATCAGATAAAGACGAAGAAAATTATCAAAATGGCTGAACCAAGTGTAAATGAGATAAGGAAAGCAATAAAAAGTACCCTAAGAGGAGCCGATCTCAACACCTTGACAACAAGGAAGGTGCGGAAATTGCTGGAAGTAAAGTTTGATACAGATTTATCAAAAAGGCAAAAAGAAGTTCACAGACTTGTGATCGAAATATTGAATGGAGAGGAGTATGTGGAGGACACATGGAATAAAGAAGAGGAAGAGGATAGATCGAGCAGGAGAAAAATTCGACAGACGGTTAATGAAGCAGAATATAGCAGTAGACGGAGGTGGTCTTCAGAATCGGTGTCGACTGACTCAGACAGTGTAGTGTCTGAGGAGAGTGACGGTAGTCACAGACACAAAAGGACTTATAGATATCGATAAGGCTTGTTTATGGACCATGTTTGTTGACGTACCGTTTCCTGGGTTACCCGGAAGTACGTCATTGTCCTTTGGTAAAATATTGCAGACGTTAAGCCGGTCTGACTTTGCAGAAGTGGCACGATACTTCGTGGCCATTCCTCTGTGTTCTTCAAAGTGTGCGGTCGCATATTTGGTCCGGCTCCTGCATGTGTTATCTCGACAGAGTCCTAAAGTATTTCTACTACTAGATCACCCTTGTGATTCAATGGGTGGATGCTAGATATTGATTATTACAGATGTATGCTGTATGCTGATGTTCGAGCGAGAGAAATGTGAAATAAATTATGCAACAAAATGTTGAGGACATCTTGTCACTAGAAGACGGAATAGCGACGTTTCAAGACTTGGCTAGGTTATGCCATTGTCGTACATTTATATTGGATGCATTAATAATGGAGCCTGTGATGTGAGAAATAAAACTACATGTTGTCTTCACGTTCAAACTGGCCTATACAGAGTTTTTACTGCTGGAGTCCAGAAGTGTGTTTAAGGCTTATCATAAAATTGTCACCGGCATCAGGGTATGCTGTGGTGAGTTTATAATTAAAACGGGAAGGGACCTCTCAGAAGACTAACCCCTTGCTTGCTACAACTACAAGATATAAAAACCCGTTACATTTGGGGGCCAAAGCCAAAGGATCATCGATCCCCAGCCTTTAAAGAATTTTGTGAAGAAATTCTGACAGACGTCGCTTGAGAGTTCGTGCCCAGTTCAAGTTTTTAAAGATGGCGCATTTTATCGTCTGCTAGCTTATGAGAAGCTATGCATCAAGTTTTGCAGTTCTGTACGTACGTGTTGGAGTCAATAATGGAACTTATTTGAAACATATCTTATCAACTGCATCCTGCTGTATCTGAAAGTTCAAGTTTTCTGCCGAAGATGGCGTTTTTCAAGACTGCGACAGACCAAAGTGGAGTCCTGATCGAGTCAGCTGTTATCAATTTCTATACCTAACGTTGGTCTACTTGTCAAGTTGCATCGGTGCTGGAAGGAAAAGTCGGTGGATCTAGGAGGAAGTTTTTGTCCTGGCAATCAGATAAGTCATTTATAGCTACATACAGCCTGTGTGCTAGATTACCTTATTTGCCAGAGTGCTTTTTTCATGTTTTGTGTATCACTGTCCTTTATGTTGCTATAGTGCGGGAGGTTGGCGGGACCTGTAATTTGTTTTCAATACCGACATATGTCTGGTCGAAAAGAATTCACAGGCGTTCTTTAGTTATTGCATCTGTGTAGTCCAAATTGAGGGGCCGGCGAACATTGCTGTGTGGGCAACTGCCTCAATTGAAGTATACAGATCTATTTTTTGTTAGTTGTGCAGTACTGTTAATTGTAAAGTTTGTTTTTGTAGTGAAGATTAGTGTAATTTTGTATTCAGTTTTATCTATTATTGTTTGTGATATTGTTGGCCTTACCTTACTATCATTTATTTATTAGATGTCATAAATGTTGTAAATTCGTGCTTGTCTAGTCATATGTGTGATAGAGCAACATTTTATTTATTTGTTCTATATTTCATACATTTTCTGCCTTAGTTCATTATTTGCATTTGCTTCTGTTAGCTCTTGTCACTGTATTCTGTCATCTTGTTCGTAACTATTGTCTTTTTTGCTCCATAAATATATAACATCTATATTGCTATCTACTATTGCATTCAGTTGGGTGAAGTTGAATTGTTGAAATTACTATTGAAAATATTATCCACAGATTGATAATATAATATATTTACTTTATTGATTTGCTGTTGAAAAGCACAATAATTGTAAATCATTGCAACCTTGAAAGATTTAGTAAATGTTGGAAAAGATTTTGGTTTGAAAGGTGAAGCTTTAAAACCTATGTTGGCAAGGAACTCATAAGACTTGAAGAAAGGAGACAATAAGAAATACAATTAGCTGAAAAAAGGAGACAAGAAGAATTTGCTGAAAAAAGGAGAGAAGAGAATTTAGCTAAGGAGAGAAGAGCAGAAGAAATAGCTCTTGAGGAAAAAAGAAGAGCAGAAGAAATAGCTCTTGAGGAAAAAGAAGAGCAGAAGAGATGACTTTTGAAAAAGAAAAATTAGCCTATGCTCAGGCTGAATTGAAAGTCCAACAGGCTCAGGCTGAGATAAGAACACAACAGGAAATTAGATTGGCTGAATTGGAGATTGAGAAATTAAGATTACAGCAACCTTAGGGTAATCTTATGAATGGTGAAGGTGAGGACATGACCATACTGCTCATTTTAATATTAATTTGCCTAAATTTAACTCAAATATCGACGATATTTCATGCTTCCTTAGTAGGTATGAGACCTATTGTCAGGAGTTTAATATTGATAAAGTTACCTGGTCTAGTAGGCCCAGGAACTTATTGGTAAATGAGGCACTTACTGCAGTTTGTACTATGGATGAACAGTCTAGCAAAGACTATGAAGCAGTAAAAACCTTGCTACTCAAGAAGTATCAATTGGATGAAAATGGCTACAGATTAAAATTTAGGTCATTACTGCCAGATTCAGCAAAAGATTTTACTGAATTTATTTCATCTATTAAGATGTACTTTACTAGATGGGTAGATTTATCTAAGATTGATAAAACATTTGAAGGACTAGCTGATCTGATTTTGAGAGACAATGTTTTGTCCTCAATTAGTGGAGATTTTTTTTCATTTTCGCAAGAGAGAAAACCAGAAAATTTGACAAATCTTGAAACTCTTGGGAGACAATTTCAAGTTGCACATCCTAATAAAAATCTCAGTAAGAATAACATTAAGGATTCTTTGCCAGCTGCATCTGCTAGGATGGAAAACTATAATACACCTAGGCAGAGATCAAATAGCATTGACAAAAATTATAGAGTCAATCAAAATGTTCAATATGGTAATAATAAAGGCAGATACAATTTTAATAGAAAATTTCAACAGCCTCAGAGGAATTACAACTATAATGATGATGGATACTATGGACATCAGTCATCATTCAGATCCAATGATCATCAATACAGAGGAGGATATAATGCCAAATCAGACAGAGGACAAAGGTCATTCCATAGAAATAATGACAATAATGGTTATAATAGAGGTTCTTATCAGAACAATAACTTTAGACAGTCAAGGAACCCTGAACGTTCAAATGCTGCCGTAAATGTGAGTGACAATAATCCAGTGCAGAATAATGTTGGAATCGCTCATGCGAATGCATGCAGTGTCGACCTATCCAACAGTGCTAATTGTACTGAATGTAATTCTTTATTTCAGCTACAGAGAGTACCAAGACTGTTATGCGGACATCCTTTACTAGTCATGTCCTCTTACGAAAGTACCGGTTCACTGGTGCTTGATAATGGTTTTGTGAACAATAAATTAGTGTCAATTTTGAGGGACACTGGTTCAACTACAATTGGTGTACGTAGGTCTTTAGTGGATCAGTCAGATTACACAGGAAGAGAAGTAGTGCATTACTTTTTGTGGCACAGTGGAATACTATCCAACAGCGGAGGTATTCTTGGATACTCCTCATTTTACAGGAAGAGCTCTTGTGTGTCTACTTGATAATCCTGTCGCTGGGATAATTCTTTGAAATATCCCAGATATCCATGAATGTTCTAGAGAAGACATTGCAAATTGGAAGAAACAGCACTTAATAACTGCAAATGCTGTTACAACCAGAGCACAAGCTCGTGCTGCAATGATTAATCATAACCATGATGATATTATTTTGGAGGAGGTTATGAATGATGATGAACAGACTGAAGATTTAATGAATGATGAAGATCATTATAATGATAGAGATAATGAAAATGATAAAGAAAATACTGATCAGATTGATGATGATGATAATTTGCAGGTTGAATTGATTGAAAAAGAATCATTCATACAAAGGCAAAGAGAAGATGATTCGTTAAAGAAATTTTTTCTTATGGCAAATTCAAATAATATGATGTATAATGATAATGCTACACATTGGTACACATTAAAGAATGATATTTTAATCAGGAATTTTCAAGATGTTACATCTGTGAAAAAACAAATTATGGTACCTACTTGCTTTAGACCATTTGTCTTACGGCATGCCCATGACATAAATTATGCAGGTCATTTGGGTATTGCAAGGACAAAACAGAGGGTTTTGTCACACTTCTTTTGGCCGGGTGTGACCAAAGATGTAAAAGTTTTTGTCGCACATGCTTAGTGTGCCAAAGTGTCGCAACAAAGAGACCTGGTCATAATGCACCTATCCAGGCATCTGATATTTCTTTGCGTCCATTCGCAAAGATGGCTATCGACCTTATCGGTCCCTTGAAAGTCACATCAGCTAGGGGTCACAAATTTGTGCTTACTTGCATTGATATGTGTACCAGATGGCCGGAAGCGATACCGCTTAAATCCATTTCAACTGTAGTCGTCGCGGATGCGCTATTTTTAGTATTTACCAGACTGGGTTTTCCCGAAAACTTACTTTCTGACCGGGGATCCCAGTTCGTCTCTGATGCTATGAAGGAAGTAATGAAGATGTTTGGAATTGAGAGATCGCTTAGTTCAATCTATCACGCTCAAGGGAATGGCAAAATTGAAAGATTTAATAGAAGTTTAAAACAAATGTTGGACAAAGTTACGACTAAGTATCCACAAGATTGGGATCGTATACTGCTGGCTGTCCTCTTTGTTTATAGAGAAATTCCCAACGAAAGTACCGGATTTTCTCCTTTTGAATTGGTATTCGGTGCAAAGCCTAAAGATCCTATGACTATTTTGAAACAATTACTTATTGGTACTAACATGGATGAGGAGGTTCAAACTTCTTATCAATATGTTGTAAATTTAAGACAGAAGATTATTGGCGCATGCCAAATAGCAGTGAAGTCATCAGAAAAGGCAAAATTAAAGGCTTGATTGTTTTTCAATCAAAACAGAAAACTGCGCCAATCATGGCCAGGTGATGAAGCCTATGTATTAATGCCAAACAAGGACAATAGATTACTCGTGTCATGGAAGGGTCCTTACACAATTGTGGATAAATTGTCAGATGTTGATTATGTCTTATCAGTTAAAGGAAAAGATAAAACTTTTCATATTAATATGTTACAACAATTTCATATTCGACCCCCACATCTGAAACTTATCTTTCAGGCTATCGACGAATCTGTTGATCATCACTCCTCCTTAGCAGTTATTCAGGAGGAGAGTTCTGATTTTTCTGATGGTGGTGAACCTATGTTGTCTTTACCTGAGGTACATCTTTTAGCTATGGAAAGCTGGAAAGATATTTCCATTGCTCCTACTCTATCTTCTGATCAGAAACAGCAAGTTCCTGTATTACTACAATCTTTCTCTGATGTGCTCACGGATGTTCCTGGGCATACAGATATTATTCAACATGATATCGTTTTGACAGATTTCAGACCTATCAAACTAAAACCTTACCCTATACCGATTCACTTGCAATCTCAAGTCCAAGAGGAAATAAAACAAATGATTAGGTTAAACATAATTGAACCTTCTAATTCACCATATAGTTTTCCTATGGTGTTGATCAGAAAGAAAGACAAATCTATCCGTATTTGTATAGATGTTAGACGTTTAAATGCTGTTACGATTCAAGACGCCGAGCCATTACCCGTGCTTGAATCCCTTCTTGATAGATTATCTACAGCTACATTCTTTACTAAGTTTGATCTATCCAAGGGATATTGGCAAGTGCCATTATCTGACAAATAAACCCTATACAGCTTTCGCTACACCTTTAGGTTTGTTTCAGTTCAATTACATGTCTTTCGGTCTTGTGAACGCTCCTGTTACTTCTGTTCGCATGATGCGTAGATTATTTTCTGATCGTGAGGATTTAATTACCTACATAGATGATATCTGTCTGTTTCTTCGTACTTGGGATGATCACATTAATGGAATACATTCTTTGTTGAATACCTTACACTTTCACAACATTACTGCTAGACCCTCCAAAACCAGAACAGGATATAATGAAATTTCTTTTCTTGGTCATAAAGTAGGAGGTGGATTCTTAAAACCTGAAAAATTTTCTACGGTTTCCAAAATTCTGAATCTTGATATTCCTCGAACAAAAAAACAAGTTCGTAGTTTGTTAAGCCTCATAAACTTCTATAGAAGGTTTCTACCTAGTTTTTCAGATATCACTTCGGTTTTGTCTGCGTTAGTAAAAAAGAACGCCGTGAATAAAGTAATATGGTCGCATGCTTGTCATGTTGCTCTAATGACATAAAGATTGCCTTTTCGAAATCACCTATTCTGAGATACATGACATTCGATAACCTTTTGTTCTCAGAGTCGATGCTTCGAATTCAGCGATCGGGGGAACATTAATGCAAGAATTTGAAGGCCACATGCATCCCACGATGTACGTCAGCCGCAAGTTATCACCTACGGAACAACGTTACCCCATCGTCGAGCGTGAATTGCTCGCAATAGTATTCGCTTTCAACAAACTCCAGAGGTATCTGATGGGAACCCGCTTCATGCTGGAGACTGACCAGAAAGCACTGGCGTATCTTCAGACAGCCAGATTTACAAATCCAAAAGCAGCTACAGCCTCTTTGGCTCTACAACCCTACGACTATAGTATCAGAGCTATAAAAGGCAGTCAGAAAGTCGTAGCAGACGTCCTCTCCAGATGTATCAAGGACACTACTTCATATATCAGGTACAGATGATGCACGTGATTCAATCTAGCCCATATACTTACATGAAGATGTCCTGTTCTAGAACTTAGTGCAAGAATCACGTAATCGCACAACATTAATTTGATTGTACAGTTATAACAGTGCTTATAGGTCAAAGCGACCCGAACAGCAACATGATGATGATGGATCTTGTAACACTTCACATCATGTGAGGTATCTTTTTACTTATGACACTTCGTAGAGACATCGTGCAGTCATGTCAATACTCATCGTGACGCTACAGACTGTCAAACACACCATATGTGCAATGGTTTCAATTGGATCATCTCTGAACCATTTCGATACATACGTTTTTTTGGTAAAAAAGTCTCTGTACTTACTTTAAAGGGACACAATTCGGAAATGAAAGTCACACAATTATTCAAGGGAAGTAACAACGTTATTTGGTACGGGACTGATTTCGGATAGTTCACCACAAAATTTAATGACATGGATTTTTCGTGTCATATTATTAAATGGATGACAATCATGGACATTATAAAGGATGGATTTCTACATTCAACTTGGGACATGCTATTAACAATTATAAAGTAGTGAAATGACATTACCTTATATACTAGCACTATGCTATACCAGATTAGAAAGTGATAAATTTATTTGCACTGCACATTGACTTCTTGATCAAATTTGTGTCACACTCACACTAGTCTTTGAGACATTGATGCGTTTTTACGCCATTCTATCAGTTATGGTTAAAACACATATGCATAGTGTTACTATTTGCCCACATTCCTGTGTTACTTGCTGGAGCTGGGTTGGTCATGTCCTCAGAAGAGACCCCGATGCCATCACAAGAAAAGCTATGCTTTGGACCCCTGAAGGAAAACGAAAGAGAGGCCGACCAAAAACAACCTGGCGGAGGACTGTGGAGGCTGAGATGCAAAGAATGAACCAGAGTTGGGGCACCGTATGAAGGATGGCCACCGACCGAGCAAAGTGGAATTATTTTGTTGTTTCCCTACAAGACGCCACTAGGCGTGATGGCCACTGACTGCTTTGACGGTCGATGGCTAAGTATCAAAGAAAAAAATGTGTTGCTTATATAATTTCCTCACTTTTCGTGTTATGGATATGATATTAGATTAACATATCATTCACACTTACACAAAACAATATTCATTTGACAATGTGTAG
Organism: Oreohelix idahoensis; assembly: GCA_024509875.1. Taxonomy (NCBI): domain Eukaryota; kingdom Metazoa; phylum Mollusca; class Gastropoda; order Stylommatophora; family Oreohelicidae; genus Oreohelix; species Oreohelix idahoensis. The sequence goes on along the minus strand of JAMPIV010001034.1, from coordinate 450,387 downwards.
CAGTCTCACACCTTAGTGGTTAATTGTCTGCCTCATGTAATCTATCATTGAATTATATTATTATTAATAAGTTGCATTATAATGTTACTTTACGATGACATTATTTGACTAAGTTACCTGACGAGACAATAGGTGTTTCAGACGGTATGAAGGATGAGAATGCAAGAACTGATTTAGTTATTTCGTTGTTTCATGTTGGCTGACCTTGCTATAGTTACCTCATTTTGATGTTAAATTGATTTGGGTCCTTCGTAGACATTGGTATTGGCATGTTTTGCTATATTCCACGTCTCGTGTGTTAAATTGCTTACCTTGGCACAAACATAGGTACTATACTATTTAATACTAGCATTGAAATTTGATATAACCATCTGATCACTTTGGTGATGTTTGCTCTCAACACGTAAATAATTAAAACTACGTTTTCATTATTTTACGGGGGGGGAGGAGTAGATGTTATGAGTTAAATCATAACATATCGATTGATATCGATAAGGCTTGTTTATAGACCATGTTTGTTGATGTACCGTTTCCTGGGTTACCCGGAAGTACGTCATTGTCTTTTGGTAAAATATTGCAGACGTTAAGCCGGTCTCACTTTGCAGAAGTGGCACGATACTTCGGGGCCATTCTTCTGTGTGCTTCAAAGTGTTCGGACGTATATTTGGTACGGCTCCGGCATGTGTTATTTCGACAGAGTCCTAAAGTATTTCTACTACTAGATCGCCCTTGTGCTTCATTGGGTGGATGCTAGATATTAATTATTACAGATGTATGCTGTATGCTGAAATGTGAGAGAGAAATGTGAAATAAATTATGCAACAAAATGTTGAGGACATCTTGTCACTAGAAGACGGAATAGCGACGTTTCAAGACTTGGCTAGGTTATGACATTGTCGTACATGTATATTGGATGCATTAATAATGGAGCCTGTGATGTGAAAATAAAACTACATATTGTCTGCACGTCCAAACTGGACTTTACAGAGTCTTTACTGCTGGAGTCCAGAAGTGTGTTAAAGGCTTATCATAAATCTGTCAACGGAATCAGGGTATGCTGTGGTGAGTTCATAATTAATACGGGAAGGGACCTCTCAGAATACTAACCCCTTGCTTCTACATTTACTACAAGCAAGATATAATATAAAAAACCCCGTTACAGTATACAACCTGGATAAAATTCTTGCGGACAGGGCAGAAACGTGGAGACGATATGCAGAGACAATCAGTCAGACTAGATGGAGGAAATTGTCACAAGCGGATAAACGATGGAAGGAGAGATATAAAAACGGCGGCGTTGGCTAAGTCGCGAGGAGACTTTTAGTGGAGTCATTCTCCACCGAACACAATAGAGAACCATAGGGAAATGGATAAGAGATGAGAACCATGGAGAAATGACGGGAGTATTGAGAAGCCACAGGAAGGATGGCACAGACATATAGAAGGGAGAGTTCTAGAAGGAACGAATGTGGAAGTGAGAAGCCATGGAGAAAATGGCAAAGAGAGAATTTGCGGCAGTGGCCAAGTCTTGTGAAGACTTTGGAAACAAAATCATATTTTCTTTTCTCTCCGAAATACGCGAAGAGAAGAAATAAAAAGAGGAAATTAAGAAATTCGAGGTAATCGAGAGGTCATAGGGAGAATAGCATGAATATATGTAGAGGTTCTAAGAAGGAATGAAGAGACGAGAAATGTGTTGAGAACGTTCCAGGGAGGGAACGAATGTGACGTACGTCTAGTTCGACAAGTGAATTTTCCCTGATTTGATGGATGATTAAAGGGACTTTTAGCTTTTCATAACATTAGAACCCCTGAACATTTGTTGTAACTTTTTGGTTTCGCCAGAGTGAACCGATTCCACCGGGACTCATTTAGTAGGCGGCATGAGATCTAAAGACACTGAGACGATCCTCGAGCAGAGAAGCTAGTTTCTCGCAGGTATTTATCATCTCTGCGCGAACACTAAACCGCTCGCAAGATGGACCAGAGCGGTCAGAAGAAAGACACTGGGGGGGGGGGATCTCAGGAAGGACGGGCGGCATGCTATCAAAGACAGTAGTGGTCCCTGAAACGATTTCGCATCTCGGTGTTAAACACGGAACCGATCGCAGTGGGAGCGAACGGGGAAAGCCGACGCAAGCAGCTTCTCTCTTTGGTCTGGCGGTCAGATCCCCAAAAGTCTTCTGAGATCAAAAAAGCTGTCAAGTTTCTCATGTCCCACTCATCTTTCATTTCATTCTAGATATATACAGACCTCGTAGAAATACACTTTATCACTCGCTGGCCAGAACTTAACAGAAGCACTAGCTATATTTGAAAACTTGCTAGATTATCCCATGGATTTTATACATATTTGCAGTGAATTCTATTCTGTGCAAAGCGGTTATATATATATTGTGTAAAGTGATCAGTGGTCTAGTTCAGTCATTCTATTTCACTGGATTTTGTGTTAATTTAAATCTACTAAATTAAACCGTCTCAATAGTTCCAGTTGTAAATGTAATGATATACCTGCTATATTATTTCCAAAAGACAATAGATGTTAAATGCTTAAATTAACTTTTAAAGTCGCGAAGGAATTTATAATTAATAAATTTAGTTAAGTCATATATTTATAAGAGTGTGTTTTAACCACTAAAACTCGCGCAGTGTTTATTAAATACATAATTAAATACGCGAGCGTATATAAAATAGTCTTAACGGGAAATTCATCGCGCTTTAGAAGGTTATTTGTTTTTCGGTATATTACATGTCTTTTTTCTTTCATACAGAGTGATCGTAACCTGTGCGATCCCAGCATTAAGAAAGCAATAAAGCAAATCAATCTAAGCAAAGGAAAGCATAAACAGTGTGTAGAGTTCCCCTGACGCAGAACTTGTTGAGACTGTGTAAATTTTTAATCTTTGAGGCGATTCTATGTTTGGAATTCCGCTATCTAACTTATAGCAAAGAAAGCACACCCAAAGACAAATTTAACGCACCATCAAGCCAATTAAGTCGTAACGGGAAGAAGAACACTGGCCCGAGCTTTTGTTAGTTTACTGACACAGAGAGAGAATACATATTCCTGAACAGTGATGTGACTAGTTTTCTCACTGAACTTAACCCATACCTCACGGATAAAGTGTACCAGCACGCGTAAGAATTTTATTATCAGCAGCATAGTCAAATAGACCACACCATCTTCACCCCGGTATCAGAGACCGTGCCCTCCCATAGAAACTGTTATTAAGAAAAGAGACACAATTAAAGATTCATTTTCCAGCGATTACGGGATCCTTTTATGTGCTGACCGCCTACCCGCTAATCTGGGGCTAGAACTTGAACAAACACTCATACATTTAGTTTGAGGGGTAACTGCTGTTGTGTTATTCTATGGAGTGCAAGATTTTTTCACAATCGATAAGTGAGAGCAAGATGAGTGAAGGCCTTTACTAGCGCGTGTATGAATGACAGGAAATTAAATCTTTTGTGTAACCATTTTGTTAACTTGCTTACCTGGTAATATATATCTTTTCTGTATACCCTACATTGTTCCTTTAAGTGGGATAGTTGATAATTTGTTAACTCTGTTTAACTCTTTAAGTCCCAATCGACTTTATAAAGGCTCAGGGGTTAGACGCGCTTGGCCCAATCGACTTTAAAAAGCTTTTAGTATATGTGCCTCTGTTTGAGACTGTTTCTAATTACAAACCACCCAAAACGTCATTTCTGACTGCAAGTACATTCTTTTAAATACCGCACGTGTTTAAGAGTGAACGTGTTTCTGTTTTGAGATATTTATTTTAGATTTTTAAAGCGATTTTTTTTAAGCGCATCTCCTCCATTTTACCTTGAATAACTAATCATTTTTTTTTAAGCGCATATCCTCCATTTTACCTTGAATAACTAATCATTTTTCAATGAAAGCTTTTATACTTGTAGCACAAGAGTAAAGTACATCCAATTACCTTCAGTTTCATATACAACAACAAAGTTATTTATGCATATGAACATTTTACAAAATTATTTCCAAACAACAACAATAAAAACGCACTGGGGTGGCCATTTTTGCTTGGGCCAAACCCACTTTTTTGCTTGGGACTGAAAGAGTTAAAACCTCCTCCTTTTCATTTGCTTAGTAAAGGGAAGAACAATTGGGAAGAACAGGATTTCTTTCTACCACCTATACCTAATTTTGTAACACCTCTTTTCAGAGTAATTAACTTTACTGTTAGGCTAACTTACCTACGTTCCTGATAACTATCTATCTTTGGACTGGGTTTATCTTTGTCTAGTAAGCGGGACGGGCTTAGTTGATACCAATCTTCTTCACCCCCCTCCCTACCTTGTTATTTGCATTTTTCTGTACATTTTGATAATTCTTGTTGTAAACAATTGATTATTTTAGTGATTGTCTTTTTTAACTTTAATAAACAACATAAACTTAATCGTTACGGTGTTGGACTACCCAAAGCCCATAAAAATTCCCCTATTTGTTTAAGATAGTTGTATCCACGTCGTCTGTGTGTTTGAAGCACCAAATCGGTGTGAGCGCAGATGTGTGTCTGGAAAACTGGCAAATAATTGTTTGACCAGGAGAGTGGAAGAGAAGATTGAGAGAAACGATTTGTCGTAAATAAGTCTGTCTTTACTCTCCTCCAGCACTCTGTGGAGCATCATATTTAATCTCTACATTTCTATCACTGAGCTTTTTTCACCATCATTCTACACTCTAAACCGGACTATTATTTCTAAGACTCTTTCTCTCAAAATAAATTTACGACAATATTTGGCTGGCTCGCCGGGATAAAGATACTTTGAGTCTGATCTAAGTCTGGGTCTAACTAGATAGAGTGTGAGTGATCTGTCTTTGTGATTTAGGGAAATAAATAAATAAATAATTACACCCCTAGACAACGCCTTTTAGTATTTGGGTCGTCCACACAGCATATTTACAGGTTGTTTTCTTTCCACAGCAGTAGAAAGTACGGATAATCATAAATTTGGTTTGCTAAATTATCCTCTGGCGGAGTAAATTAAATTTTTTTCTTTATAAGATTTGCTGGATTGCGTGATTGGTTTTACAGTCACTAAAGGTTTTTGAAGTTAAAAAGAGTTGAGCTTAGCTAAAGACGGATTGTTCTGATTTTTTAAAATTAAGTTAACAACGTCTCATCTCAATAATTGACTTCAGGGACGGAGTTTGTTGTCAGAGAATTAAAATTTTAGGGAAATTTTTTTTTTCCTTTTAAATTGTTTTAATATAAATTTTTCTCGACTGTTAGTAAAAGTAGATTCTTTTCTAGTGTAACTTACCATTTTAGTGGCATAGTCGCTTGCGTTAAGAGTCTTAAGTGACAATAATAGCAGCGATAAGTTTGCACATTGCAAATAGGAGGTAACACAAGTAAATTTATACTTTGTGTTTTTTTTTCTCGTAGCGAGTTTGAGTTTTTTCCCCTTCTTGTTCCATCTTACTATTCTCTAGTCTTAGAAGCATCCAGTTCTTTGGTATGGCAGAGAGAATTAGGATAAGATCCATGTTGAGACAGGAGGCGAAGGACTCAGGGTTAGAAGGAGAAGCCGTGAACCTGTTTGTCAACAAAGAACTTGAAAGATATGACGCGGAGCAAGAGAGAGCAGAGAGGAAGGAAGCACAGGATAGAGCAGAGAAGAAGGAAGCAGAAGAGAGGGCAGAGAGGAAGGAAGCACAGGATAGAGCAGAGAAGAAGGAAGCAGAAGAGAGGGCAGAAGTTAGGAAGAAAGAAGCGGACGATTGTCAATTGGAGCAGAAGAAAATTGAGACAGAAATGGAAGCTCGCAGGGAGAGAGAGAGAAAGAGGGAAAGACAGCATGAACTTGCGCTTAAGACTTTAGAGAGTCGGGGCGCATCTACTTCAAATAACGGAGAGCCGTCTTCGCCCCAGTCTCAGTCAATGGACCTCTCCAGCACTCAATCTGCCCAATTAACTGCGATGTCTTTTGCTTTAGAGTCTTTTCCTAGTCCCAATGAGAAAATTGACAGCTATCTAGAAAAATTCGAGAGGCTCGCAAATCTGTATGGATTAGAAAGTTCCCGCTGGGCACTTAAACTCTCAACGTCATTAAAAAGTACTGCTTATGACGTATATACAAAGCTGGGAACCAACCAACATGAGTACGACATGCTGAAAAAGGCCTTGCTAGAGCGGTTTGAGATGACCGCCCGAAAATTTCTGCAAATGTTCAGAGACAGCCGAAAAGAGAGCACGGAAACATTCCCACAGTTCTCTTCACGTCTCACGGGCTATTTGACAAAGTGCATTGAATTATCTGACCTACCTCTTACATATGAGGGACTACTTGAACTTGTTCTTGTGGAACAGATAAAGTCAACTTTGTCAAACGAAACCCGTAGATTTTTGGCTGAACAGGGGGCAGTCAGGCTTGAGGACATACTCAATAAGGCAGAACGCTATACCAATGCAATGGCCGAACTTCCCAGCACTAAACGTAAACCCACAGATGAGCCATCTCGTAAACAAAATCTAGAGCAGTCATCCTATTCCTCTAATTCCTCTCAGAATTATAACCAACGAGAAAATAATACCCAGAGACCTCCCCAGGAAAAATCGAAATTCTACAAAACCCGATTTCCCCCTAACAACAATTCTGATCAACCCACCAAGCCTACGTGGCAGCGCGGCCACCAAGCTCAAGGAAAATGGAAGACCCCTACACCAGGAACGTCTGATCAGGGCAAACAAACCGGTCCCAACCGCGTCGGATGTTTGCATACAGCCTCGAAAGGTAGAGTCAATGTCAGTGATTCTCAACCTGAGGGAGACCGACCCTCAACTCGAGGAACTGTAATTTTGAATGGTACCTCAACTACTTGTCTCTTTGACACTGGACTAAGCTTTAGTTGTATTGTCGCTAGGCACCTTGTCAAACCCGGTCAGGAGACAGAGGAAACCGTCAAACTTAGTGGAGTTTTCAGGAGTGATGCACCCAGGACGCTTCCTATCGCACTGGTAGAAATACACTCTGACTTTGTCAGAGGAGTTATAAAAGCGGCCATTATGGATGATCCTATCTACCCAGTTATCCTGGGATGTAGATATGTGTTTATTGGGAGACCAAAGGAGCCGATTGTGGCAGCGGTAACCACAAGAGGGCAAGCCAAGAAGGAGAGGGAGCCTGCGCCAAATTTGTTGCCGAATGAACTGAAGGAGGCGCAAAAAAAGGACCCTACTCTGGAGCCCTGCTTTAGAAAACTGCCCATGGCTAAAGACCCCAGACACAACGGAGACATCTTTTCTAAAGACGGCGTATTGTATCGTAGAACGGGCAACCCGGACACGGGGAATAACCAGCTCCTAGTACCGACGCAGTACAGAAGCCAGATCTTAGAAATGGGGCACTCTCTTCCCTTTAGCGGACATATGGGACAAAACGCCACTATTCAGCGAATAAAAACCCACTATTGGTGGCCAGGAATGAACTCTGACATTATCAGGTATGTGAAATTCTGCGCCGAGTGCCAACGGGTAGCACCAAAGCACTTGACACCCCCAGTACCTATGGGGCAAATGCCAATAGTGGGTACTCCATTTGAACGGGTTGCTGTCGACATCATTGGACCCCTGGAAAGGACCAAAAGAAGGAACAGGTTCATCCTGACCTTAGTCGACACTTGCAGAATGTGGGCCGAAGCTGTACCGCTACCATGCATAAGTTCCAAGCAATTCGCAGAAGCCCTCGTGCAAATCTTTACACGGTTGGGATTCCCTCAACAAGTTTTGACGGACAATGGATCCCAATTCCGTAGCCTGTTAATGGAGGAGATCTTTAAGATCTTGAGGGCCAAACATATCCACACAAGTCCCTACCATCCGGCCGGAAATTGGCTCGTGGAACGTTTTAACGGCACCCTCACCACCATGTTACGTAAGCTGGGTCAGTAGAAACCGGAATACTGGGACCTATTTATATCGGCTGCCTTATTCGCCTACCGAGAGGTTCCTCAAGCGTCTACGGGTTTCGCGCCAGCTACACTTTTATTTGGCAGACCTATTAAGGGGCCACTAGAAGCCTTACTTCGGTCCCTGACAGACCAAAACCATGGAAATAATGTTTTTCTCCTACGGATAAATAATTTATTTTGGAGGGATAACCCGACATAGCATGGGGGCCTCGTAATCGTATCAATTAAACTACCATAATCAATATACATTTACCGATCTACCCATCTCTGAGCGATCTGCCACCACCGCTCAAGAAACAGCAGCTGGGTGAAAAACCGGATCGCGAATAATAAAATCGCTTGATTCATGGCAACGAACTTTCTCAGCCGTCACAAACGTTCAGGGTTAGGTAAGATTACTAACCAGTTCCGACGTTTCTCAACCAGTCTGGACGGGATCGGACAAAAATGTTTTCGGGAACCCAACTGTATTCAACAATAAGCTCGGTCTACGGGATAAAAACGCGCCAGCCTACAACTTATACCCCATGTTAATGGCCAGGAATGGTCAATTGACTTTAAAATAGGGAATCTGGCCAACAGGGAAGAAACTTATATTGCGGTTATCCTTCAATAAAACCTCAAATATTGGATAATTATGAAATACTTGTCGTCAAAAAAAAAAACCCTGAAGAATCTTGTCATTAGACCAAAATCACACCCAAAAATCCCACGGTATCGTCTCAAATCTAATTACATCTACACATTTATAGCTATAATTCTAAGATTCTATCAAGTATGTAATCTAAGGCGGTCCAAAAGTTAGGAGAACGGAAACTAAAACCCCCGAAACACCGGAGCGACGTACAGGTACCACTAGGAAACAACATATTTTGACCCCCATTCAACTTAATAAAGATCTCTCCCCCCCAACCCCATGATTAACAATACGCAACAAATTAAGTACGAAAAAAGGAACGAAAACCAACATGAATGGACTATTATAAAACACCTGCTAATACGAGTAACCCAACCCCCCCAACCAACACCCTCCCATCTGATAAAAAGCTGGCCACGCCAACATAGAGGTCTAACCACTTGCAACAACTAGGGGGACGAAACGTCATAAAATTGAAACTGTATGTAGCTTAGCACCTAATTCCGAAAGGCCCACCACCTGGAGCCCCCCTACCCATACTTGGCTAGCACCGGATTCCCAACCGGGAAACGTCCATCTACAACTGGTCAAAACATACGCGATCAATGGCAATCGTCAATGGAAAAAAGGGAACGGACTTAAAAACGTATTTATTTTATAAAACAGTTAATAAACTAATTTTATAATTTCATTTTAAAGAACCAATATCGTACAAAGAACGTATTCACTATTAATTATCCATAGCGTTTACATTAACATCGGACTTCAACTTAAATTTTCTGACGTTACATTCACTGCCAATCATAGAACGCTAACGTGAAACCTACCTTAAAAACTCTAAAATCCTTATCAAGGTAAACCAACCTACAATCCACTTACCACTCAAGTAACTAGAATGTAATTAGGTAAAATTAAACTAAAACACATTAAAACTAAATTTTACTATTTATACAATGTAAAACTCCTAAGTTAAAGGACCCCCCCGTAACCCCCATGTGAATTCTGGAGGAAGAAAGAAACGGTAAGAGAAACCCCTCAAAATACCATTACAAGCCTTATACTCGGGGTAAAAGCAAAACGGTGATGGGACAAGGACGGAAAAACTCCTTCCGCTACTCGATGGTTAATTAAACTTTCGTCCAGGAAGCCAAAAATCATAAACAGCAACAAAAACCCCCAACAATACGCCGAAGAGAATAGATGGTCAAAACAAAGTAACCACCTAGCATTGAACCAAACTAGCATATCTATACATACCAACTTAGAATTCTAGTCGGCCAATCGGGCTAGGCAGAGTAGCGTAGCCAGAGTATTTCGATAGATTTTACGCGTTAATTTATTTTTAACGTAGCGGCATTCGGTAGATTTACAAATCCGACAAGGCAGTACAAGCTTCTAGCGCCGGACATTGGTGGCGTCTGCTTAGTTTCGATCGCGCGCCGAAAACATTTCTTTAAATATATGCAATTATAATATTGGCGATGCGCCGGTCGCCGGGTTCCTGCTGATGTATAATATCATGAGCGCTGGCATGATAAAACTGTAAGCCATATTTGCGCATTACGAGCTGAAAAAGCGCCCAAATAAGGAACCCATGCTGGCGACTTAAATAATTGATGCGCTACGTTTACATTTTAGAACTTTCAATAAAATACGACCGCATCGCCTCCTACTCAGCCCGACAATTCCTAAATATTCGCCAAAATCAAAAATATTCACATCACAAAATATAATTCTCCATCAAGCCTCTATTAATTAATTTCAAGATGCCTATAAGTCTTGCCGACCCACAAGCAATGCGTCTACTCAACCGATAACTCTATTCGCACATATCTAAACATAGACAACACCAACCATCGGGTACAAACACATCAGGCTGGCGCGTATACTTAAAACAGTACAGTTCTAATCAGATTAATCTTAATATTAAATAACAATCCTTCCTCTAAAAAAGATGTTAATTTCGCAGTTTCAAACACTCCAAATGGATGAAATTATTTTTATTCTAAAATTCCCTTATGATCTCACCGTAAATCCCCCATCTTTCCGCCAGAAATTTTTCCCTTCATTATTTGAACAAATCGGCGTTCTATTCACAGCAAAGGTACTCTTTTTTACCTTCCAAGGTCCCATTTCCCTTTCTAATGCATTTCGAATATTCCGTCCAGCGATCTCATTACCTATAATTCTAGGTCTCACACAAATCGCGTCGTAACCTCAAACCACTATAAAATCATCTCCAAATTTCGTCAACAAATATCCACGCCCCCAGTTGGCTCATTATACGGGATATTTTTGGACATTAATATCTCGCGTTAGAATAACTTTATCAAAATCTCAAATCCACAATGCTCGGTATCATTTCGAATATTCTCCTACTCCTGTTCTCTTTCGAATCACTTCATGAGACTAATATTACTACCCCATTGTCCGAAATAAATTTCCTCTTCGGAAGTCGAAAACCTTCCGCAAGGAACCTAGATTAATTACTCAAATTACTTTCCTTTAAAATCAACCAAGCCTTAAAAAAACCTTTCATTAACTGCAAATTTTTTTTTAGAGTCTCTAGCAATGATTTGTAAATTTCAAAGAAATGTTAATTTGATACATCACCTCATAACCAACAATCCTATCTCCCATTTTAAGGTCTTATATGAAGATGTACCGCCTCAGATCGATACGGTAAATCGCGCCAAGACCCGGAACATACTTTTTAAGGATCGCTGGACCTCCAAACAAAGATAAAGTCTTACCAACACATAATTCGTCCCTATTAAGACAAAACAAAGACGCTATTCCATTCTAATCAGAATAACTGCCTCAGAATGAGTATTCCCTTCGCCAAAATGCATGAGAATGTTAAAGCAAATCAACAAAAAACATAACGATAATCAACTTTACAAGTAATAACACACATTAAAATTTATTTTTTTTGACATACTATAATAAAAAAAACAAAAAATAGAATGAGTAACAAACTAAATTACATAAAAGAAAGTTAAACAATCGGACTGTACGTAGGCCATAACCGAATACAAAGTTACAACACCCCCCCGCTCACGAAGCTCTCCAAACATAAAAACTTAACGACATTTAAACTAATCTTAATGCTTCCCCAACCCAATACCTAAAAAATCGAATGTAAAAAATCACAAACCTATTATTAAACAAATTTCAATGTAATGGTAATTCCAAAAAGATATAATTCAATTAAAAAATTCATTAAAACGTTTGACCATTATAAGAATCACGCATCCCTGGTTACAATCATAAACCTTCATCCTCGAAAATTATACTTCGTCCAATGCATATTTAATTGTTACCGTAATAAGTTATAGTACAAATAAAACCTAATACTAACCTTCACTTCAAATAAAAAACTTAATGTATATTAATAAAGACATAATAGAATGCCTTAAATTACGTATAATATATAATGGGAATTATATTTAATAAAAAATTCGGTAAACAGAACGTTATAGTAAAACCGTTAATTCGCTTTAGCAGAATCACGGTTTGAGGGGTTTATGTAACGTAGCCATTTAATTTAATATCTCACAACACTTACCTACATGAAATATTAAACTAAGCGGAATTTATGCAAGACTCACTTAATTTTATTCAAATAACACACAATAAATAAATACAAACGTAGCTTAGATTTGTTTAACCTTTATATCTCCATGCCTTAAATAAGCACAAAATTCCACTACATTAACTAATTACTGGGGCGGCGCAACACGAAAGTGTACTTTCTACTTAGAAGTTGTTCTATTGTATTCTAAAACACCAGTCATAATTCGTTTTTTCAGCCTTCCCCTTTCCCTACACTTCTGATTTTCGCTCATGTAGCTTTCACTTTATGGTAGTTTTAGAATTAATTGAACTCCTTTTATATTTTTTTTCTTTTCTGTTAAATGTAGTAGATAAAAATATGGAAAACCTAGAAACACAAAAAAGCTCATCACTTCAACTACCGTCATACTTGCCTCAGTAGTTAAGCATCCGTAGCGAAAATTTTGAAAGAACGACAAGAGCACGCTCCACGACTCACCATAACACACCCTAGAAGTCATTCATGGGTGGAATTCATTCAAAGAGGGCATCACATTGCCTAGATATTCTAATAGTTTACAATAAATGTCACTTTGAAACCATTGATGTATATCAATACTAATGTGATAGCATGTAGCCCCCCTATACTTTCATAAGAGTCACCTACTCAGCAGCTACGTGTGCTTACTTCCAAGCCCTACTTCATCTATTATATATGTTTAATCCCATTTCACCAATAATTTGTATGTTTTGGTTTGAGGTTTATGGAGTGATTATTATAGACCATTGTTGATACGTATCTATGTGTGATTACAAAACCCATACACTCAAACATTTAAGTTGTCCCCAATCAAGGGAGTATTGTGGGGCTTAGGAAGGAGGGGTTGGTTACCTTGTAATATGTTTAAGGGAACTAGTCTTTGTGGTTTAGATTGGAGATATGGGTTATTGTCACTTAAGTACCATAACATCCTCCTACATTCCCCCTAAGGTTATGGGGGGACCAGATATAAGTTTCTTTTTGTTTATTAAGTATGACAATTTTCAGGTCTTCCTTATTAAAGGCGATTTCCATGCCCTGACCTTGGTAAGTAGGATTTGTCTGATGTTGGACTAACATCATACCCTCTAAAGACTTAAAGGGTTTGATTACCATTACAAGTGGGTCTCTAGTTTAGATTTGTGTACCCCAAATGGGGTCTACCCCCATCCACTTTAAATCCCCCAACACTCCCATGGTACAAACATTCCAACCTCACACCTCACGTGGGGTCCCCAAAATTAGTAGGTATTTGTGTGATTAGGATATTTTCTAATACTTCACCTCCTCCATTCAACCTTAATTTTTTGTATCCCAGAGTAGTTTCTCCCTTTGTATATGAGTTGGGATTAGGTGAGTTTGAGAGGAGGATGTGTGTAAGGTCTCTCACCAAATAGCCCTTGAGGAGAGTTAAAGAGCATTGGTATATTGGGTGGGTTAGTAGGTTGTTTTTTGGGAGTTTGAAGTTGGTTTCACCATTTACTGTTTGGAATCTTTAATTTTGTTGTTTTCATCATAAATAAAGGTTGATGGTAGTTAGTATGGGTTTGTAGATCCTGGTTCCCCTCCCCCTATGTTTTTGGGGTATTTTTGTTGTATTTGTGGGAGATTCCCTTCTTATTAACCAATGTAATACTTGAAACAAATGGTGTTCTTGTTACTACTATACTCATTCCAGAGTGGATTCCATTCTAGTTTGTTGTCATACTCCCTAATTGTTTATGTCCCCTCTACTACATTAAATTAAGATGTTCTTGATCATATTGACCTCTCATATTTTGGTCAATGTGAGATAGATTTTGCGAGTTTTTTGGTGGGTGTTTTTTTAGTATATTGGTTAATAAGATTAGAGGTATGAAATTTTTTTTAATTTTGATGTGTTATGGGAGAGAAGAGAGAAGGAGAGTGATAGTATAGGGAGTATATAAAGGAAACACAAGCGGAGAAACATTTATATGTTAAGCATCACATCGTTTTGTTTCAGTGACACATACCAGAGGGTAAGACACAGGGTTTAAGAGGAATTTTTAAAAAAACACACACGGGAAAGAGAACTGGAGAATTAAATGAAAGGGATAAAGTAGAAATGAAAAGACCGTGAGTTGATGGCATGGGACAGTAGGACTAGGCAAAAGTTTGTTGATGGCATGGGACAGTAGGACTAGGCATAAGTTTGTTGATGGCATGGGACAGTAGGACTAGGCATAAGTTGGTTGAAGGCCTATGCTCTGTGGGGAGCTTAAGGGTACTGATGATTTGTTTAGAACCGTTTGACAACTCGCTGCCTTTTAATTTTGACATTCGACTTTAGATTTTCCTTAAGGTTTCTGTGTAACAAGCTACACAATTATGTGACAGCAAACTACAAATCTGAAACTTGAAAGCCTTTAGTCACTCCTTTAATAAATAATTAAATTAATACAATAGGCAGTCTATGAAGAGAAAGCCACCCTCGCTTACTATTGTGACCGTTGGTGGTTCTAGTTTAGACTACACGTGATCAGAATAGAAGGTTCGTCATCGCTTCTAGTATTACCGAAACATCACTGCATATTGACACTGTTCTTAAGTAACTCACGATGTGTTTTGGTGATTTTATTGGTACTTCCAGTCTTCAACATATGTACACCAGTACCATAAGTGCCATCATTATGGACAGGTAATAAATAATAGTAAACTGACAATCTTCATGATATATGACAATATCATCTAGATCATTCAACCTACAATATTCTCGTTACTTCATCACTGATCAGATGTAATCTCTTGACTAGTCTTATTCTACGATATAGCCTGATCGTTTACTCTGTAGTTTAGAGCTCTGCTTTTTATACTGTGATCAAACTCAATTCAGTGTTTTAGGCTTGAAATTATCTTAGCTGATTTGTCTACGTATGACCGGTCGATTTCTTTCAAGGCGCGTGAGCTGTCTAGTGCTTAACGTTGTGTTCTTAGCTCACTGAGACATCATGTGAGTGTGTTGTAGAATAAAACCCCAAACTTCAGCGACAAACAGAAGACTTCTGTTGCCATGAATGTTTCTTAATCTTTGGCTCAACTAAAAACAACAACACCTAAGTCACCATACCATCTGTTTCAACAACTCTCTTCTACTTTCAATACAATTTATGCCATTTCACTTCATCAAACACACACTTAAAAAAACCAAAAAACCCCAACTCCCCCCATACGCATCACAATCAAATCACTTGCTAACTGCAAACACCTACCTTAATTTAATCAGACCATAACAACATGAACTATCAACACACACCATACAAAACACACATGAGAACACCACACAAACTCACACAGTATCACATGGGCGGCAAAAAAAACAACACCTTTTGCCGCGCGAGCAAAAAACACACTCCCTAACATTAGGGCTAATACAATAGGGAACAATGGTAACACCAATTCTACTATATTATCTCATCTTCAACTCCCACCCACCCTCATATGCGAGTCAACTGAAACACAACACCATTCCAATCCGAATAACTCACGGAACCTACTTACAACCAAATATTAACATGTCCACCCTCAATACATCTAAAATACATTCCTATAAAGTACCTGAAATAGCCCTACCCTAAAAATAGTAACCCACGTGGACCCCATACGCAGTGACACCAACAACCCTCTAATAAACCCCCAAAACGGGCATAACTATTATATCCCCTAAAAAACCCATCTTTAACAAAAACCAATCCTCTCTACAAAAAAAACTTTCTTCGGCTCGCGTCAACCCAGTTTACTCAAACGCCCGTGTACAATTCTTACAACTGTACTATATCCTGGAGATGAATAAACTTTGCTCTCCAACTAAAGGCGTTAGTAGTACGCGCGTGAATACATTTGAGGCAAAATTCATATTGCGACGAGCGAGTCGCGAGAGCTCGCCAACGTTCACACATGACAATGAGTCTAGCCATTGCGTTTTAGTCGCCGAAGAAAATCGTTTTAGTGTATTTATGAGAAACCACATCAATGAGGCGGTTACGGATATAGGAGAACATAGTTTTCGCAGGTGGGTGTCGTCAATAAACAATGATAAACTCATCCAATTTATTAGTTTTAGCAAAGTCTCCGTATATTCGATCCTGCATTCCTAGACTCCAGATAAACCATATACATTCTATCTTGGAACCTCAAGCTCCGGCTGGACCTCCAAGAGCATATTCCCAATGCCATTCGACCCTGTCGAGCGTCCCTTTTGTAAGAGGCAACAACCAAAATGATATCTCCACGTCTGCTCCGTCGGACATCGGCCATACTTACACATTCTATCATCGACAATCTAACACAGTGTGCTGACGCAGAGACGAGAGCGGAGTCAATCGAGCACGAAGCCCATCCACAGTCCGCCGCCAAGCTATCTGATCTCTTTTCTCGTGTCGCGCCTATCAAACACTGTATTTACACTGTTCTATACCTCAGGACAGAAATCCCTACCCATATACGCCTAGCGCTGCTTTCTATGTGGAAACAACTGAGGTCTAATCTGTAGTCGCTTACTTCGTCGCGAGAGCGTACACTGGCGCCAAACCCCCAGCTCCAGCTGAGTCTCTAGCGACCAGCTATATAAATGGCGAGTGTCGTTCTCCATGGTCCGCATTCTAGAGCTTGCTCCCGAGTAAGCTATAATGAGGAGTTCTGTGATGCATTTCGCCAAAAAAGAATTTTCGGAGAACTATATTTTCATATAATTACAATGTTAGTGTGAAAAAAACAGAGCGGACAATATTCGACAGTTATCCTCTTCTCCTGTAACACTCCAGCTCTCCTGCGCCGATAAACCACGAAGCTACAGAAAGAGCACACACATCTCTGAATAATAATCCTAAATTTTTGAGTGCTTTATCGTGCTGTCACTGAGTCAAAAAAAAGAAGTTAAAAAGGACGACTTCTTCCAATGTTTTAGACTAAAAAACATATACTGTTCTTGAGCGTCTTGATTCATAAGTCTCGATTGTGATTCTTTGCTTCTACCGCCGTCTGCGCGCGCGTGTGTTACTAATGCGCATCCTAGGTATGTTGAAGGCATCGTCTTTTACTTTCTGATCCTCCGTACTGATATAGAGCTATAGGTTTGCTCACATTTGAGCGGTCATGACCATAATTGCTCTTCTTCTCTCTTAGGCGTTGTGATGTTCAAAATAGACCCAACCTGCTGAGGCGATATACTATATAAGTCCTAATCCGGGTTCCTCCCTGGAATATGATGTGAATTGCATACTTTTCCTTTCAATGATCATCTGCATATTCCAATGCTCCAGTTCAATTAAGAAAATGTAGTCCAACCCTTGAAATATTAATATTCCTCTTGGTGTGAATGCCCTCGTGATTTTCTGGCGCATCACCCATCAACTGACTGCGTTCTATAAATTAACATAAACAGTTGTTGTACAATAAACGAGCGCTAGATGCAATCCCAGTTATACGATACTCCATCGCCCTTCCTTCTACAATCTCAGAAGGAGAGCGCGTTCTAAGATCCTCCGCCGTCTAAAAAATCACAGACACACACACGATAGCTCTACGCGACCAACGTATAAACTCTTGGTATATATGTAACTACAATAGTGACGCATTCTGTCAAACAATGCGACTTAGACCACTACTGAGATCAGACATTGTAAATAATCAGTCACAAAGAGCACTCTCAGTACATACTTCCACACATAAACTGACACCTAATATAACACTCACACGTATATAATCTGTCACACAAACAAAGCATCCTTTTCAAAATCAATCTGAAATAAATAGATTACAACTTGTCTTGTTGAGCCTCATCTCACCTCTGAGCGCACAGCTTTCCCAACATCCATAGAGAAATTTACTCCCGTGAGTGGGTACAAATAATCATAAGCGAGACACTTTCGGAACACATCTCTTACAAGATTACTTATCATCTAAATCCCCTGCACTTGTCGAGAAGAGTTACTTACTCTCCTCACAGGTTTAGCCGTTCTTAACTAGACCTGTCTTCATCTATGCGGACACACAGCTATTCTCTACGTCACATCTGAAAGAGACTCCTGGCTAATGAATCCTAGATACTGCACGCTACTACTTACATTTGAGCGCTATCTTGAATAAACGCAAAATTATTACGAACGCGAAGAAAGAAGCGCGTCAAGAGTTAGTTCCGTCACTCAATCTATTGCACGGATCCCGTGCACAAATCGTACACCTTCATTGAAAACTAATTTTCCATTCGAGACTCCACTTACATGTACCTTTCTTTCTCTCATCACACCTTACGCTTTCCTAATTCTCCATTATGCTTGAGTTTGTTCTCCCTAGTCATCTCTTCTCCAATACTTTTGCATATAAAAGTGATTAATCTCTAAATAACTCTCTGCCCTCAGCTAACACAGACATCCTGGCTACTCGTCGACTCACTCATCATAGAAACTTGCGCATATCTCTAAGTTTAAAATTAAGACCCATAGTCTTTTCTATTCTTTAATCCCTTTGATTGCTGTGAGTATGTTCTGCCTTATCGTCGCGTGCGGAAATGATCTCTGGTATATTAAACCATCCTAGCAAAAATCTCATTTCAGTCTCAGGAAACATCACAATTGTGTCTCTCTGGTTGGTTCCTTATTCTGAGTTTTCTTCTCTGAAATCTCTGCCATCTTATGATTCTGTCCGCCTCTCTACATGTATCTGTGATGAGATTATCTCCTTGCTGATATCTCTACTAATGTAAATATGATGTTTGCCCCAACTTCTGTTTTCCACTGGATGATTTTATTATTCTCTTTATATTGAGTTGCGCTGTTTCATTCACAGTGCTGCCTCTTTCTAGTGTCTTTGCAAGGTCATCCAGAAATGTCCCTTTTGTTTTACCAACGGAGTTTTGAGAGACGTTTAACTTCCTTGTCCAGCAGACTGTAACTGTTCACTATAATAGTTGCCTTTTAATCCTGGAGAACTTAGCTTCTTTTTTCTGTCTTCATTTCCTTTCTCTGCGCGCTGATGGTGATTAACAGTAAGCTGGTGATTTATTACCACTGAATGAACTCTGAGCTCTATCGCATCCAACTCTGGAAGATCTATTCACAAAAAAGTTTTCTATGAGAAATGAGAGGCTGATGCGTGAAAATCGCTGCCCCTGAGTACCACAACATCCCTAAAGTACGTTAATACACGTGTTACTTTTTATCCTAGGCTCTTATCGATTAATCTCATATCTTCCCTTTCTCACTTCAATACGAACACATCTGTCGTGAGGGGGATCCCATTCAGGATCCTTCGTTTCATGAGAATGTTATTTACGAATCAATGCTCTTTTCTGGTTTGAGACTGCGAAAGACTCAGAGTTGCATTCACAATAATAATCTGCCGTACTAGAGAGAGTAGTATCTTCACTGGCAAGATCCTTAGATACTTACTAAGAGAAGATGACATGACACACTCAATTCACAAAACAATCCTGCGCAGCCTGTAAATCGTTGTCGACGAACATTTCACAGTCATTGTAGCGCTAGATCGAGCCGCGAAATCTGAATCATCCATACTTGAACCACTGTTACATGACTCTAAAGTGATCTCTAACAATTGGCCTCAGCGCTTTCTATGCTCTCTCATTACCGCGCGATCATGGAGGAGCATAAACTCATTTAGCTAAACATGGAGTTGTTATATTGGGACTCTTAGTCCAGTATCTAGTAGATCAGATAAGTACTATGACTTAAGCGTCGTAACGTCTTTAACCTACGAACAAAATAGAAGGACACCAATTAATTTGAGAGTTAGCGTCTGTTAATCTAGAACAATGAGCTGAGAATTCAACATTATATCATATACTCAGTAGAGATCGCCAACCATACTACAGCAGTCAAATTGACTCTCTGATTCGCTTAATAATCTTAATATACTCTTCTTAGAAACCTGCTCGTCTGCGTCCCACTTTTTCGCGAAGCAATTAAATTAAAAGTATGTCTCCACTCATTAATATAATACTACAGATACTGTTACCTGATGCAGCGAGCGCTGCTAGCAGATAAAGTCAAAGACTTCTAGATGTCTCTAAACTTAAGTTATATAGATAGATTACTCGCCGGAAAATGGTCTACTGATGTCATCATCACCAAACCTCTCGATCGCACGCGAGTCTGCAGTGCTAGTGAGTGGCGATTTGAGCGAGAGCGCGTAGTCCAGCGATCGCTATAGTACGAATTTAGGTATAGTGTTTGAAAATATTGTCGCCGGGGGCTGCGTAGAATCTCCCTCTCTAACTCACATACTCGTAGACACAGCTGTAGCATTCATATAGTTTGTAAGAATCAACAATAAAAAATAATAATAAAAGTGAGCGAGCGAGATCATTGACACACACTTCCATTGTATAATAACCACAAGATCTCTACACACTTATATCTTCTGTCGACGCATACGGAGATATTAATGAGAGAACTATAACATAATGACAATATAGTTCTGGAACGAAGAGAGCGAATAATAGACAGTCTACTAAAATCGGACATTGTATGCGATAAAAGGCTAGGGGATCTCGAAATGAGGCTAACAACAAAGGATCGCTCTGATAGGATAGCGAGGCGTCGCCGCGTATCTTATACGATACACAAACACATGACATTTGGTTCGTAATACGACACACAATAGAAACTCATCTTTAGAGTGTCTAGATTTTTGTATCTTTGAATCACATACCATCCACAAGAACACATTAATTAACTGCTAAGAACAATGAAAGTAGATCTACATAACAATATAGCGTATAATGCTTAAATACACACATGAGAAGAATGAGTATTTAATTTATCCATCTATACAAAGATTCTCGATATAAACAACACAATGAATATGATTGAGGAGTTCGTCTGAAAAGTGCGAAAAAAGTGGCTAGAGAGATGAAGAGAGTCGCACAGAATGGTGGAAAGTAATTTAGGTTATGAATATATACATAAGTATAGTGATTTTAGTATTAAATATAATATTGTATCAATACAATATTTATGTTAATATGGTCGCCCAACAAAATTAAGAGAAAAAAGGATACATTTTTTATAAAATTTCAATGATTATATGGTGTTGTTAATTTTTCATAGGACAATTGTCTATTGAATATAACAAGTATTAATGGACAGTTTTTGGATACTAGTGCTCAGATAGTAACTAAAATGAAGTATAATCTGGTCGTGAGATATACCACACGCGCTAGCTGATAAAATTGCGAGAGAAAGAGAGAATCTATAATGAATTACATAATACATTAACTTTGTACAATTTAAAGAAGAAGATTTTTACAATCAAGACTTATTGAGCGTATATAAAGTTTTATAGATAAATATATAATATAGAAGAGATATATTAGTAAATAAAAAATAAAAAAATATATGTCTAAAAATTTAATTAGATGAGAGTAGATTTAAAGTATAGGATCTGAATCAATGCACTAAGCAAGCTAAGGGAATTTATAGAGATGCGCAAACGCACGATCGCAGCTATAGCTGAAGACGAGATATAAATTTTTTTTTGAAAATTGTGTTTATGAGGGAATTAGTAAAAAGAATTGATAAAATAGAGAAGAGATAAGATAGGAAAAGACACAACAAGAATAGAGAAAAAAGAGAGTCAGACAAATTATAAAGTAATTGTGGGGGGGGTTGTGGGTTTGGTTGTTGTGATTTGTGTTTGTTTGGTCTAAGTGTTCGATAAATTACAAATGATATTTGTGTTGTAATGTTAAATATATGTAATGAAATAGGGGCGTGAAGATGAGTACTACATTTAGAGTTTAGTTTGATCGAGAGTGGAGGTAAATATTGTTTGAGAGGTATCGAGGTATGAGGAGGGTGTGTGGGAATGTTGTAAGTTGGGGTGTCTCTTACTGTTTATGGTGTGGTAGGATATTGGTCTAGAAAAGAAGGGATGTGAATTATGGAATTTTTGATTTGGTTTAGTGTGGTGGGTTGATTGGGTGTAGGAATATTTGGTAGAGGGTTTGGGTTGTATTTGTTGTTAGAGTGAGATGTGCTAATGTCTATGTGGAAAGTTGATTTTTTGGATGTATTGGGGTTAGGTGGTTACTGAAATTAGTTGGTGTTTTGTTTTGGTGTTTGTGGTATGGAGGATTTAGAAATAAATGGGAGTTTGTGGAGATGGTGGATGTGTGAGAGGGGTTTGGGTGGGTTTTATTGGTGTGTATTTTTTTGGTTTTAATGTATTTGGTTTTTTGAGTAGGGGGTTTGGGTTGTGGGGGTATTTGTTTTTTGGGTTTTGATGGGTGGGTGTTAAAGGTTTTAAGAATTATTGGGGGGTGGGATAAAAAAGTTGGAGTCTTAACTGTGTGTTGGAATAATATGTTAAAGGAGTCACCTGGCTGCTGATGCGTGATGCCATATGATGATGGATGGCATCCGCATGTCTGGTTTTGTGTAGTGTGCAGATGTGTTCAGTCAAAACAATGTTCATACAAAAATAACAGGGCAATCCACATAGGACGTCAGTAAACTCACGACGTATAAAGTCAATGACTCTTGAAACAGCCGTTGACGTTTTTCTTCATTATTTATTGTGGACGCCACAGTGACAAAATGGTTACGCAAATGTGTAGGCACATCAAACAGTCATTATCACAGCAACATTCAATACAGCAATAAACGGTAGACAGCATTACAATGATGAGTCAGATGCATTTTTTTATATTTCAAATGCTGTAATTGTAGTCCAGTAAACAACTCCACCTTTCCTATAACAGACAGGAGATTAAACCAATGTTATGAGAATCAGTTGTCACTCTCCCTTAGTTTGACTTCAGCAAGACAGACACGTCTGCCGAAGTATAAATAATGTCCTTAAAAATATCCTCTAGATAATAAAGGTTTTCCAAACCTAGTTCATTTAACAAAGTAGCAAGTAATGGTCCTTGGTACATGCATCAACCGATGCAGTACAATGCAGCGACATGTGAGCTGGGAAAGAACATCTCGTGACGACGACTTTCGGAGACAGGCTATGAATCGAAATCGCTCACGACCCAAAATCGCTAGAGTTAATGAAAAAGTCAATTTACCTTGCTTTCATGAAATACACAGAAATATCACGCCTCCCGACATGTGGGAAAACACTAGAGGTATTATCTCGACTAAACGAAATATCCATTAAGAGGACTACACATCCCTGACAGAACAAAAATAGCGGAGATCCCCTCTTCAACGAGGCATCTCTTTCGCCATTCCAAATCGCTCACTCCCACTAGTGGTGGGCGGAAACCGATCGACCAAAAAACAAGACAAGTCATGCGCAGTCCAGCGCAAAAATGACCACAGCTCAAAAGTTAACTGCATTCGATACCAACGCGAGAAGACAAATGCTTACCGAGAAAAGTGACTATAGATTTCAAGCAGTTGTTGCCCTTGCGTTATAAAACAGATATTGAAATAAAACGATGTTGCGAGAATTTATCACGCAACATATCACCACCTCCTCCCGATAAAAAAAAAATGTGGAACATATTTTTTTTTCAATATCAAAGAGCAAGCGATAAGCGGCTCAAAACGCACGAATTATGCGCTGATAATTAACTAAATTGCCAAACAATAGGCTAATTATAGAGTGTCTGGTGAGGATATACCTCAACAGAAAAATAAATATGTCTCAAAAAATATTCACATCGGGGAGGTGTCACCAACACACATCACGTTAGCATGTACACACAATATACGTATGCAAGTTACTATAATCATCATTAAACAGCATACTCTAATATTGTCTTTAAAAAATGGATGTACAAATCTGATAGGAAAATTTAAATAGTACATTCTTTGACATGTAATGACATAAGTACATAGTAAAGTTAAACTACATGACGATCCAGGACATATGCTCTGGTATTCCGAGGGTAAGTACACAATCTAGAACTCGTAAGGTAAGTCCTCAGCTCAACAATGACATTCTGAGAAAGTACAAGCAATATAATGCTAATTAATAACTAATATGCTTCATAAGGTACAATACATTATTTATAATTGTGGCTGTTTAGTAAACTAACGGCCCTTATATTAACTACTCAGTCCTCCTCTATCATTTTAAAAAACGAACAGAAGAAGATGACAACAAAGCACGATAGTGTGTACATATAAAGTAAGTACAGATGTGCTAATCTATTGTAGAAATATAGGTGTGTTATGACTCTGTAATATATAGAAATATAGGACAGAAGTATTAGTTGGAGTCATGTGGGCATCTAGACAAAATGTCAGCCATCACATTATCAGCACCACGGATAGCTCGTACCGTGAAGTGAAAAGGTTGAAGAGCTATAGCATATCGAGTGGATCTCGAACTCTTCAAATTCTTAGTCTGAATAGCTGTAAGAGCTTTCTGATCAGTCTCTAGAATGAAATGTGCGCCCAGGAGGAATCTTTGTAGCTTTAGAATTGACCAAACCATCGCTAACAACTCACGGTCTAAAACCGAGTAGTTCCTCTCTGCCGCATTTAGTTTCTAGAAATGTACATAACAGGATGCAGAGTATTTGCATATTCTTGCATCAGTGCTGCTCCAATCCCAGTGGATGAAGCATCACTCCGAAGAACAAAAGTCCTATCAAGAGTAGGTAATCTTAAGATGGGAGGAGAAGAAAATATATTCTTGATTTGGTCTAGTGAAGATTGGCATTCTTCAGACCAACGGACCATATTAGGCGAACCTTTCTTCAACAATGTTGATAGAGGTGCCATGATCGAAGATAAATTTGGAATAAATCTCCCATAAAATTGAATTAAACCTAAGAGACTCCTAACTTGTTTCTTCGTTTTTAGGAACAGAGATGTTCAGTATTTTGGAAGTATTGTGGTCTTCTGTCTTCAAGAGACCATGACCAACACGATGACCCAGGAAAGAGATTTCACCCAAACCAACAAAAGCTTTAGAAGGTTTTGCTGTCAAATTATTCTCACGTAGAGTGGACAGTAAGTCATATAACCCTAAATAGTGATCTTCCCAGGTATCACTGAAGAGACAGATGTCATCTAAGTATGCGATGACATCCGAACGATGTGACAGAATTCGACGCATCATGCGAACGAAAGTGGCAGGGGCGTTCATGAGACCAAAAGGCATAACATTCCATTGAAATAGACCCCTAGGTGTAGAAAAAGCAGTAAGAGGTTGGCATGCTCTGCTAAAGGCACTTGCCAATAACCTTAGACAAGTCAAGTTTAGTGAAGAATCTAGAATTAGAAAGTCTAATCAGTAGATCTTCTAACAAAGGCATCGGTTCAGCGTCGAACTTTGTGACCTGATTCAATTTGCGATAATCAACGCAAATTCGTATGTTCTTATCCTTCTTCCGGACAATAACCATGGAAGAAGAATATGGTGAAGTCGATGGTTCAATTATATTTAATTGAATCATTTCATCCAATTCCTTTTCCACTTGCGACTGAAAGTGTATAGAATAGGATACGGCCTAACCCTAATTGGATTATTGTCGGTAAGAATTATGTCATGTTCTATGACATCTGTGTGTCCAGGAATGTCAGTGAGAACATCCTGAAATGTTTGTAACATCGACGAGACTTGTCGATGTTCGTCACCAGAAAGATTAGGAGAAACAGAAACGTTTTTCCAAGATTCCGTGGAATGTAATGGAACCACTGGAAGGGGAAGATTGACATCAGAGAAGGTAGCTTCCTCATCCTGAATGACAGACAGGGATGAATAATGACCGTGAGGTGCAGGAGCATCATCCGTTGCCTGGAAAATAGGCAGCAAATAGTCCGGACGTTCGTGAAATTCCGAAAGCATGT
Organism: Oreohelix idahoensis; assembly: GCA_024509875.1. Lineage (NCBI taxonomy): Eukaryota > Metazoa > Mollusca > Gastropoda > Stylommatophora > Oreohelicidae > Oreohelix > Oreohelix idahoensis. Next base: position 424,414 of record JAMPIV010001034.1, on the reverse strand, counting down.
TTATGTGGAAAGTTTTATGCTTTCCATCAATATCGACCACATAGTCAACATCGGAAATCCGAGAGACTATTGCATACGGACCTTCCATGCAATAAGAAGTCTATTTTCCCTACTGGGGAGTAGGACGAATGCTTTGTCACCTGGACAAAGTTGTCGTAGACATCTATTCTTGTTAGCAAACTGCCTTGCCTTCTCTTTAGCAATTTCTGATGAAGCAGTTGCTAGCTTACATGCCTCAATGATCTTTTGTCTAAGAGCAATGACATACTCATATGAGGATTGAGTTTCATCGCTAATATCATCGGCAGTGATGAGATCGTGTAATAAAGACATAGGGCCGCGTGGACGCGCGCCAAAGACAAGTTCGAAGGAGAAAAATCCTGTGTGTTCATTAGGGACTTCTCTATAGGCAAAGAGAGCCGCGGGTAAAACCCTGTCCCAATCTTGAGGATGATCTTCAGTTATCTTACCAAGCAAAGTCTTGAGCGTTCTATTCAGACGCTCAACTAACCCATAGACATAGGATGGTAGATACTACTGAGAGATCGTTCAATATGTAAGGTAGACATTACCTGTGACATAGTGTCAGATATGAGTTGAGTGCCATGGTCTGACAATATTTCTCTGGGGAACCCCAAGCGAGAAAATATCAACCAAAGAGCATCTGCGATATCTGTAGTAGATATGCTCTTAAGAGGAATAGCCTCTGGCCAACGTGTGCACATATCGACACATGTAAGGATAAACTGATGTCCTCTGGCCGACTTGACCTTAAAAGGGCCAATAATATCTATGGCCATTTCTGAAACGGCCGAATAGGAATGTCAGCAGCCTGGATAGGCGCAGCATGTCGTGGTCCTCTAGATTTGACCTCCTGACATACCTTGCATGATCGGCAGTAAATACGAATGTCCTTATTGACAAAAGGCCAAAAGAAAGCCGCAAGGACTCTCGACTTCGTACGGGCAAAACCCATATGTCCAGCACATTGCGAGTCATGAGCATGTTGTAATATTGGACTCTCATGCTCTTGGGAACAAGAATTTGCGAATGTGCCGACGTAGTCGAATCTTGTACCATACGTACAAGTACGCCGTTTCTCATTGCAATCCAAGATTTTCTATTTGTATCCTGATTCGGATCACCTTTCTTCGCAAGAACGAAGAATTTTTTTAAAGAAGGATCTTCTTCTTGCAATTTTATGAAAGAGTCACGAGTAATTACTAAGTGACTATCTTGGCTATCAACTTCATTATCACTATTCAGTGAAGTTTCGGGTGTTTGTAGAGCTTGTGCTCTTGTAACTACTGCATTTGTAGCTTGCATGTTATTATCTTCCCAAGCAGCAATCTGCTGTGGGGTACACTGCCTAACTCCGTGAATACGACCAATAATAAGGTCCGCAATAGGATTAGGTAAGAGACAAGCATGCACATCTCCAGTAAAGAAAGGAGTGGCAATGCGAATTACAGCAGTAGGATATTTTTCTAGAGTGCCGCCAAATGTGACACATTTAATAACCCTTCCTGTAGCACAAGATGGATCTACAAGCGATTGTCTAACACCATAGTGGTGCATCCGGAATCGAAAAGTAGTGAGACCGGAGTATCATTAACAAGACCCTTATGTAGAATTAAAGAACCCCTCCCGTCATGCGCAACAGCAGCAGGAAGAGCGGGAAGTGGGTGACCACAACTCAAAGTAGTTATGGTACCCGGTTCGAATAAAGTACTGCATTGGGGCATTTGTTTGCTCTCTCAAAGTCAAAAGCAGAACTAGTGACAGCGTCAAAGTTTTTACTATCAACAACATGATTACAGGCTCCCTCAGTTTCCTGTTGTACAGCATTAGCCTGCTGATATCTCTTTTTTTTTGTGTTGAGATCTACCCCGACTATTATTACCTCTGAAGTTATCAGAGTTATTATTATCTCTGCAGTTATTATTGTCTCTATTGTAATTGTTATACTGGTTCGAATTCCAGTTTCCACGATTACTATCATGTTCACATTGATGCGAACATCTTTTTGTTTGGTTTTGAGGTCTTCGGCAGGAATAACCTCTATTACCATATCCTCTTTTGAAATGCCTATAATTATTAGGGTGATAGTAACGAGTACTATCAGGTTGTCTCCAATTCTTCGAAGAAGAATCACCATGAAATTGGTTTCCATGATTTTGACAGAAATTACCGCTACTCTTTCTATCAAAATTTTGTTGGAATCTACGAGCAAAGTTTTGACCATACGGAGCTGCCGAAGCGACTGGTAAACCTTCTTTCACCTTAGAGTTACCCATGGTTATGTGTGGGTGCGCAGTTACGTATTGGCAACAGAAATCTTCCATTTCTTTTATTGTTTTAGGTTTACGTTCATGAAGGAAAGCAAGGAAAGACTCATTGACAGACGACATGACTTTGTCTCTAAGTATTAAGTCCATAAGTCCTTCATAAGTTTTTTTCCGTCTTAGATAGTTCAACCCATCGTGAGAAAGTAATGCGTATTCTTGCAATAAACTCGGAGAATTCAACTCCATTTTCAGGTAACATGTTTTTAAATTGTAGACGATAGCCGTCTTCGTTAAGCTGATATTTCTTTAACAAAGCGGCCCTGACAACCTCATAATTGTTCTTGTCAGGTTCATCCACCATATTTAATATACTTAGAGCTTTACCTGTCAGTATCCCTGATAACTGATAAACATATTTTGCTTTGTCTATGTTATGAGCTGTACATGCTTGTTCAAATCTGTCCAGATAGAACATTATGTCATCACTGGAAGGACTAAATGTTGGTAACTTAATCTTAAAAGTATCATTATTAGCCTTACCAGAAGATGAACCCTTGTTTGAATCATTACCATTACTCATGCTCGTCAATTTCAATTTCTCCAACTCTAAAGCTAAGAGTTTTTCTTCATGTTCCATTTTTTGCTTTCCTCTCATCAGACTCTCTTTGTAACTTCCTTTCTTCAGCTTGAGCCTGCATTTGAAGTCTTTCATTTTCAGCTTCTTTTTCAAGTCTTTTATTTTCAGCTTCTTTTTCAAGTCTTTTATTCTCAGCCTCTAGCTGTAGCTTTCTTTCCTCAGCTTCTGATTCCCTTTTTTGTTTTTCCATTTCCATTTGGAATCTCTTTTCATCCACCTGCATCTGCAGTTTCTTTTGTTCAGCTTCCATATGCAGTTTCTTTTGTTCAGCTTCCATTGCTTTATCATATCGAGCAGTTGCAAATTCTTCTAACTTATCACCAGTCTTCCCAAGCAATTTACCCTGCTCAATAAAGTGCTCAAATGTAGACATGTTGTCTAACATATGAGTCCAAAACCTGAAATAATTAACTAATTTATTTCAAACCTAAGTGTAACAAGTATTAATTAAGCACTTGTATATTCACATCACATTATATTATCCCAGTCTCTGTGGGAAAAAGGTCTCCAATCAAAGAACTTGTATATGAAATATCAGCACTCAATTCTTGATCATAAGTGCACTTCTCATTCAATAGTGCACGACACTATTCATCATTCATTTATCATCAGTGTAGTAGTAACAGTGCATTAGCATAGCCCATTAACTAATTACTATAACTGTAAACAATGACTATGTAAACACATGCAGAATGTAAACATTGAAAATGCAAACAATACAAACAATGTAAACATTAACAATGTAAACAATAACAAAGATCAGCAACAATACAAAAACTTTCGCAGAAACCAACTAAAAATAAAGCAGAAATTAATGAAATATCACAAAAAATGTGACGATATCTGCGCTATAATTAAACAAAATACATGACACCACAGTGTATAAACAAAAATGTTGTATGAAACTAAATTATAGACAAGAGTAGGCTAACAAATACAAACAAATCACAACAAAACTAAAGAATGTGAAATAATAACGAAAACAATATTAAAACATGTCATCACAGCTAACATAAATAGCAACAGAAGTCGCTTAGCAAATTCCAGTATCGGAAATTTGCAAACCTTACAGAAAACGCTCACAATAGACGACCTCTATGACGTGGCATAATCTAACGGAGACACCACCCAACCGAGAACCCGCTGAAATATAAACATATAAATATACGAATAACATATAAACATATAACATATAGAATGAGATGATACACAGAAGACTCAGCAGAAGTATAAGGGCACAGTTTACATACAAACAGGCCACTTAACTTAAAGGCTTCCAATCGTAGAACAGCAGAAAAAAAACGGATGTCAATCAACGTCCTAAAGAGCGAAGCTCCAACGATGATGGCACATCTGAACTGCTTCCACTGCTAACACGATGGTACAAGAGCTTCTGACATACTGTGTGTTGAGTTGTTTCGGCACTTGACCTTCTAATCCAAAAGTAAGTTGATGGAAATCGGTACTTGGCCTTCTTCAGAAAACAACCCGTTTCAACCGGCACTTGACCTTCTCAAAAAACGACAGCACTGGAACCTTGACAGCAGCAACTTGCTTGACTTGCGTAAAAGATAACAGCAGTCCGAGTTATCCGGCAACATGTAACAACGCCGGGTACTGTCAAATTCTTGTTTCCGTCAAAAAATTGAAATTTTGACTTTTACCGGGCAACGCCGAGTACTTTGAAAATTTTGAAGATGTTGACTGTATTGAAGAATGTTAATTTCTTGAAGGATGCTGATGAATTCTTGTTGAAAATGAAGTGGGTAAGGGACCCCGTGTTTGCTAGTACCAGAATCAAACCAGCTTATGGCCACCAAATGATGCGTGATGCCATATGATGATGGATGGCATCCGCATGTCTGGTTTTGTGTAGTGTGTAGATGTGTTCAGTCAAAAACAATGTTCATGCAACAATAACAGGGCAATCCACATAGGACGTCAGTAAACTCACGACGTATAAAGTCAATGAGTCTTGAAACAGCCGTTGACGTTTTTCTTCATTATTTATTGTGGACGCCACAGTGACAAAATGGTTACGCAAATGTGTAGGCACATCAAACAGTCATTATCACAGCAACATTCAATACAGCAATAAACGGTAGACAGCATTACAATGATGAGTCAGATGCATGTTATATTTCAAAGTGCTGTAAATGTAGTCAGGTGAACAACTCCATCCTTTTCTATAACAGCCAGGAGATAACCAGATGTATGAGATCAGTTCACTCTCCTTAGTTTGACTTCAGCAAGACAGACACGTCTGCCGAAGTATAAATAATGTCCTCAAGAATATCCTCTAGATAATAAAGGTTTTCTAAACCTAGTTCATTTAACAAAGTAGCAAGTAATGGTCCTTGGTACATGCATCAACCGATGCAGTACAATGCAGCGACATGTGAGCTGGGAAAGAACATCTCGTGACGACGACTTTCGGAGACAGGCTATGAATTGAAATCGCTCACGACCCAAAATCGATAGAGTTAATGAAAAAGTCAATTTACCTTGCTTTCATGAAATACACAGAAATATCACGCCTCCCGACATGTGGGAAAACACTAGAGGTATTATCTCGACTAAACGAAATATCCATAAGAGGACTACACATCCCTGACAGAACAAAAATAGCGGAGATCCCCTCTTCAACGAGGCATCTCTTTCGCCATTCCAAATCGCTCACTCCCACTAGTGGTGGGCGGAAACCGATCGACAAAAAACAAGACAAGTCATGCGCAGTCCAGCGCAAAAATGACCACAGCTCAAAAGTTAACTGCATTCGATACCAACGCGAGAAGACAAATGCTTACCGAGAAAAGTGACTATAAATTACAAGCAGTTGTTGCCCTTGCGTTATAAAACAGATATTGAAATAAAACGATGTTGCGAGAATTTATCACGCAACACTGCTTTTATGTGTTACTTAGCTGTCAGTGATGGTTATGCTCCTTCTGATGGTTTGGATCTTGGTAGACTGATCACGCTCGTCGCTGGTCAAGGTTGTAGGGCGCAGCACGTTCACAGAAATGGCAGGGAGTGTCTACGAAGTTGGTCCCTCGTCTTTAAGCTCAGGCCACTTTTCCCTTCTTGTTCCAGAGATAGTACCCTGAACTGGTATCACCAACAGCTATGGTAAAAGAATAGAACCAAATTGCTGTCCTGAGTATTGCGTTTCCCGACACATGCTTAAGTGTCTTCCTATTCCTATTCCACCATCCTATCTACCTAAGAATTTACCCTCGATGAGAATTAAGCTTAATCTATCGAGAGAAAACTTTCTTTACATTTAAATTGAATAGCTTTATATTTACTTTACATTTAAATGAAAAGATTAACAGTATGGATAAAATATGTTTACGTTAACATCTATACTGATTGGAAAAGTGTTCAAAATATAGATTAAATATGTTTTCATTTACATCTACACTGATTGAAAAGCTTTCAAACTTTCATTAATTTTAAAGTGAATATGTTTACACAGACATTTACACTGGTTTGAAAATGTAGGTATAATAATTAGAATGTACATCATTTATTTCATTTTTCCCTCCATGCTCCATATGGACCTTGAGGCTACCTATGCTTTTAGTTCTCTGTAAGAACTAGCAATAAAGCAGTCACCAGCCCTTGCAGTGGTGATTCGTGAAATCATCATTCTATATGATGAGGTTGCCAGCCTCGAATGACATCTACTAGCACTTCTCACATATTAATATTCACATGGCAATATATACAAATTAGTTCACATGTTAGTAATGAAAAATATAAAATGTTAAAAGTACGACTTACGCCAATCTTGGCTCACAGACTGTTTGCTCAGAGAAGTAGGTTTAAGGCACTTTCAGATGCCTTTTTTACGTGTCTTGGGGGTCGTTATGTTAGTAATAAACTCCCACTATGACTTCGTGTTTCAGTTTCCTCAGATGATGGTCTTCCTTATTAAAATGGTTTCCTGTGCTTTTTAAGTTCTTCAAGATGTTCCACAAAGTCTGGTCTGATAAAGAGAATTCTGAATTCTAACTTCTGGCAGTTTGGTTTCGTATTGGCAAGCGATCCTCACAGTGAATTTTCACAGTGTCTTAAAACTGTAAAAAGGTCAGGTTATATGGCCCTTCTTCCCCCGCATTTGTTTTGTTACGATGCTAAGAAAGCACCAATTGTATTGTTTCAAACATGCGTGTTTAGTGGGGTAATTTCAAAATTATTTCCCCTTGCCATAATATTCGTGATGCAAAATGTCACGTCTCCCATATATGGAATGAAAACATCCGAATCTTTCTCGGCAATGTTTACAAATAACTTATTATTACTTTAATCTAAAGTAATGTCTTTGTAACAAGGTGTACCGTAAACGATGATGTCATGCATGTCTGTCCAAAATGTGTCGCACAGACGGGTAATCTCGTTATCTGTCGCTTGACCACACACAGTCCGTCTTTTTATCATCTTGGCAAAGAATGAACCCTGTCCTTATCAGCGATTAAACAAATGCGCTGGGCGATTTTACTGTTACTCTGTATCTGATGTCGGCCACACCCGAGATTAACCAACATGGTTATCGGTTAATATGGCATCACCTGTCTACTCTCTCAGCAGGGAGGGTCAGGTAAACAGACAAGACGAATTATCAACGAGTGAAAGAATGTTTGAAAATACAAAATATCTGCTACATAGCAGAGAAAGAAAGAGGTGTCGACCTTTTAAAAGCATGTAATTAGTCAGTACAACCAATGTAACTGATTACTGCCGTAGTGAACAGAAGATTGACCCAAAATAATTATGTGACAATGACAACAAAGCCCCTATTTTCCACCGGGTCAACCCAGAAAAAAGAGAAACTAACAACTTGGTCAACTCAGAAGAATGAGAAACTAACAACCAGAACGATATGGTCAGCTAACTAAGACTGAATCATTATCTTTTGGAAGATGACAGCCAGTGCTAAATAGTGTTTAACAGTTTCATATGGGTGAGTGTCCACTGGCAAGCTGTGTCCGAATGTGCTTTTTGCTGGCAGCTGAGGAAATTATATACAGTATCTACAGATGTTTAACAAGATCAACTTTACCTTGTTGCAGATCTGATTGTCTCAGTATGGGGGCGGGGGGCGGGGGAGGGGGCTAGTGATAACCTGATATCCATGATACGTTTATAAGCAAGAGGAAAGTTTTATTGGAGCCAAGTATATAACTAATGGTGCTATTTATAGTTTTTTATGTAATTCAGTGAAAGTGAGGGGGCGCTGGGAATGTGCTTTGGGAGCCAAGGGGGCGGTGACCCGAAAAAATAGGGAAACACAGGTCTAGTCTATCGCAACTTTAATTAACACCAGCCTAACAAACCTTCATCGTATCTATTACACCTTCGACATTTGATGATGGAGACTGAGCACCTGTGACGAAATCAGTCGTGCACTTTTTACTCCGGCAGTATCACTTCTTTTCTTCATTTTTCTCTCCCTCGTCGTCCTATTATTTGGCATATTACATGTATCTTCATTATTCTTGCGGTGACCGCTCCCAGACTGTTGACGTTTCACTAAGTGAACGTAGTATTATGTTAATACGATTATCACGTAAGTCAGTCTGGCCACTTTTGAAAGAGACGTCAGTTGTTTGTGCAACGTGGTATCACACGAACACGCCAAGAAAGCCAGATTGCTATCTAAGGAAGCCGCCTGATGGACGGGTGAAAACACCGGTGATAATTAGATAATCGTTTCATCGGAGCCCTCTCGGTATCAATATTGCCGATAATCTGTCTGGGGGAGGCAATATTGGAAGGTAGCATCAGGACATCAAATGAGCGCACAGATGGTGGTTATGAGTTTTGCACAAGAGGCAAGCGGAAGTATTACAGCATTAGAAAGAGGTCACGCGATGGAATTTTAAAATGTAATATTTTAAAACACGCAGGTAACATTATGACTTTAAACACCCCTACCCAGATAGTGCAAAAGAGCTAATCATTAGTTTGATTTGAGAGCAGAAATATACATTGACTTTCATTGGAAGTTAGTCTAAAAGTACAATCTGGGGTTTGAACTGAGAAATCAGAGATAATCTAGCGAAATAGGAGCCAAAAATCAGACTGCATCGCCACGTCAAGCCAGCAGCTCACCAAAGCCAGAGAAAGAAGGATCGGACTAAGAATTCCTATCTTATAAGTGACAGATCGGAAGTATTTTGGCAACTTTAAACTTACAAGTAAACCCGCATTTTAAAATACAAAGACTGGAAACTTAAAAGGACCCGGACAAATGTATTTGGGCAACTTTGAAAAAAAACTGGAGTCCTAAGGAATCAGATAACCCGTCATAAGAGGAATACAAAATATTCCCCGATCAAGTGATTCGCAGAACAACCGTCATAAGAGGATTACTAACATTTCCCAGCCCAAGTGATTCGTAGAACACCCGTCATAAGAGGAATAAATAAAATTTCCAGACCAAGTGATTCGAAGCATCTAATAAAGTGCTGCGTACATTCTAAACTGTGCGATGAGATTGTTTTCCCAACAGTTACTCTGGGGTAAATGTAAACATTTATTTTACAAATTTGAATTTGACATAGTTTTCTTGCTAAGAGGTTATATATGAGGCTGGCAACCTGCACATATAAAAATTGTATATTCATAAACTACTACAGCAGGCGCTGGTGATTTCTTCTTGCTAGTCGTACAGAAAACCGACAACAGAGATGATCCCAGTCTCCGACTGGAGCAGTGATGAGTGATGATTACATCACCTGTGTGCCTAAGGTGCATAATATCATTTTGTGAGACATATGTACCTTGCTAATTTTAATTCAGGCAAATCATTGGTCGCGCTGTCCGAGCACATATTTTCCCAATTTAATACCCAGAGGAATATGGGTGATTTATAATCATTTTCCCTGAGTTCCGCTGTGTATACTCAAGAATAATTATTCCGAGAGAATAACATTGGTGGGTGGACAGCGAGACAATGCGCCTGTTAATTCGCAGCCCACAAATGTACTTAGCAGAGGCATTTGTTTTTACTTTGTCTAAAAGATCGTGGTACTAAGCTATCGGACCGTTCGAGGGACGAAGCTATCAGACTGTGAAGTGTCATCATCACAAAAGAATCGACAAAAAAACCAAGGCTGCAGGACTCGCTCATACAAGCTAAGTGCTAACTAACAGTCACCTGCACATGGACATTAAAAATAAATATTAATTTTAAATTAAAATCCCCAAACCAAATCTCAATGACGAGAAATTTGATTTTCATCTCAAATTCACCATCATTCTATTTATTTTAACCTGTTAAAACTAATTGATTATTAAATGTGTTACGTGTTATTTTAAAACCTAATAATCTTAGTTGATTCAGTTATTATAGGTGTGAAAGCAACGTATGAGCAAGACTCTTCTTATATATATATATATATATATATATATATATATATATATATATATATATATATATATATATATATATATATATATATATATATATATATATATAATAATAATAATAATGAGATATGAGGGCACTGGACATGGATCCAGCAACATGGGAGGATGAAGCTGCCGATCGCACTAAGTGGCGATGCTATTTACGGCACCACCTCAGATTGGGCGAAGAGAGGCTCACACAAGAAGCAGAGGTGAGGAGAAAACGTCGAAAGGAGCACCAGGAAAATAAGCAGCTGAGGGCTGTCACCTCAGGGGCGCATTCCCATAGTCAGTTATGACTGAAGGGGCTATTATTATTATTATTATTATTATATATATATATATATATATATATATATATATATATATATATATATATATATATATATATATATATATATATATACATTTAGAGATATATTTACATCAATAGAGCGTATTCTTGTAAAAGGGAATTTCGCTGCATTTACACCAGCTGGGGGCTTGAACGGGCTAAAACCATTGCTTAATTCTTCATAAAAGGCGGCGGACCGATAATAAGTTAACAATTGCTCAGCCAATGCGGCATTGTTCTTGACTACGGAAATATCTTATGAATACACCCTAGGGATAGAAGCGTCTTTACCCTTCTATGTACAACTCTGCCGAGAGTAATCCTGTGCGAAGGTAGACACCTTTGACGACCCATTTAGATACGTTTGCGTTTAGACCATTGGTGGACCACTACTGCAAAGCAGGGAAGGCAATCCGTGACAGCAACTATGGGTTTGCCGCGAGTGCAATGACGTCGAATACTGATCAAAATTAAAAATAACTAATCTATTACACTTTCACTGTATGATCAGTATAATACACCTTCACTGTAAATCAAGTCTATTACACTTTAACTGTATGTCCAGTCTATTACCACTTCACAGCACCAGTTCAGTACACGTTTACTGTATGGTCATTCTATTACCACTTCACAGAATACAGTTTAGAACTCGTTTACTGTATGTCCATTATATTACCACTTCACAGTATGCAGTTCAGTACACGTTTACTGTATGTCCATTCTATTACCACTTCACAGTATGCAGTTCAGTACATGTTTACTGTATGTCCAATCCATTACCATGTGACAAAACGTCTGTACGTGTTCTTTTGGTGGCTCTGTCACACCTTCAGCCACTCCGGTAGTATCCCCTCTTTTCTTCATTTTTCTCTCTCCCATTCAATCGCTTATTATTTGGCATTTTTTTGCCCTTTCATTCATTATTTTGCTCTATGCTGAATCTAGTAGGGTGAAGTCTCTAACACTCCACTCCCATACGGAAGCATCTGCTATGGGACTATCTTTATCTCGTACATTTTTGCTTCACCCCTCCTCAGACTTATTTACGTTCTGCCAGGTGAACTGTGGTATTATCGTAATAATACCCGGTCATTATCACCGGTCAGCGGTAATACGTTTATCTCATTCTATCTGCCGGGCCACCTTTGATAACAGACGACCCTCTTTTTACTACCATATTGTTTGTCTGAGTGGCCGGCGACCCTTCTGTTTGACTGTCTGAAGAAGGCACGAAAAAACGGGTTATTATGAGATAATCGTTTCCGCTAGGCCCCTGTCTGTATCATTAATACAGATAATCTGTCTGGGTAGACATCTTGGCGAGACGCACATTTGAGTGCATCTAAGTTAATTGTATTTTTAATTATTTGCGTACGACCGTGCACCATTCTTAAACGGGTATGGCGCGGTTTGTCGCGGTAATCTGTTGCTATCCAGCAAACGTACTTGAGGCAGATCCCGATATCCTCCGTCTTGTATAGACGTGAATTGTTTCGTGTGCTTATCCTTAGTTCAGGAAAGACACGGTCATAAAGTAATTATAATCATCTATAAGATGAAGATGTCGTTCTTGATGAGAAAATACCAAGACTTGCTTGATTTGAATATTTAGCCAGAAAACGGCTTATTTTAAGTATCTTGCCTCCGATACTTCGTCTCCTGTAAACATTATGGCAGAAATTCAATTTGACCAGATATGTCAAATTGCTAGTGCGTCCCCTCTAACGCTAGAAACTGATTGAAGCGTAAAGGAATATATAACTACGTAAAGAATATGAACGGTCAATTCGACAGAACCATGTATACTACCAAGCCGTTAACCTTGACGTCGTAACGGCGAGTGCTGTCAATCAACGTCCATGTTGATTATTATATATGCCAATGTATATACTGTCAGAACCATATCGATGAACTGTACTTGCACATGATGTCAACGTCTTTTCTGTAATAAATCGTATCGTCATTCACGTTCAACAATGGGTCCAGTATGCCTTACTTACCAATTGGTCAGTCTTATGACCCAATCGTTACCGTTACGTTTGTCTTGTCATCATTATCCATAACGAAGCGACGGCCCACAACAACATTCGCACCATAAGTCACCAATATCAGAAACGCATCGGTAACAGTTGGCGGCCATTATGTGGGGAGAATTTTTTTTGAGTGAAGATGCTACTACGAATCACTACAACATTCGTTTCAAGCTACGTCGACTATTGCGACAAGAATTTACCATCCACGACACCGTTGTTTTCAACATTGCTGTTTAACGGTCGACCTCACTGACCTCTGTGTGGTCAACCTGTACATCTTGTCAAGTCTATTGTGAGGGTCAACGATGATCGTAGTATTGATAGTCTTTTGCTCACCATGCAGCGCCCGATACCTATCGACAGAGTCGCGAGGACCGGGATTTTTTTTTTTTTTCACATAAGTGGCTGACTATTTTTGTGCGCCTTGTCACTGCTGCATGTTTTAGTCGAGCCTTTCTTTATTATGTCCACTTTTAATCGCTATGTTCTATGTGCCATGCGGGAAGGCTGGGCGGAGACCTACGTGGGATTCATCCCAGCCTCACACCAGGGCCCACGTTAGGCGTTATTTAGGGACATTTGCAGATTTCCCGCAGTGGAAATTCCGGCTTATATTTGCCGAAGGATTTCGGTCCACTGTGCTTGGATGCCTGTGACACCTTAGTGTTTAGACGTGACGTGCTGTTTTTATTGTTGTTATTGTGATATTTTTTTTCTCTGTGTCTTAGTTTATTAATTGACTTTGTTTGTAACTGTCATTCTCCACCTTACTATCCTTGATTTATATACAAATTTTCTATTTATACACTGTACTGTTGCTTGTCTCGTATCTTTTTTAGCAGTGTCATTGCATTTTTTGAAATATTTTTTCTTTATTTCTACTTTACTCCTTCTTTGATTCTGCGAACGTTTTCATTTGTACTTTGGTATCTCGTCTTCGTATCAGTTGTTCTCAGTGTCTACTGAAGCACATTAAAAACGCACCACTATTATATATACTGATGACGAGAAGCTGGAAAAAAAGTGTGGGAATGGATTTTCCCCGTGTTTGTCATGAGGTAGAGAGCGAATGGCTGCTGGAATGAAAAGTGCATGATTCAACCTACGGGTTTGTGTACAGACTACACGAAAACAATGAAAGTTACACGTGCAACACGATTCCCAACAGCTATGACCCTGAAAATGTGTACGCGTTGTGGCAGTATACTCGGTATAAAAAGGCCATTGAGACAAAACACCCAGTACATGTGCTTGAAATGCCACGACTATCTGAAAACGACCGCCAACGAGCCATTGGTATGTTGGAGACCGGAATGAGCTCGCGGGCCATTGCCAGAAGGAGGAATTGCCACCACAGCACTATTGTACGTCTCAATGAACGTTACGGAACCATTGGCAGTGCCCGGGATAGACTTCGGAGTGGCCAACCACGAGTTACTACCCCTGCGCAAGATCGTCATATTGTGCTGAGTCACCTAAGGAATCGTTCTCTCCCGGCAAGTCAAACAGCAAGAGCAATAGTGGGTAGACGTGGGCAAGTCTCTCGAATGACAGTCATACGACGACTCAGAGATACAGGCCTTACTGCAAGACGACCTTATGTTGGGCCAAACGTGACTCACAGACATCGTCAGCAGTGCCTGCAATTGGCAGAGCAACATGTCAGATGAACTAGACTGCAGTGGAATGCTGTCCTATTCACAGACGAGAGCAGATTATACATATCCTTTGCTGATGGACGTATGCGGATTTGGCGACGGTGTGGAGAGCGCTTTGTAGATTGCTGTCTTCGTCAGCAGAACCGATTTGGAGGTGGCAGTATTCACATTTGGGGAGGATTCAGTTTTCACCATCGCTTGCCTCTTCACGTCTTCCGTGGAAATGTTAATGCTGTGACATATCGAAATGATGTTCTGGATGCATTGGTTGCTCCTGCGTTCACAAATTATCCAGACTTGCAGCTTCTCCAGCAGGATAACGCACGTGCGCATACCGCATGCATTACGCAGCAATATCTACAGCAGCAGAACATTGTGACGATTGATTGGCCTGCCCTATCATCAGACATGTCTCCTATAGAACATCTGTGGGACGAGCTTGGTCGCAGAGTCTACAGGCAAGGTTCTCCAGCTAATCTGCAACAGCTCGAAGCTGCTCTTAAACGTGAATGGGACTTGATTCCCTGGAATTTCCTTCAGAGACTTGTGCGTTCCATGCGGAGCCGTTGCCAAGCTTGTTTGTAAGCACACGGTGGACATACCAGATACTGAGGATAGTGTGAATGAATTTTTTTATTGGTTGCATTTTTGGTTTTCTCCCTTGCCTGCACAGAATGCAATGAATTTCATAACACTCAAATGTACAAATTAATGACCAGCATGGATTCATAGGAAAATGAATAAAGATTCCAAATATGTAAACTTGTAAACACTTATATTTACATTTCACACTCTGTTCCTGGATTATACAGGTGGTGCGTTTTTAATGTGCTTCAGTACATATTGCCTGTCTTATATGCTGTATTATTTTTTTAATGCATGATTTATTGATTAATTAATAATTATAGGGTAATATTAGCATTCCTGAAATTAAGAGGAATTTAAACGCAGGTTCAGTGGACTAGAACCTGTCGCACATTAATCAGGTGATACTTTTAATTTATTAAATAAATATTTGACTAAGTGAGTTAGCAACTCATAAACTTAGACAAGATGTCTACATTGGATTATTTTATCAAGCAAGGAAAGGCGCTTGGTATGGACGCTGATGAGTTAAAGCGATTCGCAACCTCTGAATATGCGAAAGCCCAGGACGCAGAAGACAAGAAACTTCAGATGGAATCTGAAAAACAGAAACTTCAGATGGAGGACAGAAAACGTCAGATGGACGCTTGTAACGAGATGGTATGATAGTGGTTGTTGTCTTGATGACAGTTGATGATAGTTCAATGAAGTGACATATTTACATTATTTATGCATCAACAAAATAGGTACAGTAGCCCTACTCACCCTCTGGTCTTTTTCGGAAATACTAGGTCTAACAGGACTACTTCTGGCAAAGGCAGACCAGCACAAATACTCAATGGTGAAGGAATACGTGCCTAGCTCTCTCCTTTTGTCCTCTGCGTTCTTTCAGTTCGCGTGTGTCCCTTCACTTCCAACTACCTGCGTATTTATGCGCTTGGTCGGCCATCTTGCGTGAATCCGTGACTTTGCGCTGATTGGCTATTCCTTCAAGCAACTTCGGTCGAAAATATTTCTCGTATTTCACTTCGGGTAGGTGATCTGTGTTAGTTTCTAAACAGATACTTTAGTCGTTCTCATTACTTACAAAAGCTATTGCCTCTTGAGATATCTCGTTTTAATCGGACAACATGTGGCTTTCCTTCCATATCAATCTTTCCGAGATCCGTCTGTCCTTCCTTTTTCTATGAATTTTTAAACCGCACTTTTCATCATTTTCCGAACTGTTTGGCCCACTTAGGTGATCATATCCCCAGAATTATAAAAGACATCGTCTTCCTGGTTATATCCACACCTGGGTCTACTCTTCCTCTATGACTCGGAGAAGTAGAATTGCCAGCGGTCAGTCCGTTGATTTTAAATGAATTTATTACTGCGTGGTCCGAACACAGATTTCCTCCCTACCCGATTTTTATGACTAGACGATCTCCGTGTAGCAACTCTCTTTTCCTTGGTCGAGCTAATTAGCATTCCACATGTTTCGACGGTGTTTACTTTGTTTTGATTACCTAGATATCGAATCCCAATCGCATTATGCGACATAGTCCCCCCGTTTTCTAAGCGAGAGATATCTCGAGCTTAAATTTGGGAACGATATCGTTGTAATCATGCCTTTTGGCGGTTAGTTTTCTTCTGTCTATCCTGAACCTGATCAGTGGGATGCCTACAAAAGGAATATGCTCCCAACTTCTGGTTTCTTTGATAGCGATTTATCTTTTCTATTTCTCTTTTGCCCGTTCGATTGATCATCCAGGCTCTTATGGTTGGGTCCTCAACAGATGATTTACTATTTGCTCTATAGCATGATGAACTAGGGTCTGTGTTATTCATTTGAAAGTTACAGCCCTGTTTTGCATGAGATTTGATTGCAGGTTTCCCTTGCAATTTCCTGGACATTCGATTTTGGCAAAAGAAGTGTTTCCTTAAATCCAGCTCCTGGTGTTCAGCATGTATTTTAGACTGTATGGGATATTTCTTCTCCCCTCTTGCGCCAATACCGAGAATACCCATGTTCGCTGGTTTTCCTGAATGAATTTTTAAATGAGTGTTCCTCTCTTTATTCTGGGAGCCTGACCTGGTCCGGGTGTCTTCCGCAACCTCAGGTTTTATAGGATTTCCCAAAAAACATATCTACGTCCCAACATCAGGGGATAGAAGGGATCATCTAGTACTGCTGCATTTATTTCCCCTTCCACATAGCGACAACTGACTTGAATCTTCGCTATGGGCAAAGTTAGGGGTACTGCTCCTTTTAGTGGCCCTTGAATATCCACTGTTTCTGTTGTGATTTGTTCAGGGCGCACCAGAGATGCACACACGACTGCGTCATAGGACAAACCTGTGTCATACATTCCTGTGACTGGTTTGCCATTCACAGTCACTATCTCCTGTGTAGGTGGGTGATGGAGGCTATTCTGAATCACTGTCAGTTCCTTCCTATCAAAAGTCCTCACCTGTAAGCATGCAGCATAATAAGGAGGGGTTTTCCTTCTGCACTCTGCAGTATTATGGTTGCTCATTCTACAAGTCTTACACCATTTCTCTTCCTTTCTTGAAGGTTTCTTATCGTATGCCAGAGGGTTTCTTTCATGTTGCTGATGGTTTCGGTGGTTGGTCTTATGGAAGTGGTTTCGAGTGGGTTCGTCTTCGTCCTGCTCGAAGTGGTTGTGAGGCTTCTTGAGAAATTCTCTTTGTTTCCTTTTTGCTCCTTGTGTTAGAGAATGTGCCAATTGGTGACTTTCAGCATATTTGATTATGTCTTCCAACCTATCCCATCTGTTTTCTACCAGAAATTTCTTCGTTTCAGGGGTCATGGAATCTAAAAGTTGTTCTATCAGAATCATTTCCTTGAGTCCCTCGAAATCTTGCGAAAAGTTTCCCAGTGTACACCATCTCAGTAGGTAAGTTTCCAACCGAGCTGTGTATTGTTGGTACGTTTCTCCAGCCTCCTTCTTGGCAGTTCGGAATTTCTTACGATAAGCCTCTGAATTTTGCTCATAGCGAACAAGCAATGCTTGCTTCAGAGCCTCGAAGTCTTCCTGTTCCTCTTTGGGTAGTTTCAAAAAACACTTCGTAAGAAATACCCCTCAATCCTTGAGAGAGCTTAACACTCCACTTTTCCTTCTCTAGGCCATATGATGAAGCAAGTCGCTCAAACCTGTCTATGTAGGCCTCAATAGAATCGTCCTTCTCTATAAAAGCATCCAAATGGAAGTTCATAGCACCCTTTTGAGGACCTTGGCTAGAGCTACTGTCAGAGTGAGGAGAACTGCTACCATTTATACTTGCAGTTGCCTGAATTTCCAGTTGTCTTATATTTAACTCATGTTCTCTTTCAGCCTGAATCCTTCTTTCCTCTCTCTCGACCTCTAATCTCCTTTCTTCAGCTTCCATTTTCTTAGCTTCTCTTCCAGCTTCTAATTCAAGCTTCTTGGTCTCCCTTTCGGCTTCCAATTTCTTAGCTTCTCTACCAGCTTCTAATTCAAGCTTCTTGGTCTCCCTTTCGGCTTCCAATTTCTTAGCTTCAATGTCCATATACTTATCACTTTCCACAGTGACATACTGGATAAGAGCATCGCCACTTAGGCCCAAGTCCTTCCCCATTTGTATAATGGCAGACTTAACCTTTACCAGATCAGCCATTGTCTTGCTGTTGAGAGGGTGAATAGTCTTACTCAACTAATTAATTCAAGCTTAATTAAATTAAACTTAATTAATGAATATTGTCACAATCTATGTGAGAGTCTGTCTATTTGTACTCAATGGTACTTCAACAAAAAAATTATTTAGATATTATTTATTTATATATATATTTTTCCACTGTTGGGAAAAAAATAAATTCAAAAAATAATTTTCTAAGAAAGAAGATAGCGTTTTGGCTCAGGACTATCAAGGATATCCCGCGAACGAGCCCCCAGTGTAACGAGATGGTATGATAGTGGTTGTTGTCTTGATGACAGTTGATGATAGTTCAATGAAGTGACATATTTACATTATTTATGCATCAACAAAATAGGTACAGTAGCCCTACTCACCCTCTGGTCTTTTTCGGAAATACTAGGTCTAACAGGACTACTTCTGGCAAAGGCAGACCAGCACAAATACTCAATGGTGAAGGAATACGTGCCTAGCTCTCTCCTTTTGTCCTCTGCGTTCTTTCAGTTCGCGTGTGTCCCTTCACTTCCAACTACCTGCGTATTTATGCGCTTGGTCGGCCATCTTGCGTGAATCCGTGACTTTGCGCTGATTGGCTATTCCTTCAAGCAACTTCGGTCGAAAATATTTCTCGTATTTCACTTTGGGTAGGTGATCTGTGTTAGTTTCTAAACAGATACTTTAGTCGTTCTCATTACTTACAAAAGCTATTGCCTCTTGAGATATCTCGTTTTAATCGGACAACATGTGGCTTTCCTTCCATATCAATCTTTCCGAGATCCGTCTGTCCTTCCTTTTTCTATGAATTTTTAAACCGCACTTTTCATCATTTTCCGAACTGTTTGGCCCACTTAGGTGATCATATCCCCAGAATTATAAAAGACATCGTCTTCCTGGTTATATCCACACCTGGGTCTACTCTTCCTCTATGACTCGGAGAAGTAGAATTGCCAGCGGTCAGTCCGTTGATTTTAAATGAATTTATTACTGCGTGGTCCGAACACAGATTTCCTCCCTACCCGATTTTTATGACTAGACGATCTCCGTGTAGCAACTCTCTTTTCCTTGGTCGAGCTAATTAGCATTCCACATGTTTCGCCGGTGTTTACTTTGTTTTGATTACCTAGATATCGAATCCCAATCGCATTATGCGACAACGCTGAAACACAGAAAATGCAAATGGAAGCTAGTGAAAACGAAAATCGTAGAACATACATTATTATCTTTAGAACTTGAGAGGATTAAATTAATGAATGGTACTAATGCACAAAATGCTACTGAAACTCAAGCAACTACACACAAGAACCATTCTGGTTCTTACAAGATCAGGATGCCTCCATTTAAGTCTAATTCCGACGATATCGTATTCTATTCTAGATATAGACTAATTTGATAAATAACGTAAATAAACCTTACAGTCTGATATCATAAATCAAAATTTGATAAATAATTTTTCATAATGCAAAGCATCGTTAAATTATACTTCGAGAACTCGATTTTTCATAATAATCAAGGACATTATTTTTAAATCTGACTTATTGTAAGTGTTCACAGGTCAGAGTGCTTTAATTTATAATTTCATATTTTTGCTGCAGTTGATTTCATAGCCAACTGGCGTCAGCACAGTAAATATATATTCATTTACAGTTGTAATCTGTATCAATATGTAATTTATCTCTGTAATAATAGATGTACTGATGATAGGAAACTCTTTACAGAGCGATACAACAGGAAGCAATCTGATCATCAGAAGAAGTCCCCCCATCCGACAAGTGTTTCGGCCCGATTACTCCTTTACACTCTAAGGGGGGCGGGCCAACTTGGGTCATGACTCCAGAGCGTCTCAGCTTCCTGTTGTCATGTATCGAAAATGAACACATTTCACTTATACTATCATGGGATGACAGGATATTATGACACATACACCATAATCAGTTATGCCGAAATAGATATGCTTTCATTACTTTCAGTCATGTTCATAACAGGTAATCTGCATATAACACAGTTATAACCCTGAAGAATACAATCGCTATATGAATGAACAACTACCTGTTAGGTTAGGCTTACGAATGTGTGTTATATAATATCTGACAGGCATTGAACTGACAGCTTCTGCAGACGCGAGAACTACTATTGTCAACTGAGAGAGAGAGAGAGAGAGAGAGAGAGAGAGAGAGAGAGAGGTTCTTTCCTAACTCCTCTCGATAAATAGTCTGAAATTAGATGACTGTGAACCACGTATGTCACAGGGTGTCCCAAAATTTTTGTGGCTGTCGTAAGTGTATTTAGGAGCAACTACAACAATATTTGTCGCTGGGGATAGCCTATTGAATGTTATCAAGAAAGTCTCCAGAAGTTGGCACGTTAAGAAAGACAGAGACCTATTGGAGATAAAGATAAGAAGAAGAGAATGCGAATGCTCTCCACTAGATAGTGTTTTCTAGTAAATTATGGAAAGTGTTCTATTGCCCCATGACCTTAGCTTCTGCCCTTAGATCTCGATAAAGAAATAGCCCCCAGCTTCATCTAAATGTAGAATTTTACCTATATGTAAATATTTGACACCGACAGCACAAGTGGTGCATTAACGAACTAGATAATGATCAAACGGTTATTGGGTTTATTAATTAAATATTTACACATATAGAGTTAGTAGAAAATAAAAAGTGATGACGGTGAAAGACAATTCACACACAGATGAGATATAAATAATATGGCTAGTTAAACAGGATTGTGAACCTATGTGAATAGTGAAATGATGGTGTGCTATATTAAGTGTTCCCACACTGATGTCCAATCTGCAATGTCTATGTGTCTCTCAATGCTCCACCACTGTATGATGATACACAGGTATGCATAGACTGTACAATGTAGGTGAATAGAATATTGTGTGGGTTTATCTCCAAGACTAGGATATACTGATGAAAACATTTGCAAAAGTGAGGATCTTGGAAGATATAATGTCCTTCAATATTTGTAAATCTCTCTCTAACGTTGATCAACCGATGACCATTGTCTCAGGAAAATGTATGCTGTCTGATCTCTGAAAGAGCACTGGCTAGACTAGAGCTCTTCACGAAATGATCTTCTGGTAACAAGTGAGTCTCGTGCAATGAAGCTAGTCAAAGTGAATTTATTACGTGCAATATATGATGAAAGTTGATGACTTCACTTCATGTACTGACGTAGTAAGTAGCAGAACTTGATAATTTGAGCTTGATATCTTGACGGACAAACTTGTGACTAAGTGATCTTGGTAGGTAGACTGATCAATTTGTGAGTATGTACTCGTGATACATAAAATAAGCTTTTGAGTGAGTTGAACTTGATGTGAATATGAGAATCAGCTTGTGCATGCTTTAGCCTAACTCAGGCGGTAAGCTTTTGAGTGAGTTGAACTTGATATTTGAATATGGTATCAACTTGTGAGCACTGATAAGCAGGTGAATAAAATGCTGTACCAACACCGTTTACAAATGCGGGCGAGACGTCCTTGTAACTTAGGAAGTGTAGGATGTCCTATCTTGTGAATTCTGTTATCCAGACGTACGTTTTGCGAGCTTCTTTCTTGTTACACGCCAATCACGTAATGTGCAGACTCAGACTTCTGCTGGACTCCTTTTCCCTTCGCAAATTCCTTAAGAACACTATAAAATTACACTCCACAGATATAAATCAAATATCCACACAAGAATAAAATATTAGAACAGCTGTACACAGGCTATACGATAGGGACAAGTTGTGCGCCGCGATTTTGAAAACTCATTACTGCCGTTCTGGTGAACATCTCGTTATATTTCTGGTTGACCAATGTGTCAGATGTCCTCGCCTGTTGATCTGGCTCCGCCTTCAGTCCAAGAGCAAGATGTCCATCTTGCATTATGATGATCGGCTGTACGAAATCCACGTCAATCGCTAAAGTGGGTGGGCTCTCGCAGCCAACTCTTTAATTCCGTGCAACAGGTTCGTTTTGCAAGACAACCCGTGGTTTTGGATTAGCCGCCCAATACAGAAATCACACGCCTTCTGTCACAAAGCCTTCTGTCCTGTGTTTGCTTCGCGTGAAGTGGATGCTGTGATAGGGCCCATTGTCGTGAGCCGGTTTCCGTAATCTCCTAGTTCCTTATATCGTTAGGTAATCAGTATGCAGGCTCTCGAAGTTTACCCTCTGGCAACAATCATTCATGTCTGCGTCCTGAGCTCTTTGTCATGCCAGCTATTGTTTCGCAAGGTGGTGACCGGTATGTTGTTTAAACAGCAGATTAGCCCTGAAAAGATTTATCTCTATTGCCAAACCGGGCGTCTCCCAAAGTAAACAATACTCGTCTCATGTGGCCAGGTGTTTTACCAAGATTCTAACGAGGAATTGTACGTTCCAAAGATAGTGCAAGGTGGGTAAATAAATCAAAGAAGTGTTAAGTTACGCTTACGTGTAAGCCGTGATTAAGACAGAGTACTTTAACAATGATGAAAGAGTAAAAAGAGAGAGAAAATAACATAGAAAGATGTTGGAAAAGATACAGAGTGATAAAGATAGACCAATTATACGACAGTGTCTTACAGAAGTCTAAGTGTTATACCACATTCAGCCAGAGTGTCATTGGTCTAGTCAGCCATAAGTACTCATCAGTACCCAGCGCAATAGCCAGATAGTATTGAGGCGTAGTAAAGCCATAGATCATAGCCAGAGTGTCCAATATTCAGTGCAGATCATAGTTATTTTCTCACAAGAAGAAAACATCCAGACGTGATAGTTTGTCTTGGACTGTGTCATACCTGCGTACCTTATTTTATTCGTCGGCGAGCAGTATATTTATCCATTTATTATAACCAAGTGTTGTGTAATCATTTGTGAGACAAAGGACTTTCGGTTCGTGAAAAGTGTTTTGAAGTCCAGTCTCAAGTTTCAAGTTGGAGTAATTAGTTACTTAATTAGTTGGGTCACTATTTGTAACATTAATGACTTTGTTGAATGGCTTTCATTAATGATTAATTGTGTCAGCAACATTATTTATTATCCAGTTTTAATTATATATATATATATATATATATATATATATATATATATATATATATATATATATATATATATATATATATATATATATATTTGAGTTATATATAAAACCGGACATCTAGTTCGCATGTCAAATGAACGCTTCCCAAAGAGGTTGCTGTATGGCGAAATGAGGGAGGGAAAGCGTACAAGAGGACGACCAACGAAGCGATTCAAAGACAGCCTGAGGGAGTCACTGAAGAGCTGCCAGATTAATACAACCACCTGGGAGCAACTGGCACAGGATCGCACGTCCTGGAGAGGCGCTATCAAAACGGGTGTCGCAGTCAGCAAGGCCAACCGTGTGAAGATAGCCCAGAAAAAACGGGCAGCCCGAAAGTCAGGCGTGGATGTGCAGCCTGTATTGTCTTCGGGCCTTGTATGTCGATAATGCAAAAGAACTTTTCTTGCACGCATTGGCTTGATCAGCCATATGCGCACCCACTTAACCTCATAGAACGAACTTTATTATGAGTGATGTCAATGGTCTTCATCGAATACAATGGACAAATCATCATCATCATCATCATCATATATATATATATATAGGGTGTCCGAACGAGAACAGGTAGATTTTGTTTTTGAATAACTAGTCTAAAAGTGAAACAATTGTCAATTTTATGTTACGTATGTTTTATTTAGACCTGGCAGTTATGTGTGGAACACTATATCATTTAAATGGCCGCCTCTGCTAGCCATACAGATCTGGCTGCGGATCTGAGACACGATGGTTTATTGCAAGGGTCATGATTTATTTAAACTGTTGGGACTGAGGGGACAGTCGAGAACAAGAGCACTGACAGTGAAACTGCGGAAAAGGCATCGTGCTGGCTGGGGAACAACCGCAATGGGCTATGGAACTCGGGACAGTAAATCTAGCCCCACCTGCGCTATAAGAAACACCCTGATAGTGAAATTTTTCTAAGTCAGCAATACACTGAGTTTTTCGTTGTATTGGTGAAAGGACGGCGGTTCTACAGAGATAACCCGCGGTGTATTATATGAGGTGTCTGGTGAAGTTAAATTTCAGTTGCCAGCTCGTAATGGCTTGACGCTTCGTCGGCTTCATGCAGGTGTGTCAGTGGTGTGCTACGGAACAACCGCAATAAATTGTCTTCACTTTGTTACGTTCACAATTGCCTCTGGCTGGCAGAATTGAGGATTTTAAAGCTGCAACCAAGGTGGAATGGATTCATTTGCTACACCAGACAACAGGAGGCTGAGACACTTGGGAGTTATGGCCCAGGTGAGCCCGCCCCCATTAGAGTGTATAGGAGAATAAGGGGCCGAAACACTTGATCGACGGGGGGACTACTTCTGATGATCAGGTTGCCTCCTGTTGTATCGCTATGTATAGAGTTTCCTATCTTAATTGTATCTTAGTTTACTACTTGTTTATATCATTTATGCAGTAAGTTTTTTTCTGTATCATTGTTGTCTTCCAGCGAAACAGGGCTCTCGTATCACTCGGGACCCCAGAGTGAAACAGTCGCTAGAGATCAGAATACCTGCTGAAAACCTTCTTACTCTCAGTGACCATTCACCTTCTCTTTTCACTCAGACTTCTACATTAATGAATCTATTAAATGCAGTAGTCAGCTCAAGGTTCATGACATCTCCAAACAGTTTTTCGTGGAGAGAAGTTGGTTGTTGCCATATTCCACTCCTTTCACTGCTGTAAGCTGGGCAGATTGGAACAGATGTTCGGCTGTCATGGGACCGGTGCCACAGGAGCAGAAATCTGTTGGACCAAACCTGTACTTGTGGTATAGATGGTACCTCAAATTATTGTGACCAGTGCGTAAGCGGAAAATGATGACCTGGTCTCGCCTACATGTCTGGCGATAGGCATCATCTTTTATGTGACCTGGGGGTTCTCTGTCCCACTTGGACTTGAATATGGCTTTAATAGTTGTTTCAGCCATTTCATAAGTTGTCTTTATATCGTTTTGTTGCAGGGCTCCCCCTTCTTTAACAAGTTTATCTGTCTCATCGTTGCTTGGAATGTTGCAATGGGCTGGTATCTACTGGACTGTGCACTTATTGAAGCATTTGACCAGGCTTTTAAGTGAGTTTATCAGATCTTTCAATCCTGTAGCATGGTGGCTCTTCATGGTTGTTATTGCTGAGAGGGCATATGTAAAGATCACTATCTGTTTTTCTGCATGTACTTTGTACTCAATAAGAGTTTCCGCTGCTTGTTTCGGGGCCTTTGCTTCAGCATTGAAGTTATTGCAGTATTTGCCAGTGGCAGTTGCCATTGAATGAATTCTATTCTTTAATTCAATGAAGATGCCAGCTAACCCGTTTTCAAGTGCATTTTTTTGCGGAACCATCAGTATATGCATGTGTCCAGAACCCTTGCTGGAAATGTTTGTCGACATTCTTAGTTGATATACGCTTTCTTTTAGTTTCTGTCTGAATTCCTTTACTTTCAATGTCAGGCGATATCAGATTTTAGATCAGGAAAGCACAAAGAACAAAGACGATTACCTACGTTACGGCCATACAGCCTTTGTCAAAGACACATGGACGAAAACAAAAGGGAAGGAAAGAGAGAATTACGTAACATACATGAAACAAATAAATAACAATGTCCCTTTTGCGATGCATAAACCAAATGGCTGCTCGAATACATCCGGGTTAAAAAAAAAGATGGCGAAAATACGGTAAAAGCCGTGACCAAAAAAATAGGTGGTGGCAGTGGTGTAGGAGGCAGGAAGCAATAAACCGACAACATGCACTGTACAGTGCATGCTACCGTCAGATAGGGAGCACTGGACAAGTGATTCCTACCTAGGTAACAGGCACTTAACTCAGGCACGAAGCACTTTTCAGTAATTCTTGCCTGAAAAAAAAATAAATAGGTACATCGCACTGCGTTTTAGTTATTATAATCCATTAGGCAGATATGTTCACCGTTCCTTCCTTTATAGTGCAAAATATTGGAGAGATAAAGAGTAAAGATGTTTGTATGTTTCCTGTATATGGTATTCATTTATAGTGTGCAAACAAATTTTATGAAATTTTTCTAATTTCGCCTAAAAATATATGGTGGGAAATTATTATTTTAGTATTCATTCCAAAGAAGTATCGGTATGGTACGTGTACTGGGATCATAATTTGGGCAGCGAATAATAAATATAAGGTGGTCCCATATCAGATACTGTCGTAGGGGAGTGAAGTGTAAGAGACTTCCCTATACTAGGTCCAGCATCGAGAGGTGGGGTCACCAGTTCCCTTCCTTGCTGCCGTTTCCTTCCCTAACTCACGAGCAAAGTCAGGAACCCAATTACAGCGGGGTAGAATGGATCGTGTCACTACCGTGAATTGAACCCGGCACCTTTGTCGCGAGAGACCAGCACTCTAACCAGTCTTTCAATCGGACGCTCAATAAATATAAAAATAAATAATATTGATTATAATTGTACCTCTGAATCATATTTGTTAAACTAAAAAAAATATGTGCGAAAGATCTTCGTTGTTATATCACAATGTCTATAGAAACAGACTGTCTCCGTTATGGAAAAGACAAGAAATAAGCTTCATTTAATTATTAATAGGAATCATACCGAGACGAAATGTCATGAGTGGCTGTATTTAAATCTTAGTATTCGTGTTCAAAAACCACATTTTTACGAGCTAATTTGAGACATGACTACCGTTACTGGTTTGACATTAAATAATTTATTTATAATGATAACATACAGTGTTATATATGCCAATGTGAAGAAATGAAAGCGCTGTGACATGCACTTAATTAAATTGGTCAGTGATTTTTAAACTTGCATGCAATTTAAACAGTACTGAGTACGGAAACATTTTTAAAATTAAAAAACAAGTTGTGCCTATCATTAGGTATTATTCATTATGGAAAACTGTTTTAGGAGTTAACCACTTTCATTTTAAAGTAAGTTTATTTTTAGATAATATAGGAACCTTTCAGTTGCTTCTGATCACGAATAGAATTCTTCTCACAATTTCAAATGTGTTGGCAATTACTTTAAATTTTACACTCAACTTTCTTTTAGCGTTCAATAGTTCTCATGTCATTCAATGTTAATTTCTGTCTTTGAACTTCCCTACAAAGCCGCGGTTAAACATAACAGCCCTCTTGGGATTTTGCAATACGTGCGAGCACGTGAATTAGGTTATACGTGATAATAGAAAGGATTGCAGACTTCTTCGCTAGTTGTTGCATCATAACATCCCATTACCGTGAATGCTTCACGTTAACACTCATAAATGCCTCACACCAGCAGGCCAGTTGAGATACGATTAGCAATAAAACTTTATTAATACTCTTTATTTATACCCAGCAGATGCCTTACAAACCAACAGGGATGAAGTGCAATCAAAAACACATTTATCATGTATTATTGCCTTGGTTTTACTGGCACATGTGACCGTCATTGACGTCTAATAAAGTTCAGAAATAAATCTATTTTGAAATGTTAACAAAGCTATTATTTATTTTATTTTACAAATTAATACTATTTTGTATTGTATTGTATATTAGCATTAAGTAAACTGAACTAATTTTTGTAAGTGAAACTTCATGAAAAAATAAATATGAAGATCACTGAAAATCAGAGTGACTCTCAACATTAAACGAAATATGACTTTTAAAAGCTTTCATAAAGATTCGTGTGTTTTTAATGTGCTCTTGTATCGTAATTCAAAACAGCTACTTATCTACAACAACGAACTCGATTACAATTAAACTTATTACGGACCAAAAAATATGCTTCTGTCGTTGCCTACACCGCGATATGTACGTTCTGGCCATAGAGAAGGTTTATTTCACATTGCGAGCAGATGACGTTATAACTTATTTGACTTTTTATATTAAGGTAAAAAATAGTTTTTAATGCTCTTTTGGTAATAGTAGTTACTAAATAAGCAATATACACATTTTTACAGATTAGACGTATACTGATTTTCGTTGGTCAGATCTATGTTTCGAAGGAATGTCATCTATCCAGTTTTACTTTATTAATACGCTTTATTTATACACTGCCAATCCACACAATCTGCCTAAGGAAAATTCTCCGAATCTTTTGGCCAAACACCATCAGCAACCAAGAACTACTTATTCGGAGTAACCAGGAGGACATGCACACCATCATAGCTGGCAGACGCTGGAGTTGGGTTGGCCATGTCCTCAGAAGGGACCCTGATACCATCGCAAGAACAGCTATGCTATGGACCCCCGAGGGAAAGCGAAAGAGAGGCCG
This sequence comes from Oreohelix idahoensis, assembly GCA_024509875.1. NCBI lineage: Eukaryota > Metazoa > Mollusca > Gastropoda > Stylommatophora > Oreohelicidae > Oreohelix > Oreohelix idahoensis. The sequence goes on along the minus strand of JAMPIV010001034.1, from coordinate 395,516 downwards.
ACCAAAAACAACTTGGCGGAGAACTGTGGAAGGTGAGATGCAAAGAATGAACCACAGTTGGGGCACTGTACGAAGGATGGCCGCCGACCGAGCAAAGTGGAATCAATTTGTTGCTGCCCTACAAGACGCCACCAGGCTTGATGGCCGCTGACTGCTTTGACGGTTGGCGGTTATGGATCAAAGAAAGAAGAAGAAGAAGTTGAAAAAACTACGCAATTATCATGTATTATTGCCTTGGTTTTACTGGCACATCTAGTTCTCAATACATACAATACAGCATTAATTATATTTGTATAACTGTTTCCGATTTTTTTTACCTTTAAAATGTTAAATCCTTCTGTTACGTACATTTATTACCTAAGGGGGTAGTCTTCGGTCCTGCCAAATGTACGCACCAGTTTTATATAGTTTTATTATTTGTGCGTTCGATTGATTCACGCACTGACGTGCACAATGCAGTGTGAGTTGCTTTGGACGCACGGGTAACCTAGTTTGGGAGAGTGACGTCATGTGAGTTCGGGGCAGTACGGACTGTGTTTATGTCCGAGGTATATTTCTTGGAATATTTTATTGGCAAGTTTGGAAGAAGCCATTACTTTTGTATGATCTCTACTGGTTCATGATGCAGCCAAGAGTAGAAGTATCATGTAAGTGTCGCCCCATGTCATTGAATGTTTATTGAGTAAATTAATGTATAAGGCCGCTCATAGTTCTGATCTAGCGGGAAGTCATCACAGTATGTCCTTCCTAGAATGGACAGACGGAGTCGTTAGCCCTTTTGAATTACCGTAGAGGGGAGGATTCCTACGAAGAAACAAAGTTAATTGATTTGCATACTTCTTATGTTTATATGCCGTATTTTCGTAAATGCCAAAGTCGTGGCATGGATACAGAGAGGTTGGTCAATACAGAACTCTAACCTGGTCGTATTGTTGTGGATGACTTTGTTTGGATTGTTATATATCTATGCTACCTAAATATTGTATGAAGGAAGTCTGGAATTAGTGCGAGTATGACAAGAAATATTACTCAGTGAGAATTAAATCCGTTGGTCATAGGATACGTCCTTGAGAGAAGGTCAACGGACGTTACTACAATACATATGCTATGGCAAAGGAAGTGATCGATCTTTAGTCACTTGAATGAGAGGACTTAATTGTAGAGGATCTTCATAAACTTGAAAAGTCAATGATCAACATTTTGATGTAATGATCTTTTTGCAACTGTAAATATGACCGTCTTGTTCAACGTCGTATATGTCACGTTCAATAAAATATATGTACAATCATCACAGCCTTGTGTGCTGCCAGTCAATAACCAGTTCATCACTACTTGTTGGTGTTCGTGTTGAAGAACATTTATGACATTTTCGTTCTATCAAAACCATTCGCGTAAATAACACTCTTGAACGTTAGAAACGAACCCAACAGTAATTGGTATGCCAGTGTGGTCTGGAAGTAATTTCAAAGGAACGTACCCATCCAAATTATCGTTTGAAAAGAAGAATTTGTACTTTCAAGACGACATCATCTCAATTTGGATCCTAGCGTGATAATGAATCAAAATCAACTCAAATGCTCAAGATCATCAATCAACCTCCACGTCAAGTTCTACAGTGACTGACTGCCTTGCTCACCTCTTCGTCAGTATTACGTGCGAGCTGGTTTTATATACGCAGAGCGAAGTATTGTATCCTCTGACGTACATCCACGGAGACGAGGCACCTTGTTTTTTCCCGGCACACGCGAGCTAAGTATAACTTGTATCCGTTATACATTTTATTATTATTAGCTGTGCCTTAATTGTTTATGTCCACCTTTATATTTTCCGTGTTATGTGTTATATGTTGTGTATTCTTTGTGGGAGGTAGGGTTTGGAGACTCACGGAGGATACATCCCAGTTTCACACCAGGGCCTTCGTGACTGTTCTTTAGGAATTGTTTTGCAGACTTCCCTCAGTGGAATGTTCCTACGCGTGAGCGTAGAAGGATTCTAGGTCCACTGTGTCTGGTGGTCTGTGACACCTGACTGTTTAGCTGTAGTGTCAAGTTTTAATTGTTGTTTTCGTATTTATTTTTATTCGTAATTTAGTTTTATGATGAATTTTGTTTGTATTTTGCGTCCATCTCACCTTTCCTGTCGTTCAGTTTTTTACAAAACCTATGTTTTTACACTGTGTTGTCTATTGTCTTGTTGATTATTTGATCGCAGTTATCATCGTAACTCTTTACGACATTTTATTTTTAGTTTCACATTTTTATTTTTATTGGATTTCTGCGACTGTTTTCTATCGTCTTTGATTATCGTGTCTTGTCGGTATTGTTTCTATTGTTTGTCACGTTATTACTTTCATGACATTTCATTACATAAATAACTGTATTGATTATTAACATATTTAATAACTATATGATAACATTATACCGTTCTAAGGACAGGAACGAAGAACACTTGTTATAGTAACAAGGTTAACTAATTTATATTGATTAATTATCATTTTAAATATCTAGAGTACTGTGACTACTTATATAGAATAATGTATTCACTCGATTATTTCATTAAGCAAGCAAAAGCTTTGCAAATACCTGCTGAAGAGGTACGACAATTCGCTATGTCGGAATATAAAGAATCTCAAAGGTTGGAAGCTCAAAGATTGGAAGTTGAAAAGTTAAGATTGGAAAATTTGAAATTTGAGGCAGATCAAAAACGGATTGAGGCTGAGGAACAAGAGAAGAAGATGAAATTTGAGGCTGAGGAACAAGAGAAGAAGATGAAATTTGAGGCAGATCAAAAACGGATTGATGCTGAGGAACATGAAAAGAAGAGGAAATTTATAGCTGAGGAAGAGGAGAAAAAAATGAGATTGGCCGCTGAATTAGAAGAGAAACGATTTCAGCGAGAAGCAGAACAGAAGCAAAAGGAGGCTGAAGAAAGACTTAAAATTGAAATGGAAGAAAGAAGATTAATAACTGAAAAAGAAATGGAAAATAAACAAAAAGAAATGGAAGAAAGAAGATTAATAGCTGAAAAAGAAATGGAAAATAAACAAAAAGAAATGGAAGAGAGGAGATTAATAGCTGAACAAAATGTAAAACGACTTCAGCTTGAGATGGAAGAGAATGAAAAAAAACGACAGCATGAACTGAAATTAGCAGAGTCAGAATATGAGAGAATTAGGTTTACTCAGGAAGCTAATTCTCAGAGAACTTTTGAAAGCCAAACTCCATCCAGACATGATTATTTTAAGGAAATTAACCTTAAATTACCTAAATTTAATCCCCCGTCGGATGACGTAATATTTTTCCTAGATAGATTTGAGGCCACTTGTAGGTCTTACAACGTGGATAAAACACTGTATTGCACATATTTATCCAGGTTACTTACTGGGGATGCTTTGGCAGTTTATCATACTACCAGTATTGGTGAGAAAAATGACTATAATGCTCTTAGAGCAGCACTTCTGCAAAAATTCCAAATGACAGAAGACGAATATCGTTTAAGATTTCATACATTACTACCTCAATCTGGCAGAAATTTTAGTGATTTTCTGTCACAGATACGTCTAACATTAGAAAGATGGATCGAATTATCCAAAATTGAAAAGTCGTATGAAGGTCTCTTTGATTTACTGATGCGCGATAAGGTACTTTCGTCTGTAAATCCTACATTTCTCGCATTTTTACACGAAAGGAAACCTTTATCTATGAAAGGCTTAGAAGAACATGCAAAAAATTTTTGTACTCCTCACCCAAACATGGATCTAAGTAACGCACAGATTAAGAATGAATTGCCTGTTGCTTTTGCAGCACAACAAAACAATTTTTCACGCAATCGTTCTTTTAGTGCTGATAGGTATGTCAATAAGGGAAACAATTACAATTTTAACAATGATAACTTTTACAAAGGGAAGCAATTTCAACAATCTGCTCCAATTAATGTTTCTTGGAACCAAGCTCACAGATCGCGAGATTTTGGTAACAATAATTTTAAAAATAATCAAGGACATTATAATAAACAAAACTGGAGATCAAAATCTCAGGTTCCGCAAAACAGACAAGGTTCTTGGAATAAAAATTTTAAAGAACAGCATAACTTTAATTATACAAACTATCGGACTCATCCAAATTTTAACTCTAGTAGAAAAGACAATTATGGCAATTTTAATGCAAATAATCAAAATCGATCGCGTCGCAGAGAAAGATCGTCGAGTAATACGGGTAGACATTCTAATGTCTCTTTAATTGATACACAGGCTAACATTGAACAGGGTAAAGTAGCTGAAACTCACAATGCTATGTCTTGTTCTCTTGATTGTACCCAGGACATACCTTGCCTAGTCTACCTGCAGTCTGTACGGCCACTGCTGCGTCAGTACACCAGGGACAGGGCTCTCTTAAGTTTAACAAGGGATTTGTCAACAATATTTCATGCTCTCTCCTATTTGACTCAGGTTGTAGCACTGTAGGCGTCCGGACTTCGCTGATCAACCCAAGTTGTGCCACGGGCAGGGTTGTCAAGTGTGTGACTTTTGGTGGCACCGTCGAAACATTTCCCACTGCTATTATTGATCTTAATACACCATTTTTTTCAGGAAAGATCCAAGCATGTCTCCTTCCGAATCCAATTTGTGATTTAATACTTGGCCGCATACATGGTATTAAAGAGTGTACACCACAGCAAATTGCTGAATGGGAAGAGCGACATATTCAAACTGCAAATGCAGTAGTGACTAGAGCGCAAGCTACTAATATGTCGCATGATACACCTATTGAACCTACAGTTCATACCACTTGTGATGATGATGCTCCTATTTCACGGGAGTTGTTTGCTACATTGCAAAAGAATGATGATTCATTAAAAAAAATTTTCAGTATGTTAACAAAAAGAATACCAGCAACAAACTTGCAAAATCTAGACATGACTTTATACTTAAAAAATGGGATTTTGGTGAGAGTAATACGGGAAAAGGATTCATCCTTATGTTATCAGATCTTAGTCCCATCCTCTATGAGATCTCGTATATTACGACATGCGCATGACTCGCAATGTGCGGGCCATATGGGTTTTTCGCGTACCAAATCCAGAGTGCTTTCGGCATTCTACTGGCCAGGCGTCCATAGGGACATCACTCTCTATTGTCGGTCCTGTTTGATATGTCAGGAAGTTAAGGTACGGGGTCCATTTCATGCGGCTCCTATTCAAGCTGCGGACATCCCGATTAGACCATTTGATAAAATGGCCATTGACATTATTGGTCCGATACTTCCATCTGCTAGAGGGCATACGCATATCCTTACGTGCATTGATATGTGCACTCGTTGGCCTGAGGCCATCCCTCTCAAGAACACTTCATCTGCCAGTGTAGCAGAGGCATTGATGTTAATCTTTTCACGCATTGGTTTTCCACGGAAAATCTTGTCGGATCATGGGGTTCAGTTCATTTCTGAATCCATGTCTCAAGTTATGATGACATTAGGTATAGACAGATCTCTTAGTTCTATTTATCATCCGATGTCAAATGGGTTAATTGAGCGTCTCAATAGGACACTCAAGCAGTTGTTGGGTAAGATGACTCAAGACCATCCCCAAGACTGGGATCGGGTCCTACCCGCTTGTCTCTTTGCGTATCGCGAAGTACAAAATCAAGCCACGGGGTTTTCTCCATTCCAGCTTGTTTTTGGCATGCAACCACGCGGTCCTATGTCGTTAATCCACGACTTATTGGTTGACGAGAATATTGAAGAGGAAACTCAATCCTCTTATGAGTATGTGATCTCTCTGAGAAAGAGAATCATAGATGCTTGTAGACTAGCTACTGCATCATCTGAACAAGCCAAAGAAAAAGCTCGTCTATTTGCAAACAAGTATAGACGTCTTCGCCAGCTCATACCTGGTGATGAAGCTTTTGTCTTACTACCTGCGCATAACAATCGTCTTTTAATTACCTGGAGAGGTCCTTTCAGGATCATCTCAAGAATATCCGATGTCGACTACATCGTTGATGTTAATGGTAAACATAAAACCTTCCACATTAACATGTTGAAGGAGTATTACTCACGTCCTGATTATCTACAGTCAGTGTTTCAGGCAACTGACGATCCTACACCTCCTATTCAACACTATTCTAGTTTGTCAGTCATCCAAGAAGAAGAATCTTCTTTCGATAATGTACAACTACCAATACCAGTTGTACCACTCCATTCCACTGAGAAATGGAATGATGTTACAATCTCATCTACTCTTTCGGCTGATCAACGTCAGCAAGTCTCTAATATTCTACAGTCGTATGAGGATGTCCTCACTGACATCCCAGGTCATACGTCAGTCATCCAACATGACATTATTCTGACTGACGATACGCCTATTCGAGTTCGCCCATATCCTATTCCTTTACACTTTCGTGATAAGGTTGATAAGGAATTGGATGAGATGCTCCAATTAAATATAATTGAACCATCTTCATCACCATATTCTTCTTCCATGGTAATCATTAGGAAGAAAGACAACAATATACGTCTTTGCGTAGATTACAGGAAATTAAACAAAGTTACAAAATTCGATGCGGAACCATTACCTCTTTTAGATGACTTATTGGAGAGATTATCTCATGCTACATTCTTTTCGAAATTTGACCTTTCAAAGGGATATTGGCAAGTGCCACTCACTCCTAAAGCAAAGCCATTCACCGCTTTCTCGACACCACGGGGTCTTTTTCAATGGAATTTTATGCCATTCGGATTAATGAATGCGCCAGCTACCTTTGTACGCATGATGCGCCGCATATTGTCTCATCGTCCCGATGTCATTACTTATATAGATGACATCTGTCTTTTCAGTGACTCTTGGGATGAACATATTCAGGGTTTAAAAGCTTTACTTTCTACCTTACGGGATTATAACTTAACAGCGAAACCTTCAAAGGCTTTTGTCGGTTTTCATGACATCTCATTTCTGGGTCACCACATAGGTCATGGTTTCATGTATACAGAAGACAGTAACGTCTCTAAAATTTTAAACATCTCAGCACCTAAGACAAAAAAACAAGTTAGGTCGCTTTTAGGACTAATACAGTTCTATTCAAAATTCATCCCTCATTTGTCTACTATAACTGCACCTTTTTCGTCTCTACTGAAGAAAGGCACATCTAATGTAATAAAGTGGTCGCAGGATCACCAAGCGGCTTTAGACTATATAAAACAATTTTTTTCAAATGCACCTTTTTTGAGGTTGCCTGACAAAAATCTCACCTTTGTCCTTCGCAGTGATGCAAGTTCTTACGCTATTGCTGCAGTTTTGATGCAGGAATATAACGGCACCTTATTTCCGGTTATGTACGTATCCAGAAAGCTCACGCCGAGCGAGACGAAATATTCCGTTCTGGATAAAGAGCTCCTTGCTCTTGTCTGGGCAATCACTAAACTGGATCGTTATCTCCTCGGATCACACTTTGTGGTGGAGTCTGACCAGAAAGCTCTTACCGCACTGAATACAGGGAACGTTAAGTCATCAAAGTCAGCGCGTTACGCTATAGCGCTTCAACCGTTCCATTTTGAGATACGAGCTATTCCTGGAGTGCAGAATGTGTTCGCAGACTGTCTATCAAGATGCCCAAGTAAACGTGTCGAAACTAAACCACTTCCAGATGTTGGAACATCCTCACCGATAACATGAATAACTTTGTACATTGTTATTGATACTATATTAACGTTTTATTAGAACGGGAACATTGGTACTACAGTAACTTTTTATTAATATGGCAACATTGTTAAGAGCGACAAATATACATTTGTTATTCCTATGGAACATATTACACTACATAACGTGTTAGAGAATATATTATATCGTGTATGGAACATTGAGAACATTATCTCGTCGATTACTAACTAGTTGTAACGGAACAGTGACATATTGATAGTGATATTGCAATTACTTAGAATATATTGTTAACTAGTTATTTGTTAGTAATTAAGGAATATATAAATTAGATTAATTCAACTTAATCTATTTAATTGATTATGGATCACACACATACTAACTTTCTTAGTTGTCACGTAATGCCTGCATTCACGGGTCTTAGTTATGATATCTCACTGTTAGATCACTAGTCAACCGTACTAGTGTTAGAAAACATTAAGTGTGTTGATTCTTAAAGTGTTTAATTTTGCATTGTTTCATTTTTGCACATTGTATTTTCAATTTCTCTGTTTTATTGATTCTCTTGTCATTGATCATCATCAGTGTTGCTGTTCATTTTCATTTTTGAAATCATATGTTTCAAATTTTTTTTAGAAAACTTAGTTGAATTTTATTATCATTTTTTTTTTAATGGTTTTTTCATTTTTCATTTTCAAACTTGTTTTACCACATCGTTCCAAAGTAGGTCGTTTGTGGATGTGTGCTTTAATGCATACTATCATTTAGTTATATTCATTTCGTTTAATATTCTTTTCTTAATATGGTATAACTTTATGCATTTAATATATCTTGTTGTAGTTTTGACTCACCTCTCTCGGGTATTAAGTTCAAAAAAAATTAATAGAATTAATTTTTTTTTAAGGGAAGGTGATAAGGGAGCTGTTACGTACATTTATTACCTAAGGGGGTAGTCTTCGGTCCTGCCAAATGTACGCACCAGTTTTATATAGTTTTATTATTTGTGCGTTCGATTGATTCACGCACTGACGTGCACAATGCAGTGTGAGTTGCTTTGGACGCACGGGTAACCTAGTTTGGGAGAGTGACGTCATGTGAGTTCGGGGCAGTACGGACTGTGTTTATGTCCGAGGTATATTTCTTGGAATATTTTATTGGCAAGTTTGGAAGAAGCCATTACTTTTGTATGATCTCTACTGGTTCATGATGCAGCCAAGAGTAGAAGTATCATGTAAGTGTCGCCCCATGTCATTGAATGTTTATTGAGTAAATTAATGTATAAGGCCGCTCATAGTTCTGATCTAGCGGGAAGTCATCACAGTATGTCCTTCCTAGAATGGACAGACGGAGTCGTTAGCCCTTTTGAATTACCGTAGAGGGGAGGATTCCTACGAAGAAACAAAGTTAATTGATTTGCATACTTCTTATGTTTATATGCCGTATTTTCGTAAATGCCAAAGTCGTGGCATGGATACAGAGAGGTTGGTCAATACAGAACTCTAACCTGGTCGTATTGTTGTGGATGACTTTGTTTGGATTGTTATATATCTATGCTACCTAAATATTGTATGAAGGAAGTCTGGAATTAGTGCGAGTATGACAAGAAATATTACTCAGTGAGAATTAAATCCGTTGGTCATAGGATACGTCCTTGAGAGAAGGTCAACGGACGTTACTACAATACATATGCTATGGCAAAGGAAGTGATCGATCTTTAGTCACTTGAATGAGAGGACTTAATTGTAGAGGATCTTCATAAACTTGAAAAGTCAATGATCAACATTTTGATGTAATGATCTTTTTGCAACTGTAAATATGACCGTCTTGTTCAACGTCGTATATGTCACGTTCAATAAAATATATGTACAATCATCACAGCCTTGTGTGCTGCCAGTCAATAACCAGTTCATCACTACTTGTTGGTGTTCGTGTTGAAGAACATTTATGACATTTTCGTTCTATCAAAACCATCCGCGTAAATAACACTCTTGAACGTTAGAAACGAACCCAACACCACCAATTACCGAGGGAAAGCGAAAGAGAGGCCGACCAAAAACAACTTGGCGGAGAACTGTGGAAGCTGAGATGCAAAGAATGAACCACAGTTGGGGCACTGTACGAAGGATGGCCGCCGACCGAGCAAAGTGGAATCAATTTGTTGCTGCCCTACAAGACGCCACCAGGCGTGATGGCCGCTGACTGCTTTGACGGTTGGCGGTTATGGATCAAAGAAAGAAGAAGAAGAAGTTGAAAAAACAACGCAATTATCATGTATTATTGCCTTGGTTTTACTGGCACATCTAGTTCTCAATACATACAATACAGCATTAATTATATTTGTATAACTGTTTCCGATTTTTTTTACCTTTAAAATGTTAAATCCTTCCTACCCAAGTTCAGTGCTTCCTACCTAGCAGGTAAGGTTCACTGTACAGTGTCCGGTACCGTCAGGAAGGAGGCACTGTACAGTATTCCCAACGTTAAGTGCGTCCTGCCTGCAAAAGTGGCTTGTACGGGAAGAGGATGGCGGCGAAGTAAAGAACTTATGAGCAAAATGAAGGAATAAACTATGGAAGCAGGATGTAGCTCAGACTAAAAAGTATTTAGATCATCGGGCGTGAAAGCCACGGTAAGGTAGATTAAACGTCGTTCAAGGTGAAACCCACTTTTTGTCGTCGGTGAACCAGGATCTGATCGCATTGCATTAGATGTCAATAGCACCCAGATAGTCCGGTCTACTGAAGTGGATGGTTAAATAGCAGCCATCCGAGAGATGTAGTACAGATGTTGACAAAACTGGCCCAGAGTGTTTACCAGTTTTAACAATTTTCTCTTTTCTGCAACGTATAGTAGAGCTATTAGTGATTGTAAACGTGGCTTTCAAGAATGACGCTATGTGTTTGGATAACATATTGGCACATTCTGTTGTGTGTAATCTTTACATACTAGAACATACTACAAGTGATGAAAAACGATAGCCAAGTAGGTGCAGAAAGGAAACACAAAGGTATGGAACACTTTAACAATACACGAACAGTAACAGACTGTATCCACAGCGTTCTTGCTTTGGACCTGACAATCTCTAACCCTTAATTTAATACAGCCTTTTCGCATGATTTCTCGACGGTCATCATTTCTTTATTGTCCTGTTTCCCTTTTGTCTTCTCAGCCCACTCGCAAGAATCCACCGAGCCTCTCACCAAAAACTAAATAAATAAATAACTCAAAGGATAAAGAAAATAAACAATGGAAATAACCAAGCGTCGTAAAGATTAAAAAAATTATGTGTTGTTATAATTATAAAACTGCGCGGCAGATTGACAGACATAGAACAAACCAACAGAGATGAAGTGCAATCAAATTATTAAAGAGAGCGGGGCTAACTGACATGGGCGGTATCAGTGAGAATGAATAAACTTCAGAGTGAGCTCCCGCAGAGAAGGATATTGTCAAAACGAAACACTGTCTCCGAAACGAAATAAAATACACACTACGTGCAATAATAAAAAAAAGGTGGTAGCATTTGCCATAAGCCTTATCCATAAGAACGCTTTTGTGATGCAGCTAGAATCCGTGGTTCTTTATAAGATTCTCCAACGTGCTGTAGATCGATTAATTAATTTCGTGATCGATGCTGATAAATCAATATTGGTATTAGGCGCCAGTAACAATTTCCACATCAGTTACTCTGGGCACGGCATATTCATTAAAGGACATTAACAGACAAGACGTCAATAAAGCCTGCAAAAAACACAACCGCCTCTTCATTATTTAGTATTGACCAAACCGATGTGATGATTGGCAATCTGTTCTAGAAGGCCACTTTTCAATCGTGTCATATAGTAATTTACAATCCCGCTAGCTGACGGTTAACAAAAAAAATGACCGGCTTGAGAATACATTAGGCAGATAGCAAACAAGAAGTAGCTGGATATCAGTAGTAATATGATCATTATTTCTCTTCTTGTTCCTTATGGAGTAGAAAGCTACCACTATATCTGCCTCTTGCAGGCTGTCAGCACAAAGTAATCACGCGATTTGGCAGCAGTGGTTCCATCAGCACTTTGTTTTCTCTTCTTCTTCTTCTTCTTTGATCCTTAGCCGCCGACCGTCAAAGCAGTCAGTGGCCATTACGCCTGGTGGCGTCTTGTAGGGCAACAACAAACTGATTCCACCCTGCTCGGTCGGCGGCCATCCCTCGCACAGTGCCCCACCCCTGGTTCACCCCCTGCATCTCAGCCTCCACAGTCCTCCGCCAAGCTGTTCCCGGTCGGCCTCTCTTTCGTTTTCCTTCAGGGGTCCGTAGCATAGCTGTTCTTGTGATGGCATCGGGGTCTCTTCTGAGGACATGGCCAACCCAGCCCCAGCGTCTGCCAGCTATGATGGTGTGCATGTCCTCTCGCCCGCTCCGAGCAAGCAGACCCCGGTTGGTGATGGCACTCGGCCAAAAGATTCGGAGAATTTTTCCCAGGCATGTTGTGTGAAAAGAGGACAAGCTCGACATCTCCCTCTCTGCAACTCTCCAGCCCTCCGCGCCACAGAGAAGCACAGAAAGCACACAGCTCTGATATAATCCCAATCTTGTGCCTGTGCTGTACCGAGAGGACCCCCAGACGTTGCCCAGACCAAAAAAGGCAGCTCTTTCCCCGCTCATTCTGCCGCTGATGTCTCCGCCTGCCCCGCCGTCCGGTGCTACCACGCACCCCAGGCATGCGAAGGCACCCGTCTGCTCCAGCCGCCGACTCCCCACCGACATGGGCCCAAAGTTGCTCACACCGAGCGTCAAGACCTCTGTCTTCCCCAGGTTGATGCCCAAGCCCACCTGCCGGCTATACCCACCAAATCCATCCGTCCCTTCCCGGATGTGCCGATGTGAATGCGCCAGCAGCACAATGTCATCCGCACACTCCAGATCCTCCAATGCAGAAAACGCAGCCCATCCCACCCCTCTTGGACCGCCCTCTGCCTCCCGGCGCACCACCCAGCCGATGACCGTCAAAAACAGAGTGGTTGACAAGGGGCATCCCCGTCGCACTCCCGTCCCCACCTCAAAGGCCAGGCTGCTCTGCCCAACGCCACACGCAAAGTTGGCACAAAGGCTTTCCACGATTGACACCATGCAGCCCGGAACTCCACAAGCCCCCAGCACTTTCCACAAACTGTCCCCACGCATACTGTCAAAAGCCCTCTCAAAATCAACGACACCAATGTACAGCTATCCCTGCCACTCCGAGCACTGCCCTATAACGCTCCTGAGGGTAAATATATGATCTACACATCTTCTGTTCTTTCTAAATCCTGCTTGTTCTTTCCTCAGTTTGTGGTCTACTGCTTTTGAGATTCTCTGTATAATTATCCCGCCTAGAATTTTGCTGGGAACCGAGAGAAGAGTTATTCCTCTCCAATTATTGCAGTCTGCAAGATCTCCCTTCCCGGGCAATTTGACAATTATTCCTTTTCTCCACTCTGTTGGTGTTGTCCCTGTTTTCCAGACTTGTGCAAATAGTGGTTCCAATAGCTCTGCTGCTAGCTCTGGGTCTGTCTTAAATAGCTCTGCATTTAAGTTATCATGACCAGGAGCTTTTCCACTCCTTAACCCCCCGACTGCTGTGATGACTTCTTCTTTTCGTGGGATGTCTGTATTAACATCTAGATCATTTTCAGCCTCAGGAACATTCAACTGTGTCTCTGGTGGCCCCCTATCCAGAGTCTTTCCGAAATTCCCCGCCCACCCCGCATCCCGTCCCTCCACTGTCGCGACGAGACCTCCGTGCCCATCTCCCACCAATGTAATATTGCCTGCACCCCGTTTTCCACCGATGATTTTAGCCATTGTGTACACTGTGCTCTGCTCATCTCCCAGTGCCGCCTGCCCCGCAAGGTCATCCAGAAATGTCCCTCTGCTAGCACGGGTCTGACGTCTGACGTCCCTGTCCAGCTGACTGCACTGTTCACTATATATTGCCTTTAACCTGGGAGACAGCTTCTGTTCTCTTTCTTTTCATTTCTTCTCTCTTCGCTATGGTGTTTAGCGTATCTGGTGCCATCCAGTCTTGCTGTATGCTTTCCAAGAAAATATTCTGCATTTTATTCCGGCCCAGGTGTTTCTGTGCGTGTGTTTTTTTAATTAATTTATTTGTCTTCAGGTTTTATAAGAGTGTTTTGATTAATAAAAGTTTCTTAGTGCCTGTGTGTATGTTGACGGGCTTAGTTGCTCGACGGAAAGTGAAAGGTGGAATGAACTGGAGATGAACAAATTCAGTACATGAGAAATTGTGCTACTCTCAGAAAATGAGACAACAATCGCACACCACTAATCTTTGCTGTCATTTCGTGACGACTTGCTTGCTCTCTCTTCTTAGTATTGTTGGTAAGGTTTTTGCCAGAGTCATCTTAATGCTATATAAGTTCGCTTAAGCATATATCCAGAGCTGCAATGTGGAATCCGAGCTGGTAGATCAACAATAGACATAATCTTTTCTCTCTGCCAGGAAAGATCATTTTAATTCATTTTAAATCAGTCAACACTTGTTCCACAGACTAATACCACCAATTGGTAACACCGACTCGTATCATGAAACAAGAGAGAAACAAATATCCTCCTGAGTATTGGGTTTCCTGACAAGAAAATCAGGTGTCCATCCTTTCCATTCCACCATCTCATCTGCATCAGAACTTTACCCTCTCTGAGCATTAATGTTAATCCCATTGAGCGGAAAACACCCATTGCATTTATATAAAACTTGTTTACATATACAAATGACTAGCTAGAAGGTTAATATAGAAATTATGTATATTATTTCTGTCATTATACACTCCCTGCTCTATGTGGAACTTGATACTACCTCTGCTTTTGGTTCTCTATGAGAACCCGCATAAAGCAGTCACCAGCTCTTGCAGTGGTGGTTCATGAAACCATTATTCTATATGCTGAGGTTGCCAGCCTCGTACGAACTTAGACCTCCACCAGCAATCTTCACATGTTAATATTGCAAAATATAGAATGATAAAATGTACAACTTACCCAAAATAACTTTGCGTAATACCGACTTCTGGCTCAGAGAAATAGTTTCGGCAACTTGGTGAAGATGCCTCTTACAAGTGGCTGGGGTTAAGCTTTAGCTAGAATCACACTATGACTATTTATTCAGGTTCCTATGATCCCGGGCTTTCCGTATTAGTAAAGATAGAGTTTTCTTACTGTGTAAGTTCAGAATATGCTCAAATACATTTTCCGATCCTTTAAATTAGAATCCTGATTCTATTCCTTATTCTAGCTTGTCTAACCGTCTTCTTGACGAGTTGAAATAGCAGTGCCGTAGAATGTGCTAGATTATAACCAACATTCGGTCCACGCATCCATGTTCCCACCATATGACAAGTCTCCAATCAGAAATGCTGTATTTTAACAACTCAAATGCCAAAACAATAGCAATCAACTCGCAAAATGTATTAGGGGCTATCCCTACCTTCTCATGGAAAATTCCTGCGCGACACATAAGATGTGATTTTCTCACAAGTTATTCCCATATAAGGTATGTTCTCTTCCGTTGCTATTGATCATATTTACAACCCACCACTTCGTAGATCTATCACTGATAATATCTTTCAAATTGACAACTTATCGTAACTATTGCCTACTACAAATCTGCCAGGAAACGATTACATCAATTTTCGTGTTCCAAAATCTCCTTCTTATCTTAAGTGCTTGTCTTTAATCTGTCACCAGATTGATATTTTCCGACACGTTCCTGTGCAAACAAACAACTACCACGCAACAAACCTGGGTTCTTGTTCCCTCCCAGACAAAAATTATCATCAGTGATAAGACAACTGAATGTGGTGACCTCCGCTTTGTTTACATATTAATCCGGGAGCTCCCATTTACTGTCTGACCGGAAAGGTGTTACGCACTTGTGAATAACCTTTCACTCTACAGATCCAGGAGTCAATATGGGTTCAAACGAAAGTAAGTGATTACAATAATTAGTAGAGATGGTCGATGAAGCCCACACATCACAAGAATTGAAGGAAGAAAGTGTAAACAATGAATCGAAAATCACATCTACAGTCAGAGGTGGAAAAAAAAGAATGGGAAGAACACATAATGAATTACAGGATGACACAGGAAAATATAACGAATGAGGTTATTTCGTCATACCGGTAACAATATCTCTGAGTGCACGGATACGAACTTCTATTAGTTGCTTCTTAAGGGGAGGTTAAACCCCCAAAATGAAAAACACAGAATTATAAGTTAATATCTATATCTGGTCATTTATACAAGCACAATGACTGAAAAAAATACAAATCATTGAGGTATATACTAAAAACTAGCAATCTATGGCGGAAAAACAGTGAAAAAAGGCAAATTTTTGCTTTTTTTGGGTATTTTGTTGCCCAAGATATCTCAAATGTGAGTACAACTTGAGTTATGAAATTTGGCTGTTTTATTTGTTAATATATGATAATGATTGTATACTAAAATAATTTTGATTGGTTTGATATCTGAGTTTTTTTGGCTTTTAACATACCAATCGAAAAATAGTTGAAATTTTTAAGGGGGGTATCTTAGCTATTTCTTAACAGTTTTGTAGTTTGTTAACATGTATCCTTTATTTTAGTTTATTTTAATGAGCACTATGTGTACAGCATGTGGCCCAAAATTTACTGCTATATCACTAATAGTTTTTGAAAAATCATGGGCAACGTGCCCACATTTGTGTGAAAAATTAGGTTTTGAGAAAATTAAGAAAAAAGGGAGGAATTACCCTTTTACACAAAGTTTACTCACCTCAGTATCCCCCTGCTATGTAGGAATCATCTCTGGTATTTTCCTTTATTGATTCCATGTTCTTTGTCATACTTTGCAGCTTACTTTTCATTAAATTCTTCATTTCAGGAGATTTATGCGCTTTTCGTCAGTTTCCGAAAAAATGCATCCTTTCTCTTGTAGACATGTACTATGTGGGAAGAAGCGATTGCTCTACCCTCAGCAGACTCAGTACATGTAGGAGAGGCTTTGCTCTCAATATTCACAAGATTAGGATACCCTTATAAGATATTAACTGACAATGGTTCACAGTTCAGAGGGAAACTGATAGAGGAAGTTTTTAGGATTTTTCAAAATATTCTCGTCCGCACATTTTATCATCTACAATCGATTGGACAAGTGGAAAGATATAACGGGACTCTACTTACAAATTTATGTAAGCTCGCACAGGAGAAACCAGAATCCTGTGATTCGTTCTTACCTGCAGCTTTATTTGCGTATAAGGAGGTACCCTACCACTCTACTGGAATACCTCCAGCCACGTTATTATTTCGATGACCCATCAAAGGACTCCATGGTTAATAAAAAATTAGCCAGTCAAAATTATTTTTACACATGAAACTGTGTTTGAAAAACTTGTATTCTGTTTGCTTCAGGGAAATGAATATGGTACCGAAAATTAAAATCCATGCATTAGAAGCAATATAGCATCACAAATATACTAATTTGTATATTTTACATATATAATTAGGTAAAAATACACTTACCTGACATACTTTAAAAATTTATATAAAATCATCCATAAAGGTTTTAGTGAAAATAAACATACAGAAATGTGGGCAAATTAATGTACTTTCCAGTGCAATATGTATCTAAAATTTGATATTTTCAATGAAATTCTTCATTTTTGGGGGGTTAAACCTCCCCATTATTTTTCAGCAAAATGCTGCCCATTATAAGATTACATATTGTATACCAAAAATACCATTGTCTTCTACTTCACGTTTATCATAACAATCTAACATTATTATCAAATTATTATCATTGCATTAGCCAAAATCTCTACTACTCTCAGAAGACAGTTTTTCTAGAACAATATTTATACTTTAACCTTTATATTTTAACCCAGTGTATTCTGGTTTCATGCCAAACGGTGGCTTTCACTGCTTCCTATACTTCCCTTCATGCAGTCTTTTCCATTAATTTTCTTCCCTACTCCACTTCTCTGTTTCTTCCATACATGTTCTTGACAATCCCATCTAGCCTAGTTTTCTCGAATCCACTTTTCCGTGTTTAGGTTTTATGACACCTATAACCATCATTACCATTAATGACATTACAATAGTCTTCATTATTTTCTCCTTTACCACAGCACCACTGCCAGCTTCTGCTATTGAAATACTCGTATCTACCAAATGCTTCACGTCGGAGGATATATAGTTTCCACTAAAGTAGAAAGCAATGTACTGTACTGAAAGTGGCAAGAAACACAACCTATTGTGCTAGGACTCCATCAGGAAAATGTTTGTTCAATATGATCAGCATTTGCCTCCCCTGTGAGTTTAATGTCACGAACAAATAGAGGCCTTTGTTGTGTAGGCTTTGTCTAGCTCCAGGTCGTAGGCTTTGGTTATAGCCTTGGGCCATCTAGGACAGGACGGAACTAGTGTTTGTCATTTGACTCGGCGCTCATAATAATTGCAATGCTTTCAGAAATTAAATAATAAACAGAACTGTAGTTAGAGGAACATTCTGCCAAAATATTTAACAAATAATAAATACACAGTAACCTTAACAGTGAATGCACATGCCATACATACGCACAGATGATAATCACACTAACAGTAAAATGTAAATAACAATAACAATGAAGTAACTTGTAAACGCTGTCATGTGAAGGTGAATCACTGACATTTTATAAATAAACTTGGAGACAATAGAAGTGGGAGCTTCAGAGAAATATGTTAAGTGCCTTATTGCTAAAATGATGAGGGTGTCCTACAGGGTTTAACATACAGAAGGCATCTCAATAGACAAAAAGGACCTTACGTTTTGTGGCCTTATATGAGATGACAAAGCCTGGGAGAAGATGGTAAAAGTGCTGGAAAAATGGACACGATGTTGCAAAATGAGAAGACATTGAGTCACTTAACATTACGGCATGTCAAACAATCTACATAACAACTGATAAACAGCACGAGGTACATAATGTTGTGAAGAGACATAACAAACTATGCAGGTCGACTTCATAGTTGAAGAAGAAAAAAGGAAAAAAGAAATTAAATAATACTTATAATCATTTTGGCTGCCCTTCACCTTTCAGTAGGGCCCTTTAACCTGTTTTCGCCAATCATTCCTGTCCTGTGTCACCAGATCAAGGTCAAAATTTCCACTTCAGTACAAAGATAAAGCTCTCCCATTGCCATAATTACACGCATTAGTAGTTTCTGCACAGATCCCAAGAAGGTTTTTTTTTCTGTTTGGGGCATTAATTATAAAAAATATCGTAGAATTTATGTTGTGATAGTTTACATGGGATTTCCCTATAGAAGTTCATTGCTATTTCCAGCATGTATTTGGATGTGTCATGTCAGTCACTTTATATTTTCATATTAGCTGATGAGCTTATGGGAACACCATAATGACTCATGAGTCTCCAATGTTCTAATCTAAACGGACAATGGCCTTTTTGTAGTCACTGTAAAGTGATGAATTCAGTATCAAGCTCTTATTTACTTTTGTGCTCAGGACTGATAAACATACAGTAAAATAGAACTGGAGGTCTGGTCTGTATAAGGCCTACTTTGGCAACAACCTGTCAGATCGTGTCTCAACTGTTTATCTATTAACTCTTTTACTAAACAATGTTTAGACCTCTTGAGAGATCACTCTGTCAGTATAGACCTTACCAATCCAAACAACTTGTGGAGCAATATCACCCACTCATACAACCTTATTAAATCAGTCAACGCACGAAGATAAGAGAAATGTCATAACAGGGAACGAATAAAGTTTGTTTACATGAGTTTCTCACGCGAGCTGATCTGTCAATCATCGGATATCAGATAGATGCACGTGGAATAACACCGGACCTTTTAAAGTGAGTCTCTCGGGCAAAAATATTTTCCCCGAGTACCCTTTGATGTTCGTACATACAGGGGGAGATAACTCTGTGATCTCCATAATCGGGCCAAATCTACGGGAACCCGTTACACGGTTTAAGACTCTGTTGTCGAGAAGCAACGGCCGACAGAGCGACCGTGAAAACCTTTTATCTTGGGAATTTAGGTTTCTGATTTCTCTGCTATGCACAAGTGTGAAAATTAGCATCCTCTGAAGAGCAGATAACCGGGATGGTATATAAACTGTGTCTTTCCAAAACAGTTATTAGTTGTCGCTCATAATTTTTCGGATAATCTAAACACGTAGTCTAGAACCATTGTGGAAGGTGTGTTAATAGCCTTTGTGGGGATTTCATTCTGATTTTCTGGTAATATAAATTTGTGCTTAAGCGTGTTAAAGTGTTAAAGTTTACCATTATAATTCACGTAAAGTCTAGCTGTTAAAGACCAGTGGAAAATAAGGCGTAGCTATTTGTTTACCAGATGTTCAGTTTAATGATAATTTACCACCCGCTCTATCACACAAGAAGAGACGTTTTAGTTAACTAATTAATACACTAGGCGCGACTGATAAGTGACAGAATAGAATTTACGTTATATTTCATTTTGAGTAATTTTAGTAAGTGACTGTTATCTAATATCATACGACGACCCACAGACGCCGACAATTTAATAGCTATTAATGACCGGTGATATTTGTTAAGTGCGCGTACGGATAATTAAATAATAATTGACATTGTGCGCTGATCGTGACCGGGGCAGGAGGGGGAAAGGCTGCATACCTCAACCAAACCTGCAACCGCTAAGCGACGCGCGATAGAATAGGCTAAAGACACTGTGTGCCTTTTAACTTTAATCAGGACTGACGGAGTGGATAAGAGATCGTCTTGTCCCCTTCCGTGTGCATGTATGTAGATACATATTAGTAGCATTTTTTCATAATGTTTCTCTATTCTTAAGCATGACCTGATCAAGGGCGACCAGCGGTCTATTTTGGTCCTTTACTTCATTTACTGATTGGTGAATGTTGTCTTTTTCTTGGCTTACGTGTCCCCAAGTTCATTTGTGAACAGGATTGGCCAAAGAGACTAGTAACATTTTAAATAGTAAAGTTAACTGGACTTACCAATACCCAGATATTCATTCAATTTTATCAGCCCACTGTGGCGTAAACACAAATAACATTACTATCTGACTTTTGACAGTCGTATCAGCGGATTTATCCAGCAAGTTACGTTGTTTCAAAATCGGCATTCACCCCAGAGCCAGCCGATAGGATTTACAATCACCATCATAAATAACAGTGTTTTTAGCAACCAGATGTTTCCCTATACTGTAAGTATTTTCTACTGTTTACTGTCAACACAAGATCTCGGGTTTTTCTACATTAACTATTCGAGGGGACATTTGTCTTTCTAGGAATCAACCACCAAATTAGGCGTCCCCCTTATAAAATTTAATTATTTGAGGAGGGACTGGGGCCAATTTGAAAGATAAAAACACTGGAAATTATATATTCAGGAATTGTATGTCCATTAGATTTTTTCACCAAGAGTAGGTAAGAAGAGCGAGTGAGTGGCCACGTATGTCAGAGAGAGTGAATATTTTCTTTGTTACAGAAAAATTGTATCATCTGGATTCCGCTTAAATATTGTTTACTTTACCGGATAGCTTTAGTAGGAACTTTGTTCTTTTCTTTACTGTCGATGCTGTAACATAGTGGTAACCGTTGACCTTTGGGGTTATTAACTTGTTGGGTTCTTTTTCTCAATAAGGGGAGGGCACATGTATTCTGTTAATTTTCTATGCATGTAATTCTGATTTTATTTGATCTTTCTTTAGATATTTGGTGTTGTCAAGTTTAATGATAATAAACAACAAAAGAACTTAACTTTGTGTGTTGGTGGCATACCCAATTAACCATAGTTTTTCACGTTTGTATGTCTTGTTGTCACATAATTGTGTGTGGGTGTAGTTAAACTTATATTTCTAGGTATAGGGGAGGGGGGGGGGGGGGGCAAGATTGTCTTGTACTAAAAGATAGTCGTATAGATAGGCTGGACTAGAGAAACTTCTCATTCCAGGAGAAGATCTTTCTCCTTAAACTATTCACTCGTGAAATCTATTTCTCACACCTTTTTTTCTCACGTACTTATCACCATCCACTCTACTCAAGCGGGACCATAAATATTTTTCAAACCTATCTAAAATTACCACAGAATGGCTGGCTCGTGTCCAGGATTTGATCTAAGTCTGAGTCTAGATAAATAACTAACGTCTGTTATTGTATCTTAGTCTAACTCTAGATAGAGTGTGTTGTGCGTCTTGTGTTGTGAGTTAAGAAAAGTAATGATAATTATCCCCTAGACAACGTTCTTATTTACTGGGTTCTGACCAAACAAATTATAAATTTGTTTCTTTCCACAGCATCTTATAGTTTACATACAGTTTGATTTTGATAGTGATCTTTGTTGGAGATATGATATAATAATATTGTACAAAAAGACCGCTGGTACGCGTGATTGTTTAAAAATCACAGTTTTTTTTGGAGCAGTGGAGTGTGAGCATAGCAAAGGAAGGGCATTGGGCAGTCGCCAAGTTAATCGCCTTCCCTAACTCCAAACTGACTTCAGGTGTGGTCGAGTGTGGTGGATTAAAAAATAAGGAAATTCTTTTTTTCCATTAATTAAAAAAAAAAATTCTTTCCACGGTAGTACTAGTAGATTTTCAGTTTTTAGCCTGATCTACCATCTCTATGGTTTAAGTCGTCTGCGTTAGGAGCGTTTTGCCAGTTAACAGCAGCGATAGATTAGACAACTGAGTAACAGGGAGGAGGAAACACAGTACAATCAGAATTTTTTTTTATTCTCTTAATTGGTTAGGGAGCAGTGTACCCTTTTTCTTCTTTCGTCCCCGGGTAAATCGCAGTCAGTTATTTGCCAAGGCTGAGCGAGTAAAACTTAGAACAATGCTAAGAGAGGAATCAAGGGAAATAGAATTACAAGGTGAAGAGTTGCTAGCCTTTGTGAACGAAGAACTAGCCAAATATGAGGCGGAGAAGAAAGAGACGGAAGAGCGGCAATTGGAAAGTAAGAAAATTGAGGCGGAAATGGAAACTCGCAGAGACATCGAACGAGAGAAGGAGAGACAACATGAGGAAAGAGTGAGACAACATGAGGAAAGAGAGAGACAACATGAGGAAAGAGAGAATGATCAAAGACGTCAGCACGAATTGGCGATTAAGACTCTAGAGGTCCAAAGTCGTGGTGCAGCGTCTAGCTCCAGCAACGGAAAGCTGTCGTCACCTCAGTCACTCTTAACTGATCATTTCAGTAGCCAGTCTCCCCAATTAGCGGCTATCTCTTTTGCCCTAGAATCCTTTCCAAGCCACAATGAGAAAATTGACACTTATCTAGAAAAATTTGAGAGAATGGCAACACTGTATGGTTTAGAAAGTTTGCGATGGTGTTTGAAGCTTCCCAGGCTTTAAAAGACAATGCGTATGATGCGCACGTGAAACTGGGAATCAGCAATCAAGACAATTACGACATGTTGAAGAAAGCTTTACTTGAGCGCTTCGAAATAAACGCTCGCAAATTTTTGCAACTTTTCCGGAACAGCAGGAAAGAGGGTACCGAGACGTATTCCCAGTTCTCTTCTTTTCTGAAGGGATATTTTGCTAAGTGTTTGGAGCTTTCAGAGCTTCCTTGCACTTTTGAAGGGTTAGAAGAGCTTATTCTAACCGAACAGATCAAAAGCACTTTGTCAAATGAAACCCGTATATTTCTTGCTGAACAGGGAGCTGTAAAGGTGGAAGACATCTTAAGTAAGTCTGAGCGTTAAACAAACGCGTTAACCGAGCTTCCAGGCTCAAAACGCAAGCCTACAGAGGAGCCTTCTCGCAAAAATAATCTAGAACAGTCTTTCCAGTCATTTTCCCATCAAAACCCAAGAGAAACTTTACCCCAGACTCCTCTCCAAGGAAAATCGAAATTCTACAAAACTCGATACCCCACCAACACCCATGATCAGCCCCAACGTCTCTCATGGCAAACAGGCCAAAAATGACACGACAAAGGGAAAACCCCTGCGCAAGGGACATCTGATAAGGGCAAACACACCGCGCCAAATCGGATCGGTTGTTTGCAAACAGCCTCGCAACGGAGTAGTAATGTCAGTGATTCTCAACCTGAGGGTGAGAGGCCTTCTACGCGAGGAACTGTTATATTGAACGGGACTTCAACTTATTGTTTGTTTGATACAGGTTTGAGCTTTGACTGTATTGTCGCAAGGCCTTTGGTCAAACCTGGTCAAGAAACAGAAGAAACCGTCAAATTATGTGGAGTTTTTAAAGGAGATGCACCCATAACGCTTCCAGTCGCACTTGTGGATATACACTCGGATTTCGTCCGAGGTGTTATTAAAGCGGCTATAATAGATGATCCGATCTACCCAGTTATACCTGGTTATAGATATGTGTTTATAGGGAGACCGAAAGAGCCGATTGTGGCAGCAGTAACTACAAGAGGGCCAACCAAAAAGGAACAGTAGCCTGCCCCTAATATGTTACCTATGGAACTGAAAGAGGCGCAACAAAAGGACCCTACCTTGGAACCCTGCTTTAAGAAACTGCCCATGGCCAAGGACCCCAGACACAACGGAGACATGTTTTCTAAGGATGGAGTGCTGTATCGAAGAACGGGCGACCCTGAACAGGGACATAATCAGCTCCTAGTACCGACGCAGTACAGAGAACAAATCTTAGAAATATGGCACTCTCTTCCCTTTAGCGGACATGTGGGACAAAACGCCACTATACAGCAAATATCTACTCACTATTGGTGGCCAGGAATGAGCACTGATATCATCAGATATGTGAAATCAAGTGCCAAGGTGTGGCACCCAAGCATTGGACACCCCCAGTTCTATGGGAGAAATGCCAATAGTGGGGACCCCATTTGAACGGGTAGCAGTCGACATTATAGGACCACTAGAAAGGACTAAAAGAAGGAGCAGGTTCATTCTGACCTTAGTCGACATATGCACTATGTAGGCCGAAGCTATACCGCTAACATGCACGGATTCCAAGCAATTGCAGAAGCCCTAGTGCATATTTTTACACGGTTGGGATTCCCTCAACAAGTTTTGACGGATAACGGATCCCAATACCGCAGCCTGTTAATGGAGGAGATCTTTAAGATCTTGAGGGACCAGCACATCTATATCAGCCCCGACAATCCGGCCGGAAGTGGGTTAGTAGATCATGTCAACGGAATCCTCACCATGATGTTACGTAAGCTGGGACAAGAGAAACCTGAAGATTGGCACCTTTTCATTCCTGCAGCCTTATTCGCCTACAGGGAAGTCCCCCAGGCCTCTACAGGTTTACCACCAACTACACTTTTATTCGACATACCTATTAAGGGCCCGCTAGAAGCCTTACTACGGTCACTGACAGACCAGAAGGCTGATGAGACAGTCGTCTCAGCATTCAAGTATGAATCAGAGTTAAAGGAACGGTTAAAACTAGGATGGGATCTAGCAACAACCAACCTTAAGCGAGCACGCATGAAGCACGCTAAACGATACAACAGAGCAGCGAAAGAGAGAGAATTGCAACCAGGAGAGAAAGTTTTGTTGCTACTTCCTACCGGAAACAAAAAACTACGTATCGGATGGCAAGGGCCGTTTACAGTTCTTAAAAAGATCTCGAGAACGAACTACAAGATCTCTATAAAAGGTAAAGAAAAAGTCTACCATATAAATCTGTTTAAGAAATATTTGGAAAGACCGTTGCCTTCCCCCGAACCTCTCCTGGCGGTCGCTATAGCCACCGAAGATGAGGAAGATGACGATAGTTGCATGGAATACCCACTGCAACAAACGGAATCATTCAAAGATGTTAAATTCGGCGACACTCTCTCAGAAGTACAACAGACAGAAACTAAGGCGTTACTGAAACAGTACTCGGCAGTCTTAACGGACATACCTGGTCGGACACATCTCGTAGAGTTTGATATGAAGCTGACAAACGAGACAGCTGTGCGAACCAGAGTTTACCCGATCCCGTATGCGAAAGCAGACACGTTACGTGGAGAGATAGACAAACTACGTCAAGCTGGGATTATTAGCGAGTCTACATCTCCCTATAGCTCAAACGCCGTACTGTTGCAGAAATCCAATAAGGAAGTTCGGCTGTGTATGGACTACCGATTACTTAACACAGTCACTGAATTCCAGCCTGAACCACTCCAAAACGCCTCCGAACTGTTTACCAAACTTAGCAAGGCTAAAATTTTCTCCAAGATTGACATGAGTAAAGGTTATTACCAAATACCAGTCCAGGAGGAAATTAAACCTCTGCTAGCCTTTAGCACCAGTGAAGGACATTATACTTTCAATGTTATGCCTTTCGGTTTACACAACGCACCAGGAGTCTTCACTAGAATGATGAGAAAGCTTTTGGAACCCTTGCAAAGTCCAAACATACACAATTTCATGGACGACATACTTATTGCAACGGATAACTACGAAGAACATATTGCTACGGTCGCTATGCACCTTAGGAGACTAAAGGAAGCTGGATTGACCACCCGACCTAGCAAATGTTTAATCGGCTTTGAAAAGCTTGACTTCCTAGGGCATACCATTTCTCAAGGTTGCATGTGGCCAGTTGCCAAAAACATCGAGAAGATACGTTCAGCAAAGAGGCCAAAAACAAAGAAAGACACACGTTCTTTCCTTTCACTTTGTGCGTATTACCAAAGGTTTATCAAAAACTTCAATGGTCTTACAGTGCCTCTCACTGACCTCACAAGAAAGGGAAAACCCGATAAGGTTGTTTGGACCGCAGAGTGTGAAAGCGCTTACGTCACTCTGAAGGAACATCTGTCCAAATATCCCATTCTAAGTTAACCCGACCTTAAGAAACCTTTCGCCTTACGTGTAGACGCCAGTGGACAGGGAATCGGATCAACGCTGCTTTAGGCAAATGACCAACATCCTAACACGTTGTTTCCAGTTGCCTACGGCAGCCGCAAACTGAATGCAGCAGAAACGAATTATTCGACCATGGAGAGAGAATGCTTGGCACTTGTGAACGGAATCAGGAGACACCACGAATATTTATACGGAGTTTCATTCACAGTACAAACTGACCATGCTCTATTGGCATTCCTAGGAACCAATAAGGATTTTAACGCAACGATTATGCGTTGGGCTCTATTGTTAAGCGTGAACTCGTTCAAAGTACAATACATACCAGGGAAAGAGAATGTAGGAGCAGATTTTATGAGTCGAAATTGGACCATTAAGGAGGATGAAGCAATCGAGGATAACAATCACTCGTTACCTACGGATGACAGTAGTTCTATTTCCATAAATGAGATATGAAAGGGTTTCACATCTTCAAGCCCGGACGTACTGTGACGTATAATGGAAATATAGCCTACAGTATCTGACAGTCTTTCGTTACCTCGTGGCGTTCTATGATTCGCTAGCAAAGCCATGCATTGACAGCCTGCTTTTACTCATTTTTAATCCACGCCTCTTTTCCTTGAGATGTAAACAAACAGTTTGCTTACCTGAGTTTCTCACGCGAGCTGATCTGTCAATCATCGGATATCAGACAGATGCACGTGGAATAACACCGGACCTTTTAAAGTGAGTCTCTCGGGCAAAAATATTTTCCCCGAGTACCCTTTGATGTTCGTACATACAGGGGGAGATAACTCTGTGATCTCCATAATCGGGCCAAATCTACGGGAACCCGTTTCACGGTTTAAATCTCTGTTGTCGAGAAGCAACGGCCGACAGAGCGACTGTGAAAACCTTTTATCTTGGGAATTTAGGTTTCTGATTTGTCTGCTATGCACAAGTGTGAAAATTAGCATCCTCTGAAGAGCAGATAACCGGGATGGTATATAAACTGTGTCTTTCCAAAACAGTTATTAGTTGTCGCTCATAATTTTTCGGATAATCTAAACACGTAGTCTAGAACCATTGTGGAAGGTGTGTTAATAGCCTTTGTGGGGATTTCATTCTGATTTTTCTGGTAATATAAATTTGTGCTTAAGCGTGTTAAAGTGTTAAAGTTTACCATTATAATTCACGTAAAGTCTAGCTGTTAAAGACCAGTGGAAAATAAGGCGTAGCTATTTGTTTACCAGATGTTCAGTTTAATGATAATTTAACATCCGCTCTATCACACAAGAAGAGACGTTTTAGTTAACTAATTAATACACTAGACGCGACTGATAAGTGACAGAATAGAATTTACGTTATATTTCATTTTGTGTAATTTTAGTAAGTGACTGTTATCTAATATCATACGACGACCCACAGACGCCGACAATTTAATAGCTATTAATGACCGGTGATATTTGTTAAGTGCGCCTACGGATAATTAAATAATAATTGACATTGTGCGCTGATCGTGACCGGGGCAGGAGGGGGAAAGGCTGCATACCTCAACCAAACCTGCAACCGCTAAGCGACGCGCGATAGGATAGGCTAAAGACACTGTGTGCCTTTTAACTTTAATCAGGACTGACGGAGTGGATAAGAGATCGTCTTGTCCCCTTCCGTGTGCATGTATGTAGATACATATTAGTAGCATTTTTTCATAATGTTTCTCTATTCTTAAGCATGACCTGATCAAGGGCGACCAGCGGTCTATTTTGGTCCTTTACTTCATTTACTGATTGGTGAATGTTGTCTTTTTCTTGGCTTACGTGTCCCCAAGTTCATTTGTGAACAGGATTGGCTAAAGAGACTAATAACATTTTAAATAGTAAAGTTAACTGGACTTACCAATACCCAGATATTCATTCAATTTTATCAGCCCACTGTGGCGTAAACACAAATAACATTACTATCTGACTTTTGACAGTCGTATCAGCGGATTTATCCAGCAAATTACGTTGTTTCAAAATCGGCATTCACCCCAGAGCCAGCCGATAGGATTTACAATCACCATCATAAATAACAGTGTTTTTAGCAACCAGATGTTTCCCTATACTGTAAGTATTTTCTACTGTTTACTGTCAACACAAGATCTCGGGTTTTTCTACATTAACTATTCGAGGGGACATTTGTCTATCTAGGAATCAACCACCAAATTAGGCGTTACCCTTATAAAATTTAATTATTTGAGGAGGGACTGGGGCCAATTTGAAAGATAAAAACACTGGAAATTATATATTCAGGAATTGTATGTCCATTAGATTTTTTCACCAAGAGTAGGTAAGAAGAGCGAGTGAGTGGCCACGTATGTCAGAGAGAGTGAATATTTTCTTTGTTACAGAAAAATTGTATCATCTGGATTCCGCTTAAATATTGTTTACTTTACCGGATAGCTTTAGTAGGAACTTTGTTCTTTTCTTTACTGTCGATGCTGTAACATAGTGGTAACCGTTGACCTTTGGGGTTATTAACTTGTTGGGTTCTTTTTCTCAATAAGGGGAGGGCACATGTATTCTGTTAATTTTCTATGCATGTAATTCTTATTTTATTTGATCTTTCTTTAGATATTTGGTGTTGTCAAGTTTAATGATAATAAACAACAAAAGAACTTAACTTTGTGTGTTGGTGGCATACCCAATTAACCATAGTTTTTCACGTTTGTATGTCTTGTTGTCACATAATTGTGTGTGGGTGTAGTTAAACTTATATTTCTAGGTATGGGGGGGGGGGCAAAATTGTCTTGTACTAAAAGATAGTCGTATAGATAGGCTGGACTAGAGAAACTTCTCATTCCATAGTGTCACGAAATGGATTTAGGACTAGAGACTGTCTACATATAGTGACAAGACAATAGTAAGAAGAAAGACTGAAATGATAGATTCAGATAGAAATATAGTGCAAAAATGTGAAAGTTGAGACCATTGGCTCCGAGGTTGAGAACCGAGGTTGATTCTTTCCTCGCCACTTCGGACGTTTAAATTGCTATGGCCTCGAACCACCTCTAACTACCCTATGGGGATAAGGTTCAATTAAGATTCACAAACACCAAGGTACAGACAACATATAGCTACTGTACTAAAGGAAATGACTGATGCCAGCTACAATTTATACAAGTTTATTATACACCTATACACAAACTCATATACATGTCAAAATACATGAAGTGCGAGGATGCACACCTGAAACAAAATCAAGCACAGTTAAAAATGCATCAACCCCAACCCTTCTCCCACAATTGCAACCTGTATGGAGAAAGAAGGTAAGGTTAACTGAAATGAACTACACTGCACTTGATGTCGCCTACACTCCAAACTAGCTGTTCTAAATTCTAACTCTAACTCTAAGTCCACTGATAGCTGGAACGACTGCGAAGTGACTACACAATCTCTGCACAGACTTCGGTTCTACACAGCCTATCCTGGAATCTCCTGAACACAACTAACTGCACCTCTAAACTTCAGCAGCTGTCCTCTGCTATGATTCACCAAAACTAACAGTTCTGCCTATCTGTGCTGACTTCAGTAGAGAGAATGTTTACCCTCTCTCTCTCCACTAACTCTGGAATTGATGACTGAGGTTTAACAGAACCCCACTGGATTCTGGACTGGAACTGTAGCTGACTTCTACCACTCTGAAATTACCTGCCCGAGTACCTATAACTGGGCCGTCGGCTTTATTATGGCCGTGAAGAAACGAACATAAAAATTACAACGCTGGCAGCCTGCCAAATCTGCGTGTGTAACGAGCGTCAGAGCTCAGGATTTATCCACAAAAATCCTATTCGCTGGAAAATGTCTTCCCCTGGCTGGGAAAACGTATTTTCTTCCTCTCCTTCCACTACTGGCAACTATCGTAAAACCCTTGCGGTTCTGCGAATGCCCCAACTTTGCCGTGGGAGAAATTTTGTGGTTTCAAAATTCCGCTCTCATTCCCACAAAGCCGGTACCTGCTGTTTTAGACAAAAGCAAAACCAACAGCTAAACAAAACGTTAATACTCTATTACAAATAACAATTAACTTCCTGACAAACCCTTAAGTCTTTAACACTTAAGTCTCCCCCGTCTATAATCAATACAGCTCCCCTACTCTCTCCCGTTATGCACCACCATACAAAATCATGCAAACAAAGTCCGCTCCCCCACTGAGCTCCCTTCTCTACCTGAGCCCACAAGGTAAACATTGGCTAACCCAGATCGCTTGCTCTGCCTGACCAACTCCGAGCAACAACAATATTTTCAATGGCCCGTCTGGGCAGACGTACCGTGGCCCACTTCTTACGCTGACACTAATGCCGTAATGTTTAATACAAAATAAAACCAGCCCTCTCTAGGAATTCCTAAAATTCCCGTCAGTATGATTAATCACCTCAAAATTGAAACAAAATATCATTCCCCTAACATAAATAAATTTCATCTCCATCTTCTGAACACACAGAACAACAAAGCACAATCAACAACCTATAACCCTGTCTACGCTAGCATCTACATGCCGTCAAAAGTTATACATAATGGTTATCAATTAAATCTCAGTAGTTACAACACGTGGTTACAATTTTATGACCACGTGCTTCTCTCCCCCTCGTCCCTCTGAACATCGTATCAATAAAGATACCGTAACCACGCGCTCACGTGCTTCAATTAATACCCATTCACTCCCGTCCACAGATATATGCGTAACTATATAAATAGCGAGCATCAATACTCTCACTAAAATCACAAATGAAAATACACATTACACACGCTCCCGACTATACTCTCACTAAAATCACAACTGAAAATACACATGATTCGCAGATGCGAGTTTCTCTCCCGACCGACTTTGCAATAATACAAAGCGGTGATATCTCAACATTTAAACCATGCCGCTATTCTTTCAACAAGGAATTAAATGGACCTAGTTTCTCATGTCTATCACTCAGATCGAATTGATGGCTCTGGAGTTAAGAATTAAATTAAACTAAACTGCCCAAAGAAACTTAAATGATCGGCTAGGACTAGAAAAATTAAATAAAGTCCTCACGCAAAAATTCATGCTTACCAAATCTCGAATGTCCAACTGAAGGCAATCGACAATATGCTTCTGGCACCCGGCTTTGGCAATTTTTCATTAAAAGAGAAAGAGGCTATGAAATATAGGCCTTTTTTATAATCAAGACCCCCACGCGCCGACTTCATGACGTCATATGCGCGGCGTGGTTCTAAAGCCAATCGGAGCTCTGCATTTCAACTGCAGTTATCTCTCAGCCAATCAGAACCTTAGATCTTTCTGATGCAACCAGTTTCTGCTAGACAAAGAACCGGGAATTGGTCCTAGCCCTATACTGCGGAAATGAAGCAAAAATGGCCGCAAATAATTTAACTCCCGAAAAATGCGTATATGGCCACGCAATATCTTTAAAAAAAGGACACTGGTGCAAATCCTGATCTAGCCTCTATAATCTTAATCTAGAATAATACTTTCTAATTCCCTACACCCCCATTCTAAACACATAGATCAAACTCCATCGTGATCTCATCTTGAAAAAAAAAACGTAAATAATAGAAGGAGAAGAAACATGGAGAAGGATTTTTCTGTAATCCCTCCAAAAATAGTGAACAAAATGCAAGGAGAAAAAGACATGGGCCATTTGAAAGACAGAATCTCAGTACTTTCGTCACATCACTCCCCCCTTTCAAAGATTGAGCAACGATCTCCTTACTGAAATCTCTGTGTTTCACATTGGCCCTTATTCCTGTCTACAAGGCTGTCTGTCCTTACCCCTCCTATTCAGTGTTCTTCGACCTTCCTCTTTTGCGTTTCCTCCTTCCTCCTCTCCTAGAATGAGCTCCTATGCTCCATTGGGAGAGTTGATCTCTCTTCAGACCTGTGCCGTCTAATGGCGGGTCTGAACTTTCCCTTGCTATGACCGTCAAAAGGCTGTTCTGGTCAGCTGATGTGACCGGCGGGCGCTGTGGCGACCTGGCGATGGCGACTTCCTCGCTGCGCGTCAGCGGGTTTGTGACTGCTGGTACCGTGCGAGAACGATGCAACGTCTCGGGTTCCTCTGGTGTAGAGCCTCCGATTTCTTGCTGGGTGTCTATTGGATCCTCACTGATCTCAATAGCTTCTACCTTTGGAGAAAGGTAGGTAAGATCTGCCCCTGGCAGTGGTTCTGGATTCGCTCTTCCCCTACCGATATGAAGCGGGACAGAGCTCTCCAATATAGCTCCTTGCAAATGTGTAAGGTCGCTTTTCTCACTCTTTTCTGGCCTGAAAAGTTGGTGAGATGAAACTGTAGACCATGGGAGCTCTCCGTCTAACACCCTGGTTCTACCTTCAACCTTGCCCTCCCCTGTGAGAGTTACTGGCGTCAGTTGGAATGTGTCCTGCAGTGACACTTGACGGTTTAAGATCCCGTTAGATCGCGGAGAATCTGAGTTAAAGCTCTCAGTGACTGGTTCCAATGTTCCGTGAAACGAATTGGAAAAGATAGCAAATTTTTCAGGCTGCTCGTTACAAGAGTCGTGTCCTGTAAATGAGATACGAGAGTTGTGGGGCCCATCTCCGTTTATAGGCAAATGGATACTCAGATCACTGTCCTCCTCCGTTTGAGTAAAGTGCTGGACGGATGGGGCTCCAGGGTTGGTTGGAACTATATGCTCGCTCAGACCGCTATCTTGTGCCCTATGAAGATGGCGCTGGTCGTTGACATATGTAATACCGCTCTTGTCAGTATGTCCCTCACTTGAAGGAGCTAATACCATCGGGGGCCTAATTCCCGACAACAAAGTGTGTACTTCCTGAATCAGAGGCGTCGTCACCACTGTTTGGCCGGTTGGCTGAACAGGGCTGGCGGGCGAATTTGCCTCTGCAATTAACATACCACTGTCGTCAGAGGCGTTGCACCTCTCCTTGGCACGACAGCTATGTTTGAGCTCGCTCGGGGCTCCGTGAATTAGGGGTTCTCCTTTTTCACTTATCTGGCCTGCAGTAGGCCCCCTTGCATCAGCAAGGATCGGTGTGGGCGGGTTCCCCAAAACTAAATATGGGTTACCGAGAATGAAGTCGTAGGCCGGCTGAGCCGTTACAGCTGCCTTGATGGTGCCAGACACGAACCTACATTTCACCTCAATATTGGCTACCGGAAAGCACTGTGAAGTCCCTTTCCTTAAAACTCCACCAATATTCACTTTTTCCTTCGTCATCTGCCAGGGCTTCACCAGATGTCGGGCGACTATGCTGGGGTATGTAAGCCCGCTGTCAAATAAGCATGTTGTCTCAGTCCCGTTCACTTCTGCTGGCCCGCTGTTGGAAAACAACTTCTCTGACTGGAAGGGTTTCCACTTCTTCCCTTGTTTCACCCTCACAGGCCCTAAACAAGCCATCTGATGAGCGGGTTGTTTGTTTGGGCACCGTGTTGTCCAATGAGAAGTAGTCCGACAGAACCTACAATATCTCTCATTATCTCCCCGGTTCCTGACGAGTTCATGAGACGTCGGCCCCTGTGTTCTGTTAGGCGGCTGGGAGCGCATGTTATGACTGGGAGGGAGCTCCTTGCGAGACGGCCCTTGCTGCTGTTGATCTGAAGAGGAAGGCGACTGCGATGAAGATGCTCCTTTGTCCGGGACTGGCAGGTCAGGGTGTTTTCTTTTCTGTCCCAGTACTTCGGCCTGTGCCGTCTGGAACCTTTCAGCAAAAAGAATTATCTGGTCCAGTTGCTGTGCGCCCTGCTCCGCCAGGTACTTCCTTAAGTCCGGAGACATGTTGGCCTTTATCTGTTCGCACAGAACTAATTCTTCCAATCCTTCAAAAGATTTAGCCAAGCCCGACAACTCTCTCCAGCGAGTGAGGTAATTCCTCAGCCTCTCTGCGAACTGGGGAAAACTTTCTCCTTTCTCCAGTCGACTTTCCCTAAACATCGTTTGGCACTTCCGGGGAGTCCATTGGAATCGCTGTAACAGGGCGTTCCGCAGTGCCTCAAAGTTATTCTGGTCATCCACTAGCATCTTGCTATAGACTTCATACCCATGTCCTCTTAGTGATTGAGATAATTTGAGGCACCAAAGACTATCATCCAGCCCATATGCCTTTGCCATCCGTTCAAATTTTTCTACAAATACCTCAATTTTCTCATTCCCGTTAGGAAAAGAGTCCATCGGAAAATTCATGGCTGCCATCCGGGGTCCTCCATTTCCTGAGGTGTCTGTCGCCCCCGCTCTGGGAGAATCTCCGTTAGCCGAACTGCCTTCCGAAGATCGGTACTACAGTTCCAGTGAACGCAGGGCAAGTTCATGCTGTCTCTCTGCTGCCTTCTCCCTCTCTTGGGCTTCCCTCTGTGCTAACTTCTCCTGGGCTTCCCTCTGTGCTATCTTCTCCTGGGCTTCCCTCTCTGCTTTTCTCTCCTCTGCCTGTCGGGTCTTCTCTTCTTTCTCCGCTTCCAATTTACGCAGGTCCATCTCTGCCAGTCGGGCCCTCTCTTCTTTCTCTGCTTCCAATTTACGCAGGTCTTTCTCCGCTTCCCTTTTCTCTCTCTCCGTCTGCCGGTCCTGTTCCCTCATAATGTAAGCCCTAGTCTCGGCCTCATTCATCCCCATGCTTTTAGCTGCATCCTTCCATGCAGTAAGTAGCTTGACCAATTCAGCCATCTTACCTGACAAATCAGCAGTACTCACAACGAGGGGAAATGACAAAAAGGGACAAGAAAAATTTACTGTTACCTACTAGGAATATGCTGTCGCAAAAACCCGCACTCAGACTAGCACCAAGTCTGACTAATAACTACCTGAAAAAAATTCAAGTTATCCAGCTACCCAAAACCCGAATTTACTTTCCTGTCAAGAAAAAAATTCCATTAGCCATCAATTACTTCTAAGTCATAAACAACCTTACAACCACTATCATCTATACTAACTGGAACCTGTGGAAAAAAACTTATAGCTGGATCAGTCTTAATATAGCTCAAGTCTAGGGGATTTATAAGAAATCTATTTCCAGAACTTTCTTCAGAGACATTTTATGAATCTAGAATTGATCCCAACAAAGATGATCCCGGACGACGCCACCCACTTTGTCAAGATCACAGAATTGAACGTAACAAAGATGATTCACCGGACGATAGCACCCACTTTGTCACGAAATGGATTTAGGACTAGAGACTGTCTACATATAGTGACAATACAATAGTAAGAAGAAAGACTGAAATGATAGATTCAGATAGAAATATAGTGCAAAAATGTGAA
The DNA here is from genome assembly GCA_024509875.1 of Oreohelix idahoensis. Taxonomy (NCBI): domain Eukaryota; kingdom Metazoa; phylum Mollusca; class Gastropoda; order Stylommatophora; family Oreohelicidae; genus Oreohelix; species Oreohelix idahoensis. The sequence continues at coordinate 359,790 of JAMPIV010001034.1, read as the reverse complement.
AGTTGAGACCATTGGCTCCGAGGTTGAGAACCGAGGTTGATTCTTTCCTCGCCACTTCGGACGTTTAAATTGCTATGGCCTCGAACCACCTCTAACTACCCTATGGGGATAAGGTTCAATTAAGATTCACAAACACCAAGGTACAGACAACATATAGCTACTGTACTAAAGGAAATGACTGATGCCAGCTACAATTTATACAAGTTTATTATACACCTATACACAAACTCATATACATGTCAAAATACATGAAGTGCGAGGATGCACACCTGAAACAAAATCAAGCACAGTTAAAAATGCATCAACCCCAACCCTTCTCCCACAATTGCAACCTGTATGGAGAAAGAAGGTAAGGTTAACTGAAATGAACTACACTGCACTTGATGTCGCCTACACTCCAAACTAGCTGTTCTAAATTCTAACTCTAACTCTAAGTCCACTGATAGCTGGAACGACTGCGAAGTGACTACACAATCTCTGCACAGACTTCGGTTCTACACAGCCTATCCTGGAATCTCCTGAACACAACTAACTGCACCTCTAAACTTCAGCAGCTGTCCTCTGCTATGATTCACCAAAACTAACAGTTCTGCCTATCTGTGCTGACTTCAGTAGAGAGAATGTTTACCCTCTCTCTCTCCACTAACTCTGGAATTGATGACTGAGGTTTAACAGAACCCCACTGGATTCTGGACTGGAACTGTAGCTGACTTCTACCACTCTGAAATTACCTGCCCGAGTACCTATAACTGGGCCGTCGGCTTTATTATGGCCGTGAAGAAACGAACATAAAAATTACAACGCTGGCAGCCTGCCAAATCTGCGTGTGTAACGAGCGTCAGAGCTCAGGATTTATCCACAAAAATCCTATTCGCTGGAAAATGTCTTCCCCTGGTTGGGAAAACGTATTTTCTTCCTCTCCTTCCACTACTGGCAACTAACGTAAAACCCTTGCGGTTCTGCGAATGCCCCAACTTTGCCATGGGAGAAATTTTGTGGTCTCAAAATTCCGCTCTCATTCCCACAAAGCCGGTACCTGCTGTTTTAGACAAAAGCAAAACCAACAGCTAAACAAAACGTTAATACTCTATTACAAATAACAATTAACTTCCTGACAAACCCTTAAGTCTTTAACACTTAAGTCTCCCCCGTCTATAATCAATACAGCTCCCCTACTCTCTCCCGTTATGCACCACCATACAAAATCATGCAAACAAAGTCCGCTCCCCCACTGAGCTCCCTTCTCTACCTGAGCCCACAAGGTAAACATTGGCTAACCCAGATCGCTTGCTCTGCCTGACCAACTCCGAGCAACAACAATATTTTCAATGGCCCGTCTGGGCAGACGTACCGTGGCCCACTTCTTACGCTGACACTAATGCCGTAATGTTTAATACAAAATAAAACCAGCCCTCTCTAGGAATTCCTAAAATTCCCGTCAGTATGATTAATCACCTCAAAATTGAAACAAAATATCATTCCCCTAACATAAATAAATTTCATCTCCATCTTCTGAACACACAGAACAACAAAGCACAATCAACAACCTATAACCCTGTCTAAGCTAGCATCTACATGCCGTCAAAAGTTATACATAATGGTTATCAATTAAATCTCAGTAGTTACAACACGTGGTTACAATTTTATGACCACGTGCTTCTCTCCCCCTCGTCCCTCTGAACATCGTATCAATAAAGATACCGTAACCACGCGCTCACGTGCTTCAATTAATACCCATTCACTCCCGTCCACAGATATATGCGTAACTATATAAATAGCGAGCATCAATACTCTCACTAAAATCACAAATGAAAATACACATTACACACGCTCCCGACTATACTCTCACTAAAATCACAACTGAAAATACACATGATTCGCAGATGCGAGTTTCTCTCCCGACCGACTTTGCAATAATACAAAGCGGTGATATCTCAACATTTAAACCATGCCGCTATTCTTTCAACAAGGAATTAAATGGACCTAGTTTCTCATGTCTATCACTCAGATCGAATTGATGGCTCTGGAGTTAAGAATTAAATTAAACTAAAACTGCCCAAAGAAACTTAAATGATCGGCTAGGACTAGAAAAATTAAATAAAGTCCTCACGCAAAAATTCATGCTTACCAAATCTCGAATGTCCAACTGAAGGCAATCGACAATATGCTTCTGGCACCCGGCTTTGGCAGTTTTTCATTAAAAGAGAAAGAGGCTATGAAATATAGGCCTTTTTATAATCAAGACCCCCACGCGCCGACTTCATGACGTCATATGCGCGGCGTGGTTCTAAAGCCAATCGGAGCTCTGCATTTCAACTGCAGTTATCTCTCAGCCAATCAGAACCTTAGATCTTTCTGATGCAACCAGTTTCTGCTAGACAAAGAACCGGGAATTGGTCCTAGCCCTATACTGCGGAAATGAAGCAAAAATGGCCGCAAATAATTTAACTCCCGAAAAATGCGTATATGGCCACGCAATATCTTTAAAAAAAGGACACTGGTGCGAATCCTGATCTAGCCTCTATAATCTTAATCTAGAATAATACTTTCTAATTCCCTACACCCCCATTCTAAACACATAGATCAAACTCCATCGTGATCTCATCTTGAAAAAACGCAAATAATAGAAGGAGAAGAAACATGGAGAAGGATTTTTCTGTAATCCCTCCAAAAATAGTGAACAAAATGCAAGGAGAAAAAGACATGGGCCATTTGAAAGACAGAATCTCAGTACTTTCGTCACACATAGACAGATCTTCTCCTTAAACTATTCACTCGTGAAATCTATTTTTCACACCTTTATTTCTCACGTACTTATCACCATGCACTCTACTCAGGCGAGACCATAAATATTTTTCAAACCTATCTAAAATACGACAATAACCTACGAAATACTATCAACAATGAGAAACCAAATCAAGGAGGCCCACACATTTAAGCAGGTATCGTATGTACAGTACTTCATTCTTCAACACACACACAAAACTATATTTCAGAAAAATTATACAGGACAAGGCCAGCAGCCAATAGGTCTGGGCAGTTAAAAGAACTCCAACATACAAACCAAAGCCATCAGACTTTTTAAATAAGATGCTCCATTAAGGAAATTCATTTTCTTAACAATTTGAAAACAGAAATTAGCAGCCTCAAATGAACACTATAGTCAATGAATTGGATATTAGTAAGTAAGCAGGCTCTTCAAACCCAAAAAATACATCAGAACAGTTCTAGAAGATATTCCTGTCCTAAAAGTACACGAAGTATTCAAATACCTCGTAGCATTAAAAACAAAATTCATATGGTATAAACACTGGGATTCTACAGGTTCTAAAACTCTCAGTTGCTACTTTCTAACATAGTAACATGACTGGCCACACGGTCTTGCTGCCATAGTTGGAAATCCTAAGAAATAAGACCGAATACGTCACAAATAAACATATATATATATTTATATATCTGGTTTAGTTTGGTTTTGAGGACTATCTTCATTGCACACGGACAACGTCATCAGTGCTCCGATCTCCTCCCTTAGATCACACAAGGAGGATCTCAGCACAGTTCACGAACTCCGTAACACCGGCGAGAATCCCAATGTGTGTATATACTGTATAGGAATATTCTATAAATATTTTTGTGGTGGGTAGGTTTCCTAATTTTTAAATTTTGCCAGGGCAGCGGCCTTATGGCCTACTCTTTACGATTTTCCAACTGTGCAACTTGCACACGGGACCTCCTATTTTTTCGCCCTTATCCAAGAAGGCTAGGCATCCGATCTCACTACCCATGATACAAGGGGGGAGTGTGTCATAATTAGGACCACTGATTCTGAAAAAAAAAAAAAATATATATATATATATATATATATATATATATATATATATATATATATATATATATATATATATATATATATACATATATACATATATATATATATATATATATATAATGTTAAGTGTGATAGTATCTACGAGTACATTGGGGAAAATGGGAGGCGTTTATTCGATATTTGTTGATTATATTTGAAGGACGTTGCTCACACGGCAAGTAAATCAGTGGCTATTAACTTTAATCATTCTGGTCATTCTGACACTTCGGACATTCGAGTAACAGCCATCGGCTTATGTCATGCTGATGACAGACCTGGCATTTCTTTGATGAATAACCCAGTTATTAAAATGGATTGATGTTCTACTAATGGATTTAATGTCCTTCAACTTTACACTTACTTTGTGCTATTGGGTGGCTTTTGACTTTTCAGTAACTACCTAATTTACCTGTCTAACTTTTTCTGTTTCTCTCCTTTTTTTGGACTTATTTTGTTGTATTCGTATCCCCCCCCATCCCCCCCCCCCCCCGGTCGCATAGAGATTATGATCAATAAATTTTCTATATTCTCTTCTTTTTCTACCCGTGTCCTTTACTTTATTATCGCTCTTTTATCCTTTTCCTGTTATTTCGCATTCGTTCGTTTGCGAAAAATATTTTCTTTCCCATTCTCACTTTACCGTTTTTCTTTCTCATACTGATACGCATTCTATTACGTAGATGTCAGTCAGACGAGAACTGTGAATATTCATCTATCTCAGGCATAGGAGCAGACTTTTGGCTAGCATTTTCACCTGACACGAACGTTTCTCCGGCGTGAGGTGTGATAACCGACATCTGCAAGGCGCAGAACGAGACATTTGTCTGGTATTTTCCTCTGTCACGGCACTCTCAGACAGTTTCGTAGCGTGAGGTGTCTAAGACGCGTTTGGCATGTTATGTCCAGCGTCTAAGGTACGTAGGTGTTAGGAAAAGGGAGAGATCGGGTCTTTGGAAATAGTGGGATCTTTGTCTGTTTGATAGATATTAACCAGAGTTTGAAACTAGATTTCATTCGTACTCCTAAATCTGCAGTAGACAGATCGCCAGTCTAGAAGAAATATCTTGTGTATTGAAAAGTCTTTAGTTTCTGGGCAACATTGTGCCGAGTTCTAGACTACTATTATATTGAATGATTCTAGTTCGTGGTATTAATCTGTAGTTCTGTGCGGAGGTAAATATTATACATTAGATATCTAGTATTTTGTGTAGTGTTTAAAGTGTTAAATCGCTTATTTCATATTTCACTTGTTAGATTTTGCTGCAGAGTGCTTAATTTATAAGTCTGTTATATTCTCTAGCTGACGTGTTTCAGTGGAAAGCAGAATAAATTATATTTCTAGCTTAAAATCATGCAGCTATAAATGAATTTGATTTTACTGCTAAATAATCAGACGAGAATATATTTTAAAATTAACTTATAACTGAAATGCTACAACAGTGAGTATTGACGGGATACGTATGTATTCCTAATTCATGATGATTGATTTTGTGAATTTTAGCCAACCCTTGCACTTAAAGGGAAGAAATTTACGGTACATATAAGTGTATATTTACAATTTTGTGTAATTAAATTTTTTTATCCTCAATTTCATGGAAGAAAACTGGGGTTTAATATAAATTCAAAAAACAAAAACAACCAAAAAATTTTAAGGGGCGAACCACCCAAAACATTTTTTGGCGAGGTCCATCGTTAAGAAGTACTCAGTAATATTCTGAGTGAAGCAGAACTCTAAAACATCCATTCCTTAGAAAAGACTTGAGGTATTATAATTCTTGGGACAAGAACTGTTTAACCCAGTGGATGGTTAAATCAAGTAACAGGGCCCATGCAGCTCACGATGGTCTTATTATGCTAGTACCTGAAGACAGAAGAAACACTAGGAATTACTACAGTTTCAGACCTATGATATGCAACAGTATCAGGTCTGGCTCTTACTACAAACGAGGTAAACGTAGATCGCAAATGGGAAGGCAAAACGCTGGGCGTGGTGGCGGGGACCTATCAAAAATGCCGTGATGTGGTCGCGTTTCGTTGCTTCGAAAGTTATGTACAACCTGAAACAGATATCACAGCTATTAGGGGTAAACGGGACCCGGTATAACTTATTTCATGGGAAGTTTTAAACGATAAGTCAAGCGCTACACTTGCAGTTTAAGATGTAAGTTATAACTAGTACATAGTATGTGTAATTATTTTATATGTGTTTTTTTTCCTCTATTTAGTGAAGAAAACTGGGGTTAACCCAAACTTTGCCAGCGTTAAGTACTGATGAGTAATATCTGTGAAGAACTAAAACATTCTTTCCTTAAAGACTTGGTTTATAACCTTTACAAGAACTTTAAAGATTTTAAAGAAGTAACGGGCCCATCGAGCCTGATTTGATTCTTCCAGAGAAAAACTTAAGTACAGTTCAGCCCTTGTGGCAAGTAAACTATTACAAACAGTAACGTTCCGCAAATTTTGTCAACTTGTGGTGTGACCAAGAAGGTTACCTTTGATCGAAAGTTACAAACCTGACATTGTTCCTAAGTAGTGGAAACCTCGTGATTCTGATCCTGTGAGCCTGCTTGAAAACTAATTCTTACCTGAACTGATAAAGTGACACTAACTTAAAATCTTAACAAAATCATCGCCTGAAGAGGACGCTCCCCGGACAAATTGGGTGAAACCAAGATCTGCAGAGTTGGGTATCCGCTTCATCAAACGGTAAAACAGATTGTGTCATAACGTGCGCCAGACGGCGAACAACAGCAAGCTATAGGGTACGAAAGTGAGAAATGCACGACAGGGCCCTGATGAATGAACCGAGAGAAAGCAGGAACGAGTGACTTTTTTTAAAATGGTATACCAAATTTCACCCACTTGTAATTTCTTTATGCAAGTTTTGTTGCAAACAAGATACTTTTCCTTAGGATAGGTCATACTAATATCTAAGTCTGTTCATACCTCTAAAAGGGGAAAATCATTAGATTACCGCTAATGTATCCTTGATTCTTTGGGGCTACCACTTTCGTTTAACAGGACTGTAGGCATACCTTGAGGGATAAGATCATACTGTGGGTCTATCATTCTTGTAGCATCTTTCTTGACTTTAGGACTATTTGTATATGCTTGATGTAATTTTATGTGTTGTGATGGAATTTTCTGATAATTAAAAATTCCCTTGAACTTAATCAGTGTGTCGGGTCAGCTCGTTCCAAAAATATCTATATAATCATTTGTTATAGTTTTCCCACGTGTGTGCGTCTACATGTCGTCAAATTGTGTGTGTGCACGTGAGTGGTAATATATATATATTAATATATGTAGTCAATAGACTGTCTGACTCCTCTAGATCTGTTGTAGAAGGTAGGCTAAAAGAGAGAAAAGATTCTCGATTTCAGAGACAGCCTCTATTGATTTCTACCATCTCACTCGTGGAAATCTATTTCTATTATCATCTCTCACTGTGGCTATCACTCATTCTAATCTATTCAGCAGGGACCAACCCAAGTCTTAATTCCCTATCAAAAATCTACGACAAATGTGGTCTCGTCCGTAGGATTTTTTTGAACTGAGAATAGGAAAACTAGTACGATAAATATACTTGCTCGTCTGTAAGATTCTTTATTCTGAAATAGAGTAAGAGTGTGATGTCTTGTGAGTTTTTATATCTGTAAAAATAACTTATCCCCTAGACGTAACGATCTGTTTATGGGCGTGCTGACCACACAAATTAATAATTGTTTTTCCACAGTATTTTTAGTAATATACATTTGAGTTACATGTTGATTTTGTCGGAATATATGTTAATTATTGATTTTGTAATACTAAACGCTGGTAAAGTTTGTGATTGTCTAACAGTCACAGGGTTCTGAAGAAGTAGGAGTTTGAGCTAAGCTAAGGAGTGCGTTCAGACAATTACGTCCTGTAATTGCCTCCCTTACCCTAACTGATTTCAGGGGTGAACTTGATAGTGGATTAAAAATTAAGGGAATTTTTTTTTCTCCCTAAATTTTTGCAATAATTATTTTGTTTCCACTGTAGCAACTTAATTTTAGTGAGTAATCTTACTACCATTTATTGGCGTAGTCGTCTGCATTAGGTGCTTAATTGCCGATTAATAGCAGCGATAGTTAGATACTTTATTATTTTTGAGGACGTATCCCAGGTTAAAGAATATCATCTTTTGTATTTTGGTATTTTCTCGCAAGTGGTAGGAACAAGCATATCCTTTTTCTTGTTTTCTTCCTTGAGTAGTCTCAGTCACTGATTTATTATGGCCGAGAGGGCGAAACTGAGGCAGATGCTCAGACAGGAAGCAATGGAAGAGGGACTGGACGGCGACGAAGCGAAAGCTTTTGTCAGAGACGAACTTGAGAGATAAGACGCGGAGAAGAAAGAAGAAGAACTAAGGAAGAAAGAAGAAGCAGTGGAGAGGAAAGCAGCGGAAGACCGTCTATTACAGCAGAAGAAGATGGATGAGGAAATGGAAATTCGCAGGATGCAGCATGAGGAAAGAGAGAAGGAGAGGGAGAGACAACATGAGTTGGCTCTTAAAACTCTAGAATTCCAAAGTCGTGGTGCTGCCTCTATCTCCAGCAATGAAGAGTCTTCTTCTCATTCCTCTGAAACTGATCCTCCTAGCACACAATCTACTCATCTCACTTCTATATCTTTTCCGCTTGAATCTTTCCCTTGTCCTAATGAGAAGATTGACACGTATCTAGAAAAATTTGAGAAAATTGCAACTCTGTACGGTTTAGAGAGGTCGCGCTGGAATATGAAGCTTTCTCAGGCTTTGAAAAGCAGTGCGTATGATGCTTACGCCAAACTGGAAAGTAGCCAACAAGCCAACTACGACTTGTTGAAGAAAGCTTTACTTGAGCGCTTTGAAATGAATGCGCGAAAGTTTTTGCAACTGTTTCGCAACAGCAGAAAAGAGAGCTCTGAAACTTTTCAGCAGTTCTCATCTCGTCTGAAGGGATACTTGACAAAGTGCCTTGAGCGTTCACAGCTCCTCTTTACCTATGAAGGTCTTGAGGAGTTCGTTATATGCGAACAAATAAAGAACACTTTGTCTGCTGACACCCGGAGATTTCTAGCTGAGCAAGGTGCAGAAAAGCTTGAAGACATTTTGCAAAAGTCTGAGCGATATCACAATGCGCTGGCCGAACTACTGGCCACAAAACTTAAACCGACAGAAGAGCATTTTCGAAAGAATAATCTAGAGCAATCTTCTCATGCTTCTAATCAGAATAACCACAGAGAAACTGGACCTCAAAACCCCCCTCCGGAAAAATCCAAGTTCTACAAAAACAAGTAGCCCAACCACAGTTAACAGTCTGATCAACCCGACCGCCCTACATGGCAGTGCAGCCAGAAAGGACAAGGTGGCAAAGGGAGAACCCCTGAGCACGGGACTAATGATCAGACCGAGCACACCGAGCCTAAACGCATCGGATGCTTATTAACAGTCTCGCAAGGCGGAATTATTGACAGTGATTCCCAACCTATAGAGGGAGACAGACCCTCTACGCGAAGTACTGTTATTTTGATCGGTTCTCAAACTTTTTGTTTATTTGACACGGGGCTTTCTTATGATTGCATTGTTGCCAGAAACCTGGTTAAACCCGGTCAAGAGACAGGAGAGACCGTCGAACTTTGTGGAGTTCTTAAGAGTGAGGAACCTACAGCGCTTCCCATCGCATTGGTGAAATCAAAGCGGCTGTTATGGATGACCCCATCTACCCAGTCATACTTGGCGGTAGATACGTGTTTATTGGGAAACCGGAAGAGCCGATTGTGGCAGCAGTAACTACAAGAGGGCAAACCAAGAAGGAACGGGAGCCTGCACAAAATTTGTTACCCATGGAACTTAAAGAGGCGCAACAAAAGGACCATACTTTGGCACCCTGCTTTAGGAAACTGCTCATGGCTAAGGAACCCAGACAGCACGGGGAAATTTTTTCTAAGGATGGCGTACTTTATCGCAGAACGGGCAAGCCTGACCAAGGTTACAACCAGCTCTTAGTACCGAAACAGTACAGAAGCCAAATCCTAGAAATGGGGCACTCTCTTCCCTTCAGCGGACATATGGGACAGAACGCCACAAACCAACGGATAACCACTCATTATTGGAGGCCAGGAGTAAATACTGATATTATCAGGTATGTCAAATCCTGTGCCCAGTGCCAACGTGTACCACCCAAGCAACGGACACCCCCAGTCTCGTTGGGTGAAATGCCAATAGTGGGAACACCATTCGAACGGGTTGTGATCGACATTTTAGGACCTTTTGAAAGGACTAAAAGAAGGAACAGGTTCATCCTGATCTTAATCGACACATGCACGTTATGGGCAGAAGCAATCCCGCTAACATGCGCAGATGCCAAGCATGTCGCAGAAGCCCTAGTGCAGATTTTCACTCAGTTGGGATTCCCTCAACAAGTGTTGACGGATAACGAATCTCCATACCGAAACCTGTTAATGGATGAGATCGTTAAGATCTTGAGGGATCAGCACATCTACACTAAGCCTTACACTCTGGCCAGAAGTGGGCTAGTAGAACGTGTTAACGGAAACCTCAACATGATGCTAAGTAAACTGGCACAAGTGAAACCTGACGATTGGGATCTTTGTATTCCTGCAGCTTTATTTGGCTACAGAGAATCTCCTCATACGTCCACAGGATTTCCGCCAGCTACGCTTTTATTCGGCAGACCTATTAAGGGCCCGCTGGAAGCCTTACTTTTGTCGCTGACAGACCAGAAGGCTGATGAGACAGTTGTTTCAGCTAGTAAATATGTGTCGGATTTAAAGGAAAGGTTGAAACTAGGATGGGACCTAGCAACGACTAACTTTAAGCGAGCACGCACAAAGCACGCTAACTGATACAGGAATGTCGCGAAAGAGAGAGAACTAGAAGCAGGAGAGAAAGTTTTGGTGTTACTCCCTACCGGAAACAACAAACTGAGAATCGGATGGCAAGGGCTGTTTACCGACCTGAAAAAGATTTCTAAGGCTAACTACCATATCTCTATTGAAGGAAAGGAGAAGGTTTTCCATTTAAATCTGTTAAAGAGATACTTGGAAAGACCGGTGCCGACCTCCGAACATCTCCTGACGATCGCCAAAATTGACGAAGATGACGTTAGTGGCAGGGAAATTCCACTGCAATCACACGGAATCTTTCAAAAATGTCAAAAGCGGCGACGCTCTTTCAAGCGCGCATGGGAGACATTCCAAAGAAAGGAAACTTTGGGAGTAGATTTGAGTAGGAATTGGAGAGAGATGGAGGGGGGAGATGAGAGTGAAGAAGACAGACACCCTGAAGCTACGGATATAGGAAATTTATTTCCATAACGTAGACATGGAGTGCTTCCATATCTTAAAGGGGGACGTTCTGTCGCGTACAGATCATGATCAATAAATTGTCTATATTCTCTTCCTTTTCTACCAGTGTCCTTTACTTTATTATCGCTCTTTTATCCTTTTCCTGTATTTTCGCATTCGTTCGTTTGCGAAAAATATTTTCTTTCCCATTCTCACTTTACCGTTTTTCTTTCTCATACTGATACGAATTTATTACGTAGATGTCAGTCAGACGAGAACTGTGAATATTCATCTATCTCAGACATAGGAGCAGACTTTTGGCTAGCATTTTCACCTGACACGAACGTTTCTCCGGCGTGAGGTGTGATAACTGACATCTGCAAGGCGCAGAATGAGACATTTGTCTGGTATTTTCCTCTGTCACGGCACTCTCAGACAGTTTCGTAGCGTGAGGTGTCTAAGACGCGTTTGGCAAGTTATGTCCAGCGTCTAAGGTACGTAGGTGTTAGTAAAGGGGAGAGATCGGGTTTTTGGAAATAGTGGGATCTTTTGTCTGTTTAATATATATTAACCAGAGTTTGAAACTAGATTTCATTCGTACTCCTAAATCTGCAGTAGACAGATCGCCAGGCTAGAAGAAATATCTTGTGTATTGAAAAGTCTTTAGTTTCTGGCAACATTGTGCCGAGTTCTAGACTACTATTATATTGAATGATTCTAGTTCGTGGTATTAATCTGTAGTTCTGTGCAGAGGTAAATATTATATATTAGATATCTAGTATTTTGTGTAGTGTTTAAAGTGTTAAATCGCTTATTTCATATTTCACTAGTTAGATTTTGCTGCAGAGTGCTTAATTTATAAGTCTGTTATATTCTCTAGCTGACGTGTTTCAGTGGAAAGCAGAATAAATTATATTTCTAGCTTAAAATCATGCAGCTATAAATGAATTTGATTTCACTGCTAAATAATCAGACGAGAATATATTTTAAAATTAACTTATAACTGAAATGCTACATCAGTGAGTATTGACGGGATACGTATGTATTCCTAATTCATGATGATTGATTTTGTGAATATAACTTATTTCACGGGAAGTTTTAAACGATAAGTCAAGCGCTACACTTGCAGTTTAAGATGTACGTTATAACGAGTACATAGTATGTATAATTATTTTATATGTGTTTTTTCCCTCTATTTAGTGAAGAAAACTGGGGTTAACCCAAACTTTGCCAGCGTTAAGTACTGATGAGTAATATCTGTTAAGAACTAAAACATTCTGTCCTTAAAGACTTGGTCTATAACCTTTACAAGAACTTTAAAGATTTTAAAGAAGTAACGGGCCCATCGAGCCTGATTTGATTCTTCCAGAGAAAAACTTAAGTACACTTCAGCCCTATTTTGTCAACTTGTGGTGTGACCAAGAAGGTTACCTTTAATCGAAAGTTACAAACCTGACATTGTTCCTAAGTAGTGGAAACCTCGTGATTCTGATCCTGTGAGCCCGCTTGAAAACTAATTCTTACCTGAACTGATAAAGTGACACTAACTTAAAATTTTAACAAAATCATCGCCTGAAGGGGACGCTCCCCGGACAAATTGGGTGAAACCAAGATCTGCAGAGCTGGGTATCCGCTTCATCAAACGGTAAAACAGATTGTGTCATAACGTGCGCCAGACGGCGAACAACAGCAAGCTATAGGGTACGAAAGTGAGAAATGCACGACAGGGCCCTGATGAATGAACCGAGAGAAAGCAGGAACGAGTGATTTTTTAAAAAAAATGGTATACCAAATTTCACCCCTTGTAATTTCTTTATGCAAGTTTTGTTGCAAACAAGATACTTTTCCTTAGGATAGATCATACTAATATCTAAGTCTGTTCATACCTTTAAAAGTGGAAAATCATTAGATTACCGCTAATGTATCCTTGATTCCTTGGGGCTATCACTTTCTTCTAACAGGACTGTGGGCATACCTTGAGGGATAAGATCATACTGTGGGTCTATCATTCTTGTAGCATTTTTCTTGACTTTAGGACTATTTGTATATGCTTGATGTAATTTTATGTGTTGTGATGGAATTTTCTGATAATTGAGAATTCCCTTGAACTTAATCAGTGTGTCGCGTCAGCTCGTTCCAAAAATATCTATATAATCATTTGTTATAGTTTTCCCACGTGTGTGCGTCTACATGTCGTCAAATTGTGTGTGTGCACGTGAGTGGTAATATATATATATATATTAATATATGTAGTCAATAGACTGTCTGACTCCTCTAGATCTGTTGTAGAAGATAGGCTAAAAGAGAGAAAAGATTCTCGATTTCAGAGACAGCCTCTATTGATTTCTACCATCTCACTCGTGGAAATCTATTTCTATTATCATCTCTCACTGTGGCTATCACTCATTCTAATCTATTCAGAAGGGACCAACCCAAGTCTTAATTCCCCTATCAAAAATCTACGACACCCCCCTACCCTTTGCGTTCCTTTTATCACTATTGACAAACACTTCCTGTGTTTAAAGAGCTATTCTATTGAACTGACTTTCTGCATTTTTCTTCTATCGCATAACAGGAAAAGTTTAATATTGTGTCGTTCATTTCTACACCATATAACTGACACCATACCATTTTTTTTAAACTTTCGGTTTAGCAGTGCGGCAAATACACGGTGCCAAAAGAAAAAATACGAATTATATGATACAGCAGAAGTAATTAATGAGTTTACATAACTGACACAGGACCAATATATTTCGCTGGCTTAATAAGGTAATAGAGCCAAGGGCGTTAATTGACTGATGGAAAAAAAATTCATACCGTTACAATGCCGGCAACAATAGCTGACAGCGACATTAGATTATTGTTGCAAGCATCAACAGGTAACTAGTAACAATGGTATACTGTACCAATAGAAATAACACACACACATAACTTCAGTATATTATCAATAGCTGTAAGACCTAAATAGTAACAACAAAAACATGAATATACTAAGAGCAATAAATGAGGCCTACCGTTTACACAAAAGGTACATATAGAACATTGTTGTCTGGTATTTACAGATTGTGTTTTCAAAACAATTTTCTTTTCTTTTTATTTTAATCATTTGTTTTTCATTAGTACAGAATATTGAGTTAGGAATGTAATTTGTAAGCTGTCCACATTGTTTGACAAGAAGCGGGTCTAAAAATATTTATTCATTTCTGTTGTAATGAGAGTTGCTTGTATCATAATTGTTACTATCATAATAACAATCATTGTCATTCTTAAATTATAAAGCCTCACCTGGACATCAAAGGGAAAATCATCTAATTCCAAGTTCTCCATGAAAGTACCTTTGACGGTTCTCTTCTCCGACATAAAAGCTTCACCCTTGTCGTTGAAGACAACTCTGTACCTGAACATTTCCTTCGGCTCTCCATAGCTGTTCTCAATGTATAGTTTTGGGTTCCAGTACTTCTTAATGTCTGTGATATCACCACACTGAAAGATAAAAAGACAAGGACATAAGGCAAATGTAGTTATATGTTACAGTTTTTCCCTACTCAAATTAGAAATGCGTGCCAACGTAGTCTACGGTATTGGGAATTGCAGGACATATATAGTGGCGAATAAAGTGCAAGCATATAGTAATCATTCAAATGACACTAGACGTTTTAGAATCAAAGACAATAACGTATCTGAAACTAAGTCCAAATAACTGAACACAGCAATACCAGATGACAACTTCCACCATGACATAGGAAGGACAGCCTCTTGCGTCTAGACGTGACAATAACATAAAAACACAACAAAGATATTACATCTTGCATAAAGACTTACTTAGTCGTTCCCCTTCTACCGTGAGGTGTAGAGGTTTGGAAGAGAGAGCGCCAGACTATCCTATCGGCTGTCTTCCTCCTGGCCTGGTTCCATTCTAGTCCTCGGTCCTTCAAAGATTGTCTAATGTTGTCCTCCCAGCGGACTCTGGGTCGTCCTGGAGGTCTGGATCCCTGGCTCTTAGTTTCCCATGCTTGTCGTGGTAGCCGATCTTCTCCCATTCTGCAGACATGGCCAAACCATCTACTGCATACATATTTATACGTTAACACGAACCACTAGTAAGGACAGAAAATATGTACCTCCTCAACAACAAGATTTCTGGGCATAACTTTAGATAAACAACTAAATTATAATAAACATATAGACAATTTAGTAGAAAGCTGTAGGGGACCCCTAAATATACTAAGGATTGTAAAAGGTAATGGATGGGGGGCCAGCAATAAAATAATGCTTATGTTCTACAAGTCTTTCATCAGGGGGAAACTGGATTATGCCAGCATAGTCTATGACTCAGCTGCAGCTTCTAACAAAGCAAAACTAGACAAAATTCAAAATGCAGCCATGAGAACCATTACATGTGCATTTATATCGACACCAGAAGAAGCACTGGAAGTAGCTCTTGGCATAATGCCCCTGTGGTAAAGTGGGATGTTATAAATATTTATAGGGGACTTAGTGTACTGACTGAGATCAGCTGTGAAGGTATCTGTATCTAATAAGTGTGGTGTATGACAGATGACCTTACTTGCTACCACATTTATACCTCAGTCAGAACTATTCTGAAAACGTTAAATGTCTAGGGTTATGAAAATGATGAAGTGTAAGTCACAACAACAACAGACAGATAAACAATTTAATTTATTCCACAACACTTACAACACTGTGACACTCACACACATATAACACTCTATAAGACTATCTTAAATGAGTCAAGTGTTTAAGTTTAAAAATATATGTATTAATTATTTCAATAATGGGTATCCTGATTCAACTACACAGTGAACCAGGAATCACAATCAAATGTAATTACAAGTATTATTTACACAGTTTATATATATGAACTTTGTATTGACATAGTTTATTATTATTATTCTATGTGTGTAATTTGTGCAGTAGTAATATGAGGTAATACTGGTTTTGTTCAAGCTTGGTTGTTGTTTTTCATCATGACTTCAAGTGTTTGATTATCGGGGAAATAGTATTGGGAAAAGTTCACAGTTCCTATCATTTGAACCAATTAATTGTCCCTCTGTGTTAATAAACTGTCAAATTTTGAGGGGGCACATAATGTTGAGCTCCTCTGGCCACAGAAGCTTATCTTTCGTGATGGCGGCAGGAAAAGACTCCTCTGCTCGATTGCTTCACTGTGTTCTGGAGACACCTCACTGGTCGCTATCTGGACCAAGGAGTATGCTGTCAGCCTCTGGATTCAGCAAAACTCAGACCAGGTGCTGCTTCAATAACTAGGACCACAGTCCCTGAAACAAGAAGGTTGTACCTCCTACTTCATAACTAATTTATAATCTATTTCCAAACTGAACACAATACATAACAAACACTGAGTTCAGAGCGGTAGGCCAACTGCTAGCTTCATCTGAAACAATTTACACCAGTATTCTCCTCCTAAATGGTTACTACGCCTCTGCAATTCCAGCATTAGTTCCTTATAGTCAATAAGATAGGTGTCAGTGTACTGTTTGGCAATTCCATGCAGTTTTACTTTTCTCCGACACCTCCTGTTCAGGTTGGAGCAAGATTTAGGCCTTGCCTCATGTTTGCTACTGAACCACACACATATACAGACATAATTTATCAATTTACATTCAATTTTCATTAAAAAGATATTGAATATATCAAGCTTACCACAATTCATGGAAATATTACACAGATACGTTGACTGGCGATGAATAATGGCACAAATTCCGATCTGCCTCTGTCCCAGACTTTTATTTATAAAAATATGATCTGGATCTCAACGCACTGTTTCTTAGTAAGTTTATTTTAAAATGTGGCACTGAACTGACGCTCTTAATTGCCTATATTGGCGGGTCTAACCAATCGGGCCATGCTTACACAGCTTTTCAAAAAAAATACCCCTACTCACGTTTCCCTAACAACAAAAAATTAGTATTTGTAGCCCGACTAATCGTGTTTAGCCTTACATTTACTTCTATCCAATCAAATAGGATTTTACATGGTGGCCCATTTCCCGTAAAATTAGTGGTTTCAAAACATGCCACTGTGCGATTATTATTTGGTGTTGTCTGACACCCTCACTATTTTCTTTTGGCTATAATTTGTTAATTCCTAGACTGTTTGCGTAACACTTAACATATTCTTTGTCAGCAAGTCCTAAGGAACCCAAATATATAAGTTTTAAGGGAGCTAAGTGGCGGCGTTCAAAATATGTATTTTCTTCTAGGATAGTCGTGCTGATACCACCTCCTCACTTCCAAACTTTTAGGGTGTCTGCTGTACTGTCAGGCTTTCAAACGTAAACCAGTATAATGTCATGTTTCCTAATAAGCGTTTTTCAGTTTTTTAAACCTAACTCTCGTATGGGTAGTGTTTTTTATCACGGTCTATTTGAAAAAAAGTTAGTGCTTCTGGCCTTTCGCGCGGGGAGGGTATTAATTTTGTATCGCGAGCCGCGTGTTAGTGTCGCATGCGTTCCTGCTTTCAGCCCTCCCTCTCTTTCTATCCTAAGTCCACCTGTCCTTTCGTTTATGTTAACGTAGTGTAATTAATGTTAGTATTAATTTAGGTCATTAATCAGCTTGCGTATCTCAAGGTTTTCTTAGAAATGCAGTACACGTTTTATTGTGTTGTGGAAACGCGTGTATGCTGCTATAGGCTTTACTATCAACGTGGAAACGTTACAATTTGCAGACGAAGTAGAAAAAGGGGGTCTCGAGTATAGTCATTGTGACAGCACTGTTCTTTACCATTCTTCTTTCCTTTTATTGAATTTATGTGTTAGGCTTTACATTTAACTTTTAATTTATATATGTGGATTTAGAATGTTTCATGACAAATTCTCCCCTCTTAAAACAGACGTTATATGTCAGTCTATAATTCTATATACACATAGAGAAATTTATTATTAGTTCTGGGGCTTACGGTGATTCTCATCACACGGATGGCGGCTTAAAAAATCCGCTCCCAGATTTGTTTTCCCAGATATATACTCTATGCTAAACTCATATGGCTGCATCAGTAATGACCAACGGAGTAATCTAGAATTTTCATGCCTCGCCTGCGCTAGAAACGAATGAATTCTTGACTTAAGTCAGGTAGTTTCAAAATAGGTTTGCTTGTAAGCTTTTCCTTCAATTCCTGGTAAGCCAATTCACATTGTGGTGTCCATGTAATTCGATCTGGATTTCCTTTACGTGTCAAATCAGTTAACGGTGCACATATGGAATTAAAGTTTTTGATATACTTTTGGTAGAAACCACATAATGAGACAAAGGATCTCACGTCTTTCTTGGTTTGTGGTCTCGGGGCTTTCTTTAGTTTCTCTAAATTCTTGGGGTCAGGGGTCATGTTTCCCTGATAAACTGTGTGTCCCAAGAATTCTAATTCTTTACATCCAACGCAACATTTGGTTGGTCGGGCTGTTAAATTCGCTTCTCTAAGTCGATTAAACAGCATATTCAGAGAGTCAATGTGTTCCTCAAATGTTTCTGTTGCTATAAGGATATCATCCATGAAATTTGTAATGCATGGATTATTCAGAGGGTCCAATAATTTTCTCATCATTCTAGAGAAGACACTAGGCGCATTCTTCAATCCAAATGGCAATCTGTTAAACTCATAGTGTCCCTCTGAGGTACTAAACGCTAGGTATGGTCTAACCTCAGGCTTTACTGGAATCTGATAGTATCCTTTACTCAGATCCACTTTTGAGAAATATTTAGCTTTATTTAGCCTGGCAAACAACTGATTGGTATCCGGCAATGGATCCACCTGTCCTTCTGTAATAGCATTCAGTCTCCTGTAATCTATACAGAGTCTATGTTCTCCAGAGGGTTTCCTTAAGAGCACAACACTGGAACTATACGAAGATTCACTGTGTGAAATAATTCCTTCCTTCAACAAATAATCTATCTCTTCCTTCAAAGCTTTCTCCTTAGCCAAAGGAATCGAATAGGGTTTCATACAGACAGGTGTGGGGTCTATCAGTTTCATATCATATTCCAATAAGTTTGTATGCCCCGGTCGGTCCGTTAACACCTCTGTACGATTATCTAAAACCTGTTGCACTCTCTTTTTCTGAATTTTCGTTAAATGTGTACTGATTTTCACCTGTGCCGCTGTCTCACAGGGGTGTAATGGATATTCAAATGATGAAAGTGGTTCCTTTTTCATCTCCATTGCAATGGACAAGGTCAACAAGTGTGTCTCTTCCTGATGTTCTCTTTCCAAATATTTCTTCAGGAGATTCACATGATAGATTTTTTCTTTCCCCTTCTTGTCTATCTTATAATTGGTTCTAGACACCTTCTCTAGAACTGTATATGGACCTTGCCATCCAATTTGTAACTTATTCTGACTACCGGGTAGAAGAAGCAGTACCTTCTCTCCCACAGCAAAATCTCTGTCTTTAGCCTTCCTGTTGAAATAGGCAGCATGTTTCTTCCTGGCTTGTTTCAAATTTTCATTGGCAAGTTTCCAGCCAGTTTTTAAACGAGTGGTCAGCTCATTCACATATTGGTATGAGGATGTAATATTTTCCTCTGCCTTTTCATCAGTCCACGTTCTTAACAGCGCTTCAAGTGGACCTTTTATTGGCCTTCCAAATAATAATGTTGCCGGGGCCATTCCGGTTGAACTATGGGGTACCTCTCGATAAGCAAAGAGGGCGGCGTGAAGGTACTGGTCCCATGTATCTGGTTTTTCGTGTGCCAACTTTCTCAGGATTGACATCAACGTGCTATTAAATCTTTCCACTTGGCCGTTCCCTTGGGGGTGGTACACACTACAATGGAAGTGTTTGGCCTGGAAGATCCTGAAAACTTCTTCTGTTAGTTTCCCCTTGAACTGAGAGCCATTATCAGTCAAGATTTGATTGGGAAAGCCTAACCTTGTGAAAATTGTGAGTAATGCCTCTGCCACATGCTTAGAGTCAATCGATGACAGGGCTACAGCCTCTCCCCACATAGAACAAGTGTCCACCAGAGTCAGAATGTAGCTGTTCCTTCTCTTAGTTCGAGTGAGAGGTCCCACAAGATCCACGGCAACTCTCTCAAAGGGTGTTCCCACTATGGGCATTTCCCCCAGAGTTGCTGGTGCAGTCCAATGCTTAGGTGCTACTCGTTGGCACTCTGGACAGGATTTTACATATCGTTTGATATCTTCAGTTATTCCTGGCCAGAAATAGTGACAAGCTATTCGCTGTCCTGTTGCGCTGATCCCCATATGACCACTGAAGGGAATCGCATGCCCTAGTTCCAACACTTTAATCCTATATGAAGTGGGAAGGACCAGCTGTCCGTGACCATTGGATTCAGATCCAGCCTTCCTATAAATCAGTTTGTTCTTCATATAAAATTCTCCCTTGCCTGGAGGTGTATGAGATTTGGGCAACTTCTTGAAACACGGCTTGAGTGTCTTGTCCTCCGCCTGTGCCTTCCTCATCTCATCTGGATGAGTATTTATTGGATTATCCTCCTCCTTTTTAGACTGTGATCTGGTCTGCACTGTTGCCAATATCACAGGTCTCTTGGGATTCCCCAAGAAGACATATCTACACCCCAATATCAGAGGGTAGATTGGCTCATTTATCACTGCTGCTTTTATGATTCCTTCCACATATCGCGTTTTCACCTTTATCCGGGCGACGGGAAGTGTCATGGTAGCTACATCCTTGGTTGCAGTTTGAATCTCCACTGTTTCTGTGGTGTATTGATCTGCCTGCACCAGGTGAGAACTCACAACGGAATCATAATCTAAACCTGTATCATATAAACACCTTATGGTGACACCATTACAGATGACATCTTCACACACTGGGGGATGGTATGGTTCCTGTAGTTCCGCAGGTTTGACCTTTTTTCCCTTTTTTCCAGATGTCATAGCAGCACAATGAGGAGGTTTCCTTCTACAATGGTCAGTGTCATGATTGTTCATTTTACAATTTTTACACCATCTCTTTCCTTGGTTGAAAGATTTTCTTTCATCATATTTCCTTTCATCGAATTGTGGGGTTTTATTTTTATTGTCATACCGTGGCCTATCAAACTGGTGCTTACCTTTGTTTTGATCTCTAGGATCAAATTTATTAAAGTTCTGTGGTGCCTTAAAATTTTCTACCTGTTTCTTTTTATTACCTGATACCTCTGCCTGAGCTGCTTGATACCTTTCAGCAACATTTAGCAACTCTCCCAGTCTCTCTGCACCTTGTTCCATGAGAAACTTTCTCAAGTCTGGAGCCATGGACTCTCTTAATTGTTCTATAAGGACCATTTCCTTAAGATCTTGGGTTTTCCCCAGAGAAGTCCATTTCTCCAAGTATGTCTCTAACCGTGCAGAGAACTGGTGATAGATTTCACCTGACAGTAGTTTAGCATTCCTAAATTTTTTCCTATAAAATTCTGCGTTCTTTTCATATCTTAACAAAAGAGCCTGCTTTAGCATGTCATAATTTTCTTGATCACTTCTGTTTATTTTGGCAAAAACTTCATAAGCTGCCCCACGAAGACCTTGAGATAACTTTAAGCTCCACCTTTCTCTTTCTAACCCATACGTGGTAGCTAATAGTTCATATCTATTTAGATAGCTCTCGATATCATATTCTTTCTCAACAAAATGATCTAAATGAAAATTCATAGCTGAGGTTGAGGCTCCCTGACTAGCAGTAGCATCGGAGGTAAAGGGACTGGCACCATTTTCAGTAGCATGGCCTTGAAACTCAAACTCCCTTAGTCGTAACTCATGTTCCCTTTGTAATCTCTTCTCCTCCTTTTCTGCTTCCCTCTCTGTAGTCAATCTTCTTTCTTCTCTTTCTGCCTTTTGTTCTTCTAATTGGAGCCTCTTAATCTCCCTATCTGCCTCCAATGCTTTTGCCTCTTTGTCAGCCTCAATCTGCAGCCTCTTAGTCTCAGCCTCAGCCTCAAATTGTAACCTCTTAATTTCCTTTTCAGCCTCTAACTTTCTTTCGGCCTCTTTTTCTAATCTTCTTTCTTTCCGTTCAATATATTTGTCACATTCAGCAGTGACATAAGCAATCATAATTTGCCCGTCCATTCCTAACTCTTTAGCAGTCTGCACAGCAGCAGATCGAAATTTGGCCAGGTCCGCCATTTTCTAACAGGTAAATGTAAGTAATATCTAACTAAACAATACAATCTCTAATTACTTATCCAAGGACACCACAGGCACTGAGAGCTCAACCTTATTTAATTCCACCCAAGGATACCTTTTAAATTTTTATTATTCCCTGAAGTGAATTACCCCCAATATTTTTAATAGGGAAAGATTCAAAATCCCGGACAGGACCCCAATATATGTAGTAAAGTGGGATGTTATAAATATTTATAGGGACTTAGTGTACTGACTGAGATCAGCTGTGAAGGTATCTGTATCTAATAAGTGTGGTGTATGACAGATGACCTTACTTGCTACCACATTTATACCTCAGTCAGAATTATTCTGGAAACGTTAAATGTCTAGGGTTATGAAAATGATGAAGTGTAAGTCACAACAACAACAGACAGATAAACAATTTAATTTATTCCACAACACTTACAACACTGTGACACTCACACACATATAACACTCTATAAGACTATCTTAAATGAGTCAAGTGTTTAAGTTTAAAAATATATGTATTAATTATTTCAATAATGGGTATCCTGATTCAACTACACAGTGAACCAGGAATCACAATCAAATGTAATTACAAGTATTATGTACACAGTTTATATATATGAACTTTGTATTGACATAGTTTATTATTATTATTCTATGTGTGTAATTTGTGCAGTAGTAATATGAGGTAATACTGGTTTTGTTCAAGCTTGGTTGTTGTTTTTCATCATGACTTCAAGTGTTTGATTATCGGGGAAATAGTATTGGGAAAAGTTCACAGTTCCTATCATTTGAACCAATTAATTGTCCCTCTGTGTTAATAAACTGTCAAATTTTGAGGGGGCACATAATGTTGAGCTCCTCTGGCCACAGAAGCTTATCTTTCGTGATGGCGGCAGGAAAAGACTCCTCTGCTCGATTGCTTCATGTGTTCTGGGGACACCTCACTGGTCGCTATCTGGACCAAGGAGTATGCTGTCAGCCTCTGGATTCAGCAAAACTCAGACCAGGTGCTGCTTCAATAACTAGGACCACAGTCCCTGAAACAAGAAGGTTGTACCTCCTACTTCATAACTAATTTATAATCTATTTCCAAACTGAACACAATACATAACAAACACTGAGTTCAGAGCGATAGGCCAACTGCTAGCTTCATCTGAAACAATTTACACCAGTATTCTCCTCCTAAATGGTTACTACGCCTCTGCAATTCCAGCATTAGTTCCTTATAGTCAATAAGATAGGTGTCAGTGTACTGTTTGGCAATTCCATGCAGTTTTACTTTTCTCCGACACCTCCTGTTCAGGTTGGAGCAAGATTTAGGCCTTGCCTCATGTTTGCTACTGAACCACACACATATACAGACATAATTTATCAATTTACATTCAATTTTCATTAAAAAGATATTGAATATATCAAGCTTACCACAATTCATGGAAATATTACACAGATACGTTGACTGGCGATGAATAATGGCACAAATTCCGATCTGCCTCTGTCCCAGACTTTTATTTATAAAAATATGATCTGGATCTCAACGCACTGTTTCTTAGTAAGTTTATTTTAAAATGTGGCACTGAACTGACGCTCTTAATTGGCGGGTCTAACCAATCGGGCCATGTTTACACAGCTTTTCAAAAAAAATACCCCTACTCACGTTTCCCTAACAACAAAAAATTAGTATTTGTAGCCCGACTAATCGTGTTTAGCCTTACATTTACTTCTATCCAATCAAATAGGATTTTACATGGTGGCCCATTTCCCGTAAAATTAG
Organism: Oreohelix idahoensis; assembly: GCA_024509875.1. Taxonomy (NCBI): domain Eukaryota; kingdom Metazoa; phylum Mollusca; class Gastropoda; order Stylommatophora; family Oreohelicidae; genus Oreohelix; species Oreohelix idahoensis. Next base: position 335,698 of record JAMPIV010001034.1, on the reverse strand, counting down.
TGGTTTCAAAACATGCCACTGTGCGATTATTATTTGGTGTTGTCTGACACCCTCACTATTTTCTTTTGGCTATAATTTGTTAATTCCTAGACTGTTTGCGTAACACTTAACATATTCTTTGTCAGCAAGTCCTAAGGAACCCAAATATATAAGTTTTAAGGGAGCTAAGTGGCGGCGTTCAAAATATGTATTTTCTTCTAGGATAGTCGTGCTGATACCACCTCCTCACTTCCAAACTTTTAGGGTGTCTACTGTACTGTCAGGCTTTCAAACGTAAACAAGTATAATGTCATGTTTCCTAATAAGCGTTTTTCAGTTTTTTAAACCTAACTCTCGTATGGGTAGTGTTTTTTATCACGGTCTATTTGAAAAAAAGTTAGTGCTTCTGGCCTTTCGCGCGGGGAGGGTATTAATTTTGTATCGCGAGCCACGTGTTAGTGTCGCATGCGTTCCTGCTTTCAGCCCTCCCTCTCTTTCTATCCTAAGTCCATCTGTCCTTTCGTTTATGTTAACGTAGTGTAATTAATGTTAGTATTAATTTAGGTCATTAATCAGCTTGCGTATCTCAAGGTTTTCTTAGAAATGCAGTAAACGTTTTATTGTGTTGTGGAAACTTTACTATCAACGTGGAAACGTTACAATTTGCAGACGAAGTAGAAAAAGGGGGTCTCGAGTATAGTCATTGTGACAGCACTGTTCTTTACCATTCTTCTTTCCTTTTATTGAATTTATGTGTTAGGCTTTACATTTACCTTTTAATTTATATATGTGGATTTAGAATGTTTCACGACAGCCCCTTGGTCTAAGACGGAAAGAACTAAGATTAAACTATTGGAGTAAAGTAGCATAAGAAGTGAACCACCCAGCACATAAAGCATTTGTCAAAAACCAACCAAGTGTATGGGACGTCACCTTAAATAAAGATAGATATCCAACAGGGTGGAGAACTATAGAAGATCTAACGCAGTTCAAAGAACTGTCAAACACAATTGAAAATAGTAATAAATATAGAAGCAAAATACCACCCTGGGAACTAAAACCACCAATCATAGACTACTCGCTTACTGAAAAGATCAAACAAAACATAGAAGATAAGGAAGCCAAAATGATAAGTAGAAAGTTCATAGATCAACTAACTAAACAAAGTCTGGCCGTCTACACTGATGGATCCAAGGGTGATAGTGGGCTACTAGGTGCCGGAGTCGTAATTGTAGTGGATTTGATGGTACTGTATGGTTGTGATATTACCTAGTGTAATGCATGAGGTCAGCTGTGAAGGCTCCTGAGATAAATGTAGCTGTGAATTTACAGAAGGCCCTTCTTGCTACCACTTATGACCTCACACATATCTTTTTTACTAATGAATGTGGCTACGTTAAAATCTAAGGTACTGATATGTAATGTGTTGTGGTAGATTACATACACACACACAGATATTTAATAAGTCTAATAATATTAATAAAATTTAGAATACACTGAACTAACTCAAGCTGTTTAAATTTTGATATTAAATTTTCTTTAAGTTTATTTGTTCTGAACCAAGGTTTTATTTTGGTCAGAACATATGAAAGATTTTGAAATTATGAATGAAATGCATGAATATATGTCATAATAAAATAGAAAATGTGTACATATGTATTTCAAATGACTGGTTAATAGTAATTATCTTAAGATAGTCCCAGGAGAACTTATTTCTAGCTATGCTGTTGGGGTGATATCATCACTCCCTGTCTATGACTACCAAACATTGTCCCTTCACTGATGGGAGTAATACAAGTTTTATTTCCCAAAATTTTGTGGGTTCTAGTGATGGTAATATAGTTGGTGTGTTAGTTAATAAATAAGTTGGTGAAGGTCCAGCAGGCCAGACGCTCACGTATCTTGACTGAGTAGTTCTGGTGCTGGAATCTGGTGGCCCCACCTCTCCGTGCTTGGGGGCAATATAAGGCTGCTCTGACAAAATACCAGACTGCACTGGTTCACACTTGTATTTATCAACACAGCATTTGACACCACTTTGGTGTCAAACAGAAACTCACACCTCTGCAACAAAAGTATTGGGTCATGTGTCAGAACTCTACCTCCTGAGCCCCTTCTGCACACAACACTACACAACAACACCACATAGACGGGGTCAGATCTCTCTGACCATACAGCACATCTTACCAAGTTGGTTTCACATAGTACTATTTCCCCAAGACTACATATTCTGAAATATGTTCATTAGCTTCCTGCTATTGAATAAGATAGGTGATATGTTCCACTGATCTCAACACTTGATCCGCCCTTCATAATCCTTGCTGGCGTTTATGTATTTTGTTTGTCTCTAGACCCTGAACTTGGGCTGGGGATCTAGAGCGAATCCTTACTTGTTGTAAGGGATAGATTTTGATATGGCAGTATCAAATCACTCGAAACATTAAACAATATTAAAATATACAAAGAAATGCTTTCAGTCTTACCAGAATTATGAATAGAGAACACAGTTATATTCTAGCAAAACTCAGCTGAGCTGCTGGCTCTAGTATGGCGTCCCTCTAAATATGGCAATTAGCTTCTGGGAACTACACCACTGAAGAATTACTGTGTCTACTACTGGACAATTTATGTTGAATGGCAAAAATGCGCGTCTGTGCGCCGATAATATGATTATCTGTGGCCAATCACCGACTTTCCCCCTTTCAAATTTCAAACCTCCTACCAAAAGTCAATTCAGTCATACCTCAGTCAAGTATGTATTATTGTCTGTTGGTCCGTCTGTCTCTACTTGCTTTTTCATAAAAAACACGCTTGGTTCTACATGCCTTTCAACACGAATCGGTCTCTAGAGTTATTTTTAGCCACAATTTTCCTCTATTTCCCCCTCTCTTTCATTCCAACTAGATTTTAGCACTTGAGTCTCAAGGCCGCAATTTTTGAAAATTAGTGACATTTTTTTTTAACAGTGCAGTCGCTCGTCTGTTATGAACAACACAATCTTTTGTCAATATCTTCATTATTATCTATCCGTCTGTATAAATGAAAGCATATTATTTCTCTGCTCAAGATGGGCTATCAGACTAGCTAGGTTTTATATTCCTAACATTATTATTAAGAAAAAGTTACTTTTTCAAGGTTAGTTGTTTTTTTGAAATATGTTCGAGCATCTTCTGTAATGCGTTTGCCGCTGAATTAAAATAAAAGGACTAAGTATCGTAAAAGCGTCCAAGAAATGACTGTTGCGTATAATAGCTAAGGTCCCTTTTGTCCATTTCTTTACATTGTGTCAACTTGGGGACGTGAATTTTTTTCCTTTCCCCACCAATTGCGTCTTTTTAGCCTTGCTAGTTTCAAGCACGTGTTCAGTCATATTTTTTCTTTTTGATCTCCGTTCCCCCCCCCCCCCCCCCCCCGTCCCCAAAGGTAAACGTTTTGTCTTCACGTCTAACAAATTAGTTTCCATGGCGGGTATTGAACCGCGGCATGGGCGATCATGTCTTCTAGTAGCTTACGCATTATTTTTATCCCTACATTTTATCTTTGGAGATATTTTAACGTTGTATCACGGTTAAATTTTTCACAGTAATACCACAGTGGGGAATAAAAAAGAGCTACAGTGTAACTGAAGGGACTTCGATTTTTACCGCAGAGATGGTAGCAATTATTAAAAGTTTAGAAATAATGGAAGATAACCCACCAGAAGCTGTTACGATATTTACAGACTCGCTATCATCCCTACAAGCACTAGAACACCCAGGTAAATGTAGCCGGCCAGACATAAAGGAAGAAATTCTAGCAATTAATACATCACTAGGGAACAGAGGATGTAGTGTGAGGCTAGTGTGGGTTCCAGCACACATAGGTATTGCTGGTAACGAGTTGGCAAATCAGCACGCCAAGAATGGAAGAACAAGTAAAAACAATATAAGAGCAGGACTGGGAAGGTCAGAGATCAAGAGCCAAGTGAAGATGACTATAAACGAGGAATGGAAGACAACATGGAAGAACAGTAGAAAAGGCAGACACGCGTTCAAACTGCTGAAAGAACCAACGAGAACGTGCCAGGTCAGAGAAGAATTAAAGATACCATCAAACAAAAAACTGTGGCGTCTCCGTCTCGGTGCAGCATACTTTATGATAGAAGAACCACACTGCCAAGAATGTCAGGAAGAGAATGACATAGACCACTACCTGATCCACTGTAAAAAGTATGAACAACAAAGGCTTGAATTAAAAACCTACTATAGAAATCACAATATAGACTTGACAGGTGATAAGGTTTTAAGTATAGATGCCCCAAGAGATGCCCAATCAATAGTTAAAAGATATATACATAAAACAAAGGAAAACATATAAGGTTAGTAACCAAAAACAAAGAAAAAAAAAACTTATTCATAGGACAAGGAAAGACAAAAAGGTATGAAATAAAAAAATAAAGACAACTCAAAAAGAACAAATACTAATACAAAGTAAAACCAAATGTAAAGGACAATAGTTATCAAGAAACAATACAAAAGAGAAAATAAAATGGACAAATACTAATATAAATTCAAATCAGCAACTGCTAAAGACAATAGCTATTTAAATTGAATACAAAATTAAAAAATAAAATGACACTAAATACCCCAATTATAACCAAATTTCAGGTTGAACAGGGTAGACCAAGATGGATCGAGAAGAGGCAATAACGGTCAGCTGTTAAGTGCCCGCTCTCCACCCATCACCTCAGCAAAACAACAACAACTAGATAGATCTCTTCAGCAGATTAAAGCCTCGCGAATCAACCATTTACCTAGGTATCATATTACGTAAACTCGTATCCAAGTTGTCACTGAATCCCAGAAATAAACAACGTCTTACTACGTTGGCTATGACGTTCAGCTCATATTTTCTCAATTTTTTGTTCTATTATTCTCTTTCTTCTTTTATCTTCAAAGGTCGAGATTTAATTTCACAATTTTTCCCTCTTTGTTCTTGTTTTACGTCACCATCCTCATAAATGATGTCACACATAAACGTGACATGGATCTCTCTTTTAGAGTATGAGTAACATACTTCTGTTCCCTTCTCACTCGATCTCTCCAATCTCGATCCCTCCTCTTTCGGTCTCTCCTCTCTCAGTCCCTCCTCTCTCGATAATTTAGGTTGTTGATGGCACCAATTTTCATTGAACTTTATCTTATTTGTTTCTACAGTAACTTTCTTGAACAAACAAACAAAACAATGAAGATGACGTACAGAGTGACGAATTTCTGTAACTTCTCATATATGAATAATAGTGAAATCATATTGAATGAGAGAATCGATTACATCGAAAAATGCGTCACTGAGACTTAAAACAGAACATGATGAGTACAACAATAAATTCCATAAAGTGAGGGACATACTGTGCAATAAATCCGTGTAATTGAACACGAGAAACAGTGTTCTATTGAATCAATATTATCGAAGAGAAGTGAATAATGGACAAAGAGCAACAATATTTGAACAAATCATTGGAGTCAACAGAGATGTGATTTATAAGAAGGTTTAGAATTCCATGGACAGTAAGATAACTAATAACGAAGGAGTGAGAAAAAGTAACGAACAAGAAAAAAAATAATAACATATATAAAGTAAAGATAATGAACATATGATGACAAAAGGAGCTCTTGACAACATATTGACTCTATGAAAATTAGACAGTGAAGTAGAAGAAAACAGAGAGAGAAATTATTGGATACCTTCACACTATGGCATGTGAAGAAAGCAGCAACGAACTAATGAAGTGCATACACAAAAAACAAAAAAAAGAAACGGAGATCTGATAAGGGCCATGATCGCCTACGCCTCTAGGCGTGCTACTTCACTTTGAGTATCTTGAATAATGGCAGTGCATAATATACTCTTATATGAACATTTACCTGGAGTGTGGCCATTGAGTTTTACTTTACTGACCCCATAACAAATGAATGCAGTCTATTTTCGTTAGGAAATATCATTTCACATAACATTGACTTAAACTTGTTGTAGTTCTGTTTTTCAGTTCCACCACTGGTTGTTAATAGCACACGGAAATGCCAAGAGAGCACTCATATTTGCGTTCATCTTCTGCCCTGCTGCAACAGTCGGCGATAGAATTGAGTGGAATCTCATGTAAATACTACGCGGATGTAATTTCACCGCAGAACGCGACGTTCAGCCATTAAAAAGAAAAGTGTACACATCTCTGCGCACAATGATTTGATGCGAAAACTGGCCCTAGTGTTATTAATAAGTGACGTCAAAACTGTTACTGAGATAACGTTAATCCACTGTTTTATTATACACTTTTTTGTTTAGCTTTTCCAGAACACCTTTAATAGTTTAGCGATACTTCGACTGTTTTATGTCTCCTTTAAATCTGTTGTTTCCTGGTCCATTCTTTTATTCAATCGATGTGATTCCCAAATGCTCCTTTTTTTTCTCACTTGCAAAATGGAAAGTGCTTTTATACAAGAGTATTTTTTAATCTGGAAAGAAAAACCTGTGACTTTGGGGCCTTTGCTTTGTCTTTTTCCCAGCAAGACTTTAATACCTGTTTTGTTCACCTTACCCTTATTCGCACAAATACTTGGAAGTTTATTAACGAAGATTTCGAGACATGCAAAATGTAGTGGTTTTTGATGGTATTGTATGGTTGAGATGTTACCTAGTGTAATGAATGAGGTCAGCTGTGAAGGCTCCTGAGATAAATGTTGATGCGAATTACAGAAGGCCCTTCTTACTACCACTTACGACCTCAACCATATCTTTTTTTCTCTACTAATATGAATGTAGCTACGTTAAAAGTCTAGGGTACTGAAATGTAATGTGTTGTAGTAGATTACCCACACACACACAGATATTTAATAAGTCTAATAATAATAATAAAATTTATAACACACTGAACTAACTCAGGCTGTTTTAGTTTTAAATATTAAATCTTTTGTTAAATTTATTTGTTCTGAACCAAATGTTTGTTGGTCAGAACATATGAAATATTATGGAAATATAAATGGAATGCATAATTATATGACATAATAAAATGGAATGTGTGTACATAAATATTTTAAAAGACTGGTTAATATTAATTATATTAGATTGTCCCAGGAGAACTATTATTGAATGTACTGTTGGGGTGGTATCATCACGCCCAATCTGTGACTACCAAAACATTGTCCATTGACTTATGGGATGAATACATGGTTTATTTTCCCACAATGGTATGTCTTTATTAGATGGTGAATTAGTTGGTGGATTAGTTGGTGAATTTCCAGCAGGCCAGAATCTCACGTATCTCGACTGCGTCGATCTTGTACAAGAGTCTGGTGGCCCCTCCTCTCCGTGCTGGAGTACAATATTCGGCTGCTCTGACACAATGTTAGACTGCACTGGTCCACGCTTGTGTATTTCACAACAGCATTTGGCACCTCTTCGGTGCCAAACAGAAACTCACAATTCTGAAATAAAAGTTTTGTGGCATGTGTCAGAACTCTACCTACTGAGCCACTTCTGCACACAACACTACACAACAACACCACACAGACTGGGTCAGATCTCTCTGACCACACAGCACATCTTACCCAGTTGTTTTCATATAGTACTAGTTCCCCAAGACTACATTGGATCTGAGATATGTTCAATAGTTTCCTTCTATTCAATAAGATAGGTGATATGTTCCACTGATCTCAACAATAGATCCGCCTTCCATAGTTTTAGTAGGCGTCCATATATTTTGTTTGTCTCTAGACCCTGAACTTGGGCTGGGGACCTAGAGCGAACACTTACTTGTCGTAATCATTTTATATGATATGGCAGTATCAATCACTCGAAATATTAAAATATAAAAAAGAAATACTTTCATTCTTACCAGAAATCAGAATTGAGAACACAGTTAAATGCTAGCAAAACTCAGCTGAGCTGCTGGCCATATGATGGCGTCCCACTAAATGTATGTAAATCTTCTGGAAACAACACCACAGGCAATAAACCACTGTGTCTCTGGACAGTCTTGTAACGAATGGCAAAAATGCGCATCTCTGTCCTGCCAATATGATTTCATTCATCCAATCACAGACTCCCCCCTAACTTTCAAATCTACAACCAAAAGTCAAATTTCAGTCAGCTCTCAGTCAAGTATGTATTACTGTCTGTTGGTCCGTCTGTCTCTACTTGTTTTTTCATAAAAAACACGCTTGGTTCTTGGACCAACGCCATGCAATACCCTACACACTTCTGCCTCCGAAGTTATTTTTAGCCACAATTCTCCACCTTTCCCCTCTCTTTAATTACAGCTCGATTTTTGCATTTGCGTGTCTCAAGGACGAAAAATTGAAACTTTAGTGAAATTTTGTACAGTGCAGTCGCTCGTCTGATATGAACAACACAGTCTTTTGTCAATATCTTCCTTATTATCTATCCGTCTGTATAATTTAAAGTATATTAGTTCTCTGCTCAAGATGGGCTATCAAACTAGCTAGGTTTTATATTCATAACATTATTATTAAGAAAAAGCTACTTTTTCAAGGTTAGTTTTTTTTTTGAAATTTGTTCGAGAACCTTCTCCACGGCGTTTGCCGCTGAATTCAAATAACAACCAAGTATCGTAAAACGTCCAAGAAATGACTGTTTCTGACAAGAGCTAAAGTCGTTTTTTGTCCATTTCCTTACATTGTGTCAACTAGTGACGTGAATTTTTTTTTTCTTTTACTACCAATTGCGTCTTTTAGCCTTTCGATATTCAAACACGTGTTCAGTCATATTTTTCCTTTTGTGTTCTCCGTTTCTCTCCCGTCTACAAAGGGTAAACCGTTTCGTCTGCACGTCTAACTCGTTAGTTTAAATGGCGGCAGGAAAGGCGGGCATGGGCGAGCATGTCTCCTAGTATCTTACGCATTATTTTTATCCCTACATTTTATCGTTAAATTTGGAGATATTTTAACGTTGTATCATGGTAAATTCATAACACATCTCCCCACCTGAGAACATGCACTACGGCAAGTTCCAAAACCAGTGACACACATAGATAAAATTACTCCTCACGCCTTGCCACTACTCTAATTTTGATCACAGGGGTGCCGACTGAGGAAATCTGCACCGACATTCAATGACCCTGGGATGTATTCGATAATAAACTGATAAGGTTGTAATAATAAAGACCATCTCAACAATCTTGCGTTTTCATGCTTAGCCTGAGATAAGAACACTAGGGGCTGATGATCCGTCTGGACCACAAAAGTCCTAACATACAGATAGATTTGGAACTTTTTTATTGCCCAGATCAACGCTAAACATTCTTTTTCGCTTGTGGAATATCCTTGCTCCGCTTTATTTAATTTGCGGCTTGCATAAGCGACTGGGTTCAGTTCCCCATCGGGTGAAGATGACCTTTGCAACAGAGCCGCCCCGAGGCCTACATTACTTGCATCTGTTCTCACCACGAAGTCCTGTGTCAAATCAGGCAATTTGAGAATAGGCTTGCTAGTGAGTTTATCCTTTAACTCTTGAAAAGCCAATTCACATTGCGCAGTCTAAACAATTTTATCTGGATGTCCCTTGCGAGTCAGATCAGTCAGAGGAGCACAAATAGAGTTAAAATTTTTGATATATTTTTGGTAAAATCCACATAACGACACGAATGATCGCACATCCTTTTTTGTTTGTGGTCTAGGTGCTCTCTGTAGTTTTTCCAAGTTCTTGGGGTCAGGGGTCATGTTACCCTGATATACAGTGTGTCCCAAGAATTCCAACTCTTTGCATCCAATACAACATTTTGTTGGCCTAGCAGTTAAGTTCGCCTCCCTAAGCCTATCAAATAACATTTTTAGAGAGTTAATGTGTTCTTCAAATGTCTCTGTGGCGACGAGAATATCATCCATGAAATTCGTGATACATGGGTTATTCAAGGGATCCAACAATTTGCGCATCATCCTTGAAAATACACTCGGAGCATTTTTCAATCCGAATGGTAGCATGTTGAATTCATAATGTCCTTCCGAGGTGCTAAAAGCTAAATAAGGTCTCACTTCAGGCTTCACTGGAATCTGGTAATAGCCTTTACTAAGATCCACCTTTGAAAAGTATTTTGCCTTGTTTAATCTGGCAAATAACTGTTTTGTGTCTGGTAATGGATCCACTTGTCCTTCTGTGACAGCATTCAGTTTCCTGTAATCTATGCACAGTCTGTGTTCCCCAGACGGTTTCCTCAACAGAACTACACTGGAGCTAAAAGATGATTCACTGTGTGAAATAATCCCCTCCTTCAACAAATAATCTATTTCTTCTTTCAATGCCTTCTCCTTCGCGAACGGAATAGAATAGGCTCTCATACAGATTGGGTTTGAGTCTACCAGTTTCATGTCATACTGTAGCAAATTTGTATGTCCTGGTTTATCTGTTAATACATCTGTATGTTCCTCCAGAACTTGTTGAACTCTCTCCCTCTGATTTTTAGTCAGGTGCTTACTGACTTTTACCTGTGCAGCTGTTTCACAAGGATGTAATGGGTATTCATGTGAGGTGAGTGGTTCCTTTTGCATTTGAGTTGCGATAGCCAAGGTCAGTAAGGGGGTGCTTTCCTGGAGTGGTCTGTCCAGATACTTCTTTAACAAGTTTACATGATAAACTTTCTCCTTCCCCTTTTTGTCAATTTTATAGTTTGTTCTAGACACCTTCTCTAGAACCGTATATGGACCTTGCCATCCAATTTGTAATTTATTCTGGCTGCCGGGTAGTAGAAGAAGCACCTTCTCTCCCACAGCTAGTTCTCTGTCCTTTGCCTTCCTATTAAAATATGCTGAATGTTTCTTCCTGGCTTGTCTCAAATTATCATTTGCCAGTTTCCATCCAGCTTTCAGACGAGTGGTCAGTTCGTTCACATATTGATACGATGAGGTAACAGTCTCTTCTGCCTTCTCATCTGTCCAGGTCCTTAATAGTCACATATGGACTTTTAAATTTTCATACTTATTTTTCATGGAACCCGTCGGGTCCCTTCCATTGGAAGCATTATAATGAGGACTTTTCTTCCTAGAATCATCACTCACAAATCGACCACTACCAATTTTTTTCTTGGGTTTATCTCGCCACTTTAGATTGCTTATGAGAGATCTCCTCTCTCTTTTATTTTCCTCCAGTTTATATAAGGCTGACCGAGGGATTGTCAGCTTATTCTGGGTTAAATTTACTCTTTGTACTCGTCGCACAGTGGCCATGTTAATCCGTGCGACCAAAGCCGTCTCTTGTAAAGGATCTTAGGAGAGTGGTTCTCAAGCTGTAGATTGTGAAGAGATGATAAAAGTATAGTTTCACTTTGCGGATGCAGATTATGTGAAGCGATGATATTAGTCATGTGAAACATAATAAGAAGATATAATATACGTTGATCACATAGAGTATAGTTTCACCCTGCGGAACATGCAAATAATACTTATTAAGTGATGTAGATTTCAGAGTTATTATGTAAAGTGATATGATGCTGCAGATTGCAGATGTACTATTTGATAAGAGATGACGAGAACCTTTGTAGTATTTCATTTTACCTAGAAAGAAACAGTAATGTTTATAACAGATTTTAATGAAGAACTTAGGACAAGAGATTGTCAAGAAGTATTTCTTGAGTCCCAGTAGGAAGTTTAAACATAATTATTTCTGAGATCATTCGCTGGTGCAAACTTTGCACAGAAAGTAAAGGCGCGTTTCAACTATAATAGTAATTTGCTGGGATCTCAATTTAGAACCCCTGCGATTTGCAAGTCTACCGTAACTTACAGATTACCCCAAAAGAAAATGTTGATGCAGATCATTAAGGAAGACAGCATTGTTCTTCGGCCTGTATATAGCATGTTTCAACAATTTGATTGTTATTACTTCTTTTTTTTAAATAAAACGTAACATATATATATAACCTTTATGGTTGCCATCAATGATGTAGCAAGTACGGCTGAAAAGTGAACTGTTTGTTTGCATCTATTCCTAAAAGTGATGCATGGAGGCATATCTTGAGTCATCCTTATATGACCACCAGCTATGCACAATTCTACAATATATGTACATGGAAGTGAACCTATGTCTGTGGGGCTAACTACATCCTCATTGACTCTTGAAATCATCCACACACTTCCAGGGATTCCCCATGTGGTGAATCTTGTTGAGAACCCAGCATTGCACACTAAGCTTGGAGAAGTCACTTGAGCCCCAGGCCTAATTCTTTGGCTTTGACTTGGTTGACTGCATTCAAAAGGATCTCGTTATGGCCTGAGTGATAGACAGGAGAAGCTGAGAAGTGGCTGTGTGCAGGACGTGACGATTCCTTGGGAGAACCCAGAACCAGAGTACATTATTTTAGCTTTGCATAGTTGGAGAGCTCCCATGGATGGCAGGGAATGCACAGTATACCACGCACTTCTTACTTCAAGCTTGGGACCAGATGTGACGATCCTTTCTTTGAATGCAAGCCTAGCTGTAGAAACTGGAGCTCATGACTTCGACTCAAAACGTTTCGGAATGGCATAAAAGCCACAGGAAAAGCCTAGATCTACAGTGTAGATAATACCAAGGAGTCTTCAACTTGGGATTGCTGCTAAAGAGCGAGAAGCTCAGCAGCCCTAGTTAAACAACAACAATTCCTAAAATAGCATTAGTTATAAGATACTGATTTTTATTCTAGGTTTATTGTTTGACTAATTATGTATTTCCCGAGACAGGTCTACTTTTAACTCCTGTTTTATAGGAAAAGGAGAGAGGCATGATTGTAAATACTCATATTGGAATTCTTTGCTGTACATACGTTTTGAATTTTATGAGCCACTGCTCTATATCATGCAAACACTCTGCACAGTAAACTTCTTCTATCATAAAGTATCTTATTCCCAGTTATAATCTTAGAATTAGTAGTCATCAATTACGATTTTTTTCTCTGTTCTGCCCAGACGTACATTTACTTGGTTAGTAGTTCTCTTCCGTTTTCGACTTCCTACCTCCCTTTTTGTGTCCTTCTAATCACTCACGTGAAAGTATCCACTCTATTAGAACTGAACATGTACTGGCAAAAATATATATTCTCTGCTACACCTCGTTGAGTGCATTTAAATATGTTCCTTAGCTTGAATTGCTGAAGATTGATGTATTAAAACTTTGAGATTCCTTGTAGGATTGATAGAAATAATTTCTAGCGTCTCCGGTATATATGAAAATGTATGCATTTTCTGTCATGCTAGATAGTTTGCTCATTTTCCATTTTGGTAATTCCAGATTTTCCATTTTGACCTTTAGACCCGTCCATGTATACTGTTGTCCTGTCCTTTGTTTGTTGAATAGATTTCCTGGCCAGGTTTTCTTAAATGTTGGTTTTTAAATGAAGTGTTTCTACCACGTGATTGTCAATTGCTCGTTTAATTATGGAAAAACCATGGAAAAACTAGTGTGTAATTGTTATTAGCTGACATATTCAGAACCTCTTCCTCCATACATTTCCATCCTCCTGGATACCTACTGATGTTTTGTAAAGAAGTGAATGTATTTTTTATTTGTTTTATTTCTGTGTTTTGTGTGATGAATTTACCATGATACAACGTTAAAATATCTCCAAATTTACCGATAAAATGTAGGGATAAAAATAATGCGTAAGATACTAGGAGACATGCTCGCCCATGCCCGCCTTTCCTGCCGCCATTTAAACTAACGAGTTAGACGTGCAGACGAAACGGTTTACCCTTTGTAGACGGGAGAGAAACGGAGAACACAAAAGGAAAAATATGACTGAACACGTGTTTGAATATCGAAAGGCTAAAAGACGCAATTGGTAGTAAAAGAAAAAAAAAATTCACGTCACTAGTTGACACAATGTAAGGAAATGGACAAAAAACGACTTTAGCTCTTGTCAGAAACAGTCATTTCTTGGACGTTTTACGATACTTGGTTGTTATTTGAATTCAGCGGCAAACGCCGTGGAGAAGGCTCTCGAACAAATTTCAAAAAAAAAAAAAAAACTAACCTTAAAAAAGTAACTTTTTCTTAATAATAATGTTATGAATATAAAACCTAGCTAGTTTGATAGCCCATCTTGAGCAGAGAACTAATATACTTTAAATTATACAGACGGATAGATAATAAGGAAGATATTGACAAAAGACTGTGTTGTTCATATCAGACGAGCGACTGCACTGTACAAAATTTCACTAAAGTTTCAATTTTTCGTCCTTGAGACACGCAAATGCAAAAATCGAGCTGTAATTAAAGAGAGGGGAAAGGTGGAGAATTGTGGCTAAAAATAACTTCGGAGGCAGAAGTGTGTAGGGTATTGCATGGCGTTAGTCCAAGAACCAAGCGTGTTTTTTTATGAAAAAACAAGTAGAGACTGACGGACCAACAGACAGTAATATATACTTGACTGAGAGCTGACTGAAATTTGACTTTTGGTTGTAGATTTGAAAGTTAGGGGGGAGTCTGTGATTGGATGAATGAAATCCTATTGGCAGGACAGAGATGCGCATTTTTGCCATTCGTTACAAGACTGTTTCCAGAAGACATACATTTAGTGGGACGTAGCCAGCAGCGCAGCTGAGGTTTGCTAGCATTTAACTGTGTTGAGATCTGACCCAGTCTGTGTGGTGTTGTTGTGTAGTGTTGTGTGCAGAAGTGGCTCAGTAGGTAGAATTCTGACACATGCCACAAAACTTTTATTTCAGAATTGTGAGTTTCTGTTTGGCACCGAAGAGGTGCCAAATGCTGTTGTGAAATACACAAGCGTGGACCAGTGCAGTCTAACATTGTGTCAGAGCAGCCGAATACTGTACTCCAGCACGGAGAGGAGGGGCCACCAGACTCTTGTACAAGATCGACGCAGTCGAGATACGTGAGATTCTGGCCTGCTGGAAATTCACCAACTAATCCACCAACTAATTCACCATCTAATAAAGACATACCATTGTGGGAAAATAAACCATGTATTCATCCCATAAGTCAATGGACAATGTTTTGGTAGTCACAGATTGGGCGTGATGATACCACCCCAACAGTACATTCAGTAATAGTTCTCCTGGGACAATCTAATATAATTAATATTAACCAGTCTTTTAAAATATTTATGTACACACATTCCATTTTATTATGTCATATAATTATGCATTCCATTTATAACTCCATAATATTTCATATCTTCTGACCAACAAACATTTGGTTTAGAACAAATAAATTTAACAAAAGATTTAATATTTAAAACTAAAACAGCCTGAGTTAGTTCAGTGTGTTATAAATTTTATTATTATTATTAGACTTATTAAATATCTGTGTGTGTGGGTAATCTACTACAACACATTACATTTCAGTATCCTAGACTTTTAACCTAGCTACATTCATATTAGTAGAGAAAAAAAGATATGGTTGAGGTCGTAAGTGGTAGTAAGAAGGGCCTTCTGTAATTCGCATCAACATTTATCTCAGGAGCCTTCACAGCTGACCTCATTCATTACACTAGGTAACATCTCAACCATACAATACCATCAAAAACCACTACAAATATTGGGGTCTTGTCCAGGGATATTTAGTTTATTAAAGATATTGGAATCTCCTGGTGGGAGAATTAAACCAGTGGGGACAGATTGTAAAAATTTAAAAATTGTCCCTTAAAATAAAGAGGGGAAAATAAAAGTTGGTGAATCTTCACAGCCAGTTAGTTAATTATTTAATTAATTAGAATTACGTTGGTCTATTTTTTAATTACCAACGGGCTGATCACCCGTTTGCCAGTCACTTCGGTTACGGAAACAACAGCAAATGGATTGATTTGCCGTTGCCCTAAAGACGCCAATAGGCGTGATGGGAAACAATGGCAAAGAAAACCTATCTGCTGTTGCCCCAAGACGCCACTAGGCGTAATGGCCACTGACTGCTTTGACGGTCGGTGGCTAAGGACGGAAGAAGAGAAGAAGATTTATTAATTAGAATTTTCTGTCATTAGATAATTAGAATTACATTAGTCATTAAGTAATTAGATTTACCCTGGTCATTGTTATTCTGTATGATGGCTGACCTGGCAAAGTTCAGATCAGCTGCTGTGCTAACGGCGAGGGAGATGAACATGGAGGGTCAGGCTTTAATTCAGTATGTGACTTCTGAATGTGACAAGTATATTGAAAGGGAAGATAGGAGGTTAGCTGAAGAGAAGAGGTTACAAATTGAGGCTGATAGAGAACTTAAGAGGCTGCAGATTGAGGCTGACAAAGAGGCAAAAGCATTAGAGGTAGAAGAAAAACGACAGCAAAGGGAGGCAGAGGAAAAAAGGCCAAAAGGGAGGCAGAAGATAAAAAGGCCGAAAGAGAAGCAGAGGATAGAAGGTTGCAAATGGAGCACGAATTACGACTAAGGGAGCTGGAATTACAAGGCCATGCTCCTGAAAATGGTGCCAGCCCTTTTGCCTCAGATGCTACGCCTAGTCAGGGAGCCTCAACCTCAGCTATGGGGTTTCATTTAGACCATTTTGTTGAGAAAGACGATGACATTGAGGGGTACCTCAGTAGATTTGAGTTATTAGCTACTACATATGGGTTGGAGAGAGAGAGGTGGAGTTTAAAGTTATCACAGGGACTGAGAGGTACTTCTTATGAAGTCTTCGCTCAAATGAATAGAGAAGACCAAGACAATTATGACATGTTAAAGCAGGCTTTGTTATTGAGATACAAAAAAAATGGTGAATTTTATCGTAAGAAATTTAGAAATGCCAAACTGTTGTCTGGGGAGACATACCACCAATTCTCTGCCAGACTGGAAACCTATTTGGGGAAATGGACTGCTCTGGGGAAGACCCAAGATCTTAAAGAAATGATCATGATAGAGCAATTAAGAGAGTCCATGGCTCCAGACTTGAGAAAATTTCTCATGGAACAAGGTGCAGAGAGGTTGGGGGAGGTTTTAAATGTCACTGAGAGGTATCAGGCAGCCCAGGCAGAGGTAAGTGGCACTAAAAAAAAGCACATAGAAAATTTTAAAGCTCCACAGCAATTTAATAAATTTGATAACCGAGAACAGGGTAATAAAGGCAGGACAAACTTTGATAGGCCAAGAAATGACTATCGTGACAGAATCTCACAGTTCAATGACCAAAAATATAATGAAAGAAAACCGTTAAACCAAGGAAAAAGATGGTGCAAATGGTGTAAGAAAGACAACCATAACACCGAATTTTGTAGAAGGAAACCTTCAAACATTGCTGCAATGAAGTCGGGGACTCAAAGATTAAAGGTTAATCCTAATGGACAGCAGGAACCTTATCACCCCCCAGTTTGTGAGGATGTTATTTGTAATGGGGTCACCATAAGGTGCCTTTATGATACTGGTTTGGATTATGATTCATTTGTGAAGTCTAGCATAGTGAACATAAGTCAGTATACCACAGAAACAGTGGAAATACAAGGGGCGACTAAGGACATACCACTCATGACACTTCCCATCGCAAGGATAACGGTGAAAACTCGCTATGTGGAAGGAGAAATCAGAGCAGCAGTGATAGATGAACCAATCTACCCTCTGATATTGGGGTGTAGGTACGTCTTCTTGGGGAATCCCGAGAGACCTGTGATCATGGCAACAGTGCAGACCAGGTCACAGAAAAAGGAGGAAGAAGGTGAACCTATAAATGCTCATCCAGAGGAGATGAGGAAGGCGCAGGCTGAGGATAGGACACTCAAGCCATGTTTAAAAAATTGCCCAAATGCCACACACCTCCAAGCAAGGGAGAGTATTTTATGAAGGACAGATTGCTATACAGGAAGACAGGAACTAGATCCACTGGTCACGGACAGTTGGTTCTTCCCAAGGTATATAGGGCAAATTTAATAAGGAGCTTACATGTTGGAAAAGATGGTGACCATGAGAAAGTAGGTACCATATGCCAAAAGGTTGCTCGAAAATACTATTGGCCCGACGTAAATGTCGATATTGAAAACTTTGTAGAAGCATGTGGCGTATTTCATGAGGGAACACCCACAAAGGGAAAATATGTGCAGGACCTAGAAACGCCACGGGGCAAACTTAGGCCTGGAAGGAAACATAATTATAATCAGGTAGACAAAGTGGAATGGGAGCCCCCTTTTCATACCCAGTCTTCACTTGAATGGATTAAGGTGGATATCTGAAACTTCATTCACAAATGCAGTCATTGTGTCGGACTCTCAGTCCATGCTTCCGAAGGTTCAAAGTGGTTGGTTGCGGCATGAATGGAAAACATTCGTAGAAGCTTCCAGTCTACAAGAGCTGGTGTGGATATTCTGTCCTGGTCATGCTGGGGTATGTGGTAATGAAAGAGCTGACAGATTAGCATCTAGAGCACCCATAGTGGGGACATTAGATATGGATAAGGGAGAGATACTGAGAGCAATTAATGATCGCTTGTTAGAGAATGACACTGCAATAGATGAATCATCAAGGTTAAGACTGCTGGAATTTGGCATCAAAAGTATGGCTAGTAGAGATGGGCTTATGAGAGGATGCATCCGTCGTGTTTACAACCAGCGAGCTACAGGAACAGTTAGCATTCATACTCTTCGACATATACTGACGGAGACTGAGCACCTATGGGTTTGCCTGGACTGCAATGATGTCAATTCTGTATAACAATAACAATATATATATATATATATATATATATATATACATATATATATATATATATATATATATATATATATATATATATATATATATATATATATATATATATATATATATATATATATATATATATTTGATGGCTTTCATTTTTCATTTGTGATTTATTTCTTTGGATGTTAGTATCTGCCTCATGTTGCTGATTGTAGCTTTTGCGATCCCTATGCGCTTCTCGGGTTTTGTTTCACATATGCCACCTTGGGCTATCATGTACCAAGAGTGTGATGAACTCTTTGATTTGTTCAGGTATTTTCCCATTTATTCTTACTGGTAACACTGGCTTATCATCTGCTTTACTATTTTTCGTCTTTTTTTGTGTGCAGTGTTTATGTCCAATCTATTTTCATGACCAAGAACTTTTACTTGCTTCACTAGTTCTTGTAATTCCTGTTCGCTAGCATCCAAACAAAACTTTATGACCTGCATATTTAATATTGCTCATTCATCTTCCTCTGTTGTTTAGTTTTGGCATTTCCTGGCTGATGAATCCAGATAGGACACACATCATTGGTTCAAATTGGCCAAGTACAATGATCTGATCACGGATTTGAAACAAGAGGGGTTCACTGTAAAAGTCATAGCTGTTGAGGTAGGTGCAAGAGGTCTAGTGGCTGCCTCAGTGTATATCTACTGAACCTATTTGATGTGAAATGGCAGTCAAGAACTGGGGCGCTTAAGAGGCTCGGTGAAGCTACGGAAAGGGTATCATGCTGGCTGTGGAGTAACCGCAGCGGGCTATGGAATTTAGAACAGTAATTTATATACAACATAATGGTTACTTTAACAATTGCTTCCAGCTGGCAGCATGGATAAAACCCCTGCGAGTGAAGTTAAAAGTTGTAACCAAGATGGAGTGGGTTCAATTCACAGTGCAAGCGGGAAAGCAAGAGATTGCCAGTCACTTCGATTACGGAAACAACAGCAAATGGGTTGATTTGCCGTTGCCCTAAAGACGCCACTAGGCGTGATGGGAAACAATGGCAAAGAAAACCTATCTGCTGTTGCCCTAAGACGCCACTAGGCGTAATGGCCACTGACTGCTTTGACGGTCGGTGGCTAAGGACGGAAGAAGAAGAAGAAGAAGAAGAAGAACAAGAGATTAGATAAATGAAATGCAAGATCGAATCACGGATTTATTAATTGAAATGGTTAAAATACCCCAAAGGATTGTTGATAGTACAGTGAATGTGTATATGTACTAAAAAGAACCTGCATCATTAATAGGACCAGCTGACATACAAACTTAAGTACGAATAACAGGTACAGGTATCCCGTGATTAAGAGACTTAGAAAAGGTCGGATTAAGGGTAAAGGAGCGAGGGTTAGTATTTTTTATTAAATGAAACGTTTAAAACAATAGAATGGGAAATATATGAATCAACAAACGTTGAGTGTATCAACAGCGAATCAACCCGAAAATCATTAACGTAAACTCGTGGAATGGCATTATCACACTAACACATAGGCGTCAGGCTAGACCCTAGAAGCTTGATAATAGAACTGAACGGTCAAAACTAGCACTACGCCTGATGATGACACCATATAAACAGCACTTGTAAACCACTCGTGGACGTAACACGAAACAGCGGCGAGGTTATATTCAACTATGGAACACCATGAATCAATGCAAATAAATACGATTCAGTAATCGATATAAGATTGGCGATCAACAACCAGGTTAATGTAAAGTGGGACGTGATAGGAACTCAAATTGAGACCACTTTCTCAACATAACAACCCTAAAAGTCAACCATGTTCGAAACCAATTAACAGAAAAATTCTCTTTCATTTTTAAAATGCAAACTGTTATGCATTCTGTTTGGACCAGGAAATTATGGGTTAGGAAGGGTAAGAAACAAATTATACACACAGAGCTTCGTAAAATGTTTACAAATGAAATTCTTGAAACAGTTATAAAATATATACCAATTGCCTGGTAGAGCCACAGTTAGCTCAGAAATGGTGCAAAGAGGACAAACCCTTACAACAATGTAGAAAGAAAAGAATTAAAGAAAATTGTCAGGAATACAACAACAAAAGAACAACACAAACAGAACTATGTCCCAAGCAGCCAAAAAAAGAAGAAATTACTGGAAGAACTTTGTCAACAACTTGCATCTATATCGCCTTTATCTGTCTGAACCGATTGAGTTTATGCACGTACCCTTTCCTCGTTAGTCTGTACGCTTATTCCCGTCGAGCCTTGAATATTAAGGATACTACAATGGAAAAGGTACTGATTACAGATTCCCCGATGACATTTCAAAATATAGTCCGCCGATATTTCAGCAGACTAAAGAATAGATTAAGGGTAAATAAAATTAAATTTACAACTTTGCTCGCTTTGTCATTGTGGTTATCTCCAAGCTTCACATGCCTATTGGCTTGCCTATTTTTCCACTGCACTTTAGCAAGCTTTCCCAGGTAGACAGTAGAAGCAAAGAAAGATGAAAGGTGAAAGGTACTGATAAAATAAGGGAAACAAAACTATAGAAACAAACCAGAGCAAAACATGCACTTTAATAAGAAGTTATTATCCTTCAAACCTCAATGATGGGGACAAATAAGTCAAACACGAAAGGAAAAAAAATGAGAGGAAGAAAGAGATTTAAAAAAAAAAGACAAAGAAAAGGAGTGGCATTAAGCGTCGAAAGGGACAACATTGCAAACACCGGGCGTTGTTCGGGGACTGACATAAGAACTTACTTCCATGACAACTAGTTGTCACCTCAGTCACACATCAGATACTTCCATGACAACTAGTTGTCATCTCAGTCACACATCAGATAGTTCCATGACAACTAGCTGTCACCTCAGTCACACATCAGATAGTTCCATGACAACTAGCTGTCACCTCAGTCACACATCAGATAGTTCCATGACAACTAGCTGTCACTTCAGTTACACATCAGATAGTTCCATGACAACTAGCTGTCACCTCAGTCACACATCAGACGCAGGGTGCCGCTAAACTCCATAATTTAAAGACCCCCACACTTAGGATTGGACGTGCCTTGAAAACCTCATATCCTGATGGCACGTTAAACTATACACGCTGGTTCTAGAACTGAAAAGATTCTCTGTGAATCAAATAATAACAGTATAGGTAATAATAATAATAATAGTAATAATTTTCATAATTTAGTGACAATAATAGATGCATTAATAATTAGAGTAATGCTAATGGAGACAAGAGACATAAATTAAAGTTTTGTAGTACATAAATAAAACGTTTCAAGAGTATTATCCATTTTATAAGCACAAATTTAAAAAAAACACAAACCAAAACACGGAAGTAGGAAATAAATCACGTGTGGTAGATTATTAATAGTCAAATAGAGGTAACTGATGTTAAAAGTGAATAATAATAAATGAGTAATAGGGAATTTACATATTTAATAAGGAGGCGCCACGGGCAATCACCTGGTACAAGTTCGAGTAAGTCTATATACAAGTAAATAAGGGTAGACCACAAGTCTCCATCACTTTCACGCCAAGTAACTCGTTGAGACAGCAGCATAGAGGTGCTCAGCAACTTTATCGACTGATGGTAGATGTCGTGTCTGCGGTTTGCAAGACTATCAAGCTACAATGAGAGCAAGATGCTTGATGCCACGAGAATTGTAAGGTGATCAGCCTAATACAGAGAGAAACGTTGGTATGTAAAATAAGTATATTAAAATGTTTTGTAACGCAGAGAAACCAGTTAGGTCGTGAACAGACGAGGCCACGTGCTGTGGGTGAGAGACATTAACTCATAAGAACAGTCTGAAGCGTGCTAATTTAAAAGGACAGTGAATACTGAGGACAAATTATCGTAACGTGGAAGTTGTCCAGTACATTCCAACATAACCTGACATTAGCTGTATGAATCCAGAATAAAGATGTCATGTGTAATGAAGCAGTCTGAAGAACCACATGCTGAGATAGCAGATGTAAAAATAAGGGAGCCGCGCTGGTGTAATGGCTACGGCGTTGTACTGGCGACCAGGTTTTCATGGTTCAAACCCGGGCGTCAGCGTTTGAAGGAATGTTTACGACCGGAAATTTGACTGAATAACCTGAACGACTCCTGCACATAAATCTCGTGTGGATGGGAAGGAGCGAAGCTCCTGACCGGGTTGGAAGGAAAGTCCACTGACCCCCCAGCCTCGCAATGACATGTCATTGGGCCAAAAAGAGCTGGAAAGCTCGAGTGCCGCTGGTTAGAGAAAAAAAATTAAGGAAAACTTCCATGACCAATGAAAACACAAAGATGTACGAGATTATTGTACGAGCAGGAGGAGATATGTCCTGCAGATATTATGTTTACTCGTTCCATTTTGATACCCTTGTAAATATGTTAAATACAAGTTCTGAAACAGAATGCGACTTTGGGTCAATTACTCAGCCAGTCTAGCTACATCTTGTATTTACATGTGTGTCACGTGAAGTCATCATAATCATCGTCAACGTCAAGGGGCAAAGAACCTGCCACTATGAATATTACATCACGAGCAATTCTAGTTTAATGTGTGGCCAATCTTCACCAAGGGGCCGAGCAGTCAGAGCTGCGACACACGCAGTGTTTCAAAAACGACCGTTATAAAGCAAAGCTAAAAGAGAAAACACAAGCAAATAAAGACAAAATATGTGAACAAATAAAAAAATATTTAAAAAAAAACAATCAGCAGTACAATGAATGAAATGTAAATACTCCAGGGTGAAAGAAATAACACTTAACAAATAATGTAAATACTTTCAACGAAAAAAACATCAGTTGTAAATAACACTTTAATGGAAATGAAACACTAAAAGGAAAATAAACTTACACTGAATAACCTTGATTCTTTCGGAAATTAGGTTCGATGGTGTAGACAATATGCCAGGATGGCGAATGAGCGGAAGCAAATAAAGCTCATCCCATGATATTCCGTTCTTAACTCTTTTTTTTTTTTATTGAAAATAAAAACACGTGCAATGTACGGCTCTAGCAAAATAAGTAAAACAATTATTCAGTACTTATTTCAGTGACAAGCCAGTAGCGTCCACATGTTTCTATTCGTTTGTCTAGGTGTTTCCTCCAACAGTTAATTTGTTAATGTGTTTGTCACGGGTTGCCTCCCCTTTGCTCTGCAGTAGTGGTCCAACAGTGGCAAGAACTTAGAGTTACCTACCCTTTGCTCTGCAGTAGTGTAGTGGTCCAATAGTGGCCAAAAACCTAGAGTATCTAATATGGGTCTTCAAAGTTGTCTACCTTCGCACAAGATTACTCTTGGCGGAGTTGTAGATAGAAGGATAATGATGCTTCTACAAAGATATTCAGTAAGCAAGAACAATGCTGAATGAGTCTTAGCAAATGTTAACTTTAGTATCTGCCGTCACCTCTTGTGAAGGATTGTCTTATAATTAGCTCGTTCAGGCCCCCCAACTGAATTACTCAATGAAATTCTTCTTATTTTTTTTTAAATAGCTCTGCTTAAGTGTATTCAAGAAATTGACTGATGCGCAAGAAAACCAGAAATTGTTCTATAAGACCCTAAAGAACATGAGGAAGGAAAAACAATGCCCTCTCAAATTTATAACGGACAAGCAAGGCAAATTGCTTACTACACCGAAGGAAGTAATGGAAAGATGGAAAGAATATTTCTCAGAACACCTCGATGGTGAGCAAGGTCAAGAATCAGAAATAATAAAAACTAGCACAAAAGAGGAAACCAATGGTGATGAAGATGACATAAAGATGGAAGAACTGAAGGCAGCACTGGAGAAAATCAAGATGGGCAAAGCAGCAGGGCATGATGGTATAACACCAGAAATGGTTAAGTACATGGGAGCATAAGGTGACCTATTACTCTTAAGGGTCCTACAGGCAGCGTGGTGCAACAAGACCATACCAAAGGATTGGGAGATTGCCATCATAACACTAATTTTCAGAAAAGGTGACAATCGACAATGTGGAAACCACAGAGGCATATCCCTTCAAAGGATTGGGAGATTGCCATCATAACACTAATTTTCAAAAAAGGTGACAATCGACAATGTGGAAACCACAGAGGCACATCCCTTCTCAGTGTCCCTGGTAAAATCTACTCTAGAATCCTAGAGCAGAGACTCCGACGCATAGCTGAGCCACAATTGGATGAGATCTAGTGCGGATTCCGAGCAAACCGAAGTACTCAAGACCTAATCTTCACACTCAGACAGCTGAGTGAAAAGGCCCTTGAGTATAAGAGTGAGATCCATCTTTGTTTCATAGATCTGGAAAAGACGTTTGTCAGGGTCCCCTGGAGCAAACTTTGGGACTGTTTGGCAAGGAAGAACAATCCAGCACCTCTGATTCATGCTATACAGAGCTTCTACAAGTCTTGCAGAAATTATGTGAGGACAGCAAACCATAAGTCAGAAGAGTTCAGGACCACCACTTGTGTAAGACAAGGTGATATCCTGTCACCTTATCTTTTCATACTCCTCATGGACGATGTTATCAAGGCATGTAAGGAGAGAACAAGAAAGTATTCAGTGGGGTACTGGAAAATGAGACAGGTCTGTATTTAAGAGCTGGCATTTTCTGATGATGTTGCCCTGATTGCTAAATCAGAGGCACATCTCCAATCCAACCTGCAAGTCTGGAAGGAAGGGCTGGAGAAGAGAGGGATGGTAATAAGCAGCTCTAAAACAAAATCAATGGTGATATCACGAGAAGAAAGAAGACATCAGATTAAGCTGGGAGAACAGGTCCTGGAACAGGTCGACCACTTTAAATGTCTCGGAGCTATTATAGACCGAAAGGGAGGCATCAAAGAAGAGTTGGCCACTCGAAAAGCAGCAGATGGGAGACTTTTTCAGGAAATAAATCGAGGATTCCTCAGCAAGAGAGAGGTTGGTAAGAAAACGAAGATGTCTGTATACCGCTCCACCTATGTCCCAGCCTTGACATATAGATGCGAGTCATAGGCAATGACTACAACCCAGAAAAACCAGATCCAAACCTCAGAAATGAGGTATCTGAGGAAGGTGGTTGAAGTAACAAGAAGAGATGGTCCGCAACCAGACGATACGTCAAGGCCTAAAATCCCACCCCCTGCAGACCCAAGTAGAACAGTCCCAACTAAGATGGTTTGGCCATGTCTGCAGAATGGGAGAAGATCGGCTACCACGACAAGCATGGGAAACAAAAAAGCCAGGGATCAAGACCCCCAGGACGACCCAGAGTCCGCTGAGAGGACAACATTAGACAATCTTTGAAGGACCGAGGACTAGAATGGAACCAGGCCAGGAGGAAGACAACCGATAGGATAGTCTGGCGCTCTCTCTTCCAAACCTCTACACCTCACGGTAGAAGGGGAACGACTAAGTAAGTAGGTAAGTAAGAAATTGACTGAGACGTACGGGTGCAGCACATTCAAAATGATTAACTCAACGTTAAATTTGTATATACACAAATAACAAATTTAATAATCAATTATGGATAACAGTTTAAAAAATGAATAATTCTGAAAAAAGTAATCATCACAGGGTGATGTTATGGTTTTCGAAAAATAGACAGTTCACTTGGCAGCTTTTAAGTTTGTACTTAGCTGCCAATAGTTTGATGGTTTCTAATCCCGGTGATGTTTGGTTCTTTACAGATAGATGACTGGTTCACTCTCGTCACTGGTCAAGTCTGAAAGTTGTGATGTGTTCTAAGAAGTAAAAGGGAGTAATCACAAAGCTAGTCCAGCGTCTCTAAGACACGTCTTATGATGGTGTCTAGCGTCGACTTCAGGCCACTTACACTCTCACGTGTTCTAGAGATAGTACCCTCAATTGATACCATCGACTAGTGTCACAAAAGAAGAGAACAAATACCCTCTTGAGTATTAAGATTTCATGATACATACTCATGTGCCCCCCTCTTTTCATTCTGTGGTGAAGTGGGATGTTATAAATACTTATAGGGAACTTAGTGTACTGACTGAGATCAGCTGTGAAGGTATCTATATCTATTAAGAGTAGTGTATTATAGATAACCTTACTTGCTACCACATATCTATATATCTCAGTCAGAATTATTCTGGAATAGTGTGATGCTACGTTATGTGTCTAGGGTATGAGTATGGTGAAGTGTAAGTCACAACAACAGACAGATAAACAATTTAATTTAATCCACTACTCTTGACAACACTGTGACACTCACATACATATAACACTCTATGAGAATATCTTACAGGAGACACTCGTAACTTTTCAAATAACAATATGTATTCATTACTGTCATAAATGTGTATGTGTCCTGATTCAAATACAAAGGAACCAGGAATCACAATCAATTTTAATTACAAGTTATGTACAGAATGTATTAATATGAATCTGGTAGTGACATATATTATTAAAAATATCCTATGTGTGTCAGTTGTGTAATAGTAGTATGAGGTAATACTGGTTTTGTTTTGTTCAAGCTCTGTTGGTAGTTGTCATCATGACTTCAATAGTTTGTCTTTAGGGACTAGTATTGGAGATGTTCTCAGTTCCTGATATTAAGACAATTAAATTCCCCTCTTAATATTATTTTTACAAGGTCAATTCAAGATGAGGGGACATAATGTTGAGCTCAGCTGGCCAATTCGCTTATCTGGCGTGATGGCGGCAGGAAAGGACTCCTCTGCTCGAATTCTCCTCTGGGCTCAGGAGACACCTCACTGATAGCTAAAAAGACCAAGGAGTATGCTGTCCGACTCAGGATTCAGCAAAGCTCTGACCAGGTGCTGCTCACTACCATCAAGACCACGGTCCCTGAAATCAAGAAGGATGTACCTTCTACTTCATAACTAACTTAAACTCTCTTGTTACACTGATCACAACACAGCACAAACATTGAGTTCAGAGCATTAGGCCAACTGTCATCTTCATTTGAAATACTTTATTCCAGTATTACCCTTCTTAATGGTTACTACGCCTCTGCACTTCCAGCATTATTTCTTTCTATTCAATCATCCAGGTGTCAGTGTACTGTTTGGCCATTCCATGCCGTTTTACTTCTCTCCGACACCCTCTGTTCAGGCTGGAGCATTATAGGCTTTACCTCACGTTTGCCACTGAACTACACATATATATACAGGCATAAATCAACAATTCACATTCAATTTTCATTAAAAGATATTGAAAGGTTCAAGCTTACCACAATTCATAGGAATAAATACAGATACGTTGATTAGCAATGAATTCTGGCACAAACTGGCACAAATTCCCATCTGCTTATCTTCCAGGCTTTTATTTAGCAAAATATAAGCTGGCTTCAACGCACTGATGCTTTAATAAGCTTATTTAAACAAGTGGTTTCGAACTAACGCTCCCAAGTGTGTATATCAGCGAGTCTGACCAATGAGCCCCGTTTCGACAAGTGTTTGAAAAAATGTTACTGATGCGTGATGCCATATGATGATGGATGGCATCCGCATGTCTGGTTTTGTGTAGTATGTAGATGTGTTCAGTCAAAACAATGTTCATACAACAATAACAGGGCAATCCACATAGGACGTCAGTAAACTCACGACGTATAAAGTCAATGAGTCTTGAAACAGCCGTTGACGTTTTTCTTCATTATTTATTGTGGACGCCACAGTGACAAAATGGTTACGCAAATGTGTAGGCACATCAAACAGTCATTATCACAGCAACATTCAATACAGCAATAGACGGTAGACAGCATTACAATGATGAGTCAGATGCATGTTATATTTCATAGTGCTGTAAATGTAGTCAGGTGAAAAACTCCATCCTTTTCTATAACAGCCAGGAGATAACCAGATGTATGAGATCAGTTCACTCTCCTTAGTTTGACTTCAGCAAGACAGACACGTCTGCCGAAGTATAAATAATGTCCTCAAAAATATCCTCTAGATAATAAAGGTTTTCTAAACCTAGTTCATTTAACAAAGTAGCAAGTAATGGTCCTTGGTACATGCATCAACCGATGCAGTACAATGCAGCGACATGTGAGCTGGAAAAGAACATCTCGTGACGACGACTTTCGGAGACAGGCTATGAATCGAAATCGCTCACGACCCAAAATCGATAGAGTTAATGAAAAAAAGTCAATTTACCTTGCTTTCATGAAATACACAGAAATATCACGCCTCCCGACATGTGGGAAAACACTAGAGGTATTATCTCGACTAAACGAAATATCCATAAGAGGACTACACATCCCTGACAGAACAAAAAGAAAGCGGAGATCCCCTCTTCAACGAGGCATCTCTTTCGCCATTCCAAATCGCTCACTCCCACTAGTGGTGGGCGGAAACCGATCGACCAAACAACAAGACAAGTCATGCGCAGTCCAGCGCAAAAATGACCACAGCTCAAAAGTTAACTGCATTCGATACCAACGCGAGAAGACAAATGCTTACCGAGAAAAGTGACTATAAATTTCAAGCAGTTGTTGCCCTTGCGTTATAAAACAGATATTGAAACAAAACGATGTTGCGAGAATTTATCACGCAACATATCACCACCTCCTCCCGATAAAAAAAAATGTGGAACATATTTTTTTTTTCCAATATCAAAGAGCATGCGATAAGCGGCTCAAAACGCACGAATTATGCGCTGATAATTAACTAAATTGCCAAACAATAGGCTAATTATAGAGTGTCTGGTGAGGATATACCTCAACAGAAAAATAAATATGTCTCAAAAAATATTCACATCGGGGAGGTGTCACCAACACACATCACGTTAGCATGTAAACACAATATACGTATGCAAGTTACTATAATCATCATTAAACAGCATACTCTAATATTGTCTTTAAAAATGGATGTACAAATCTGATAGGAAAATTTAAATAGTACATTCTTTGACATGTAATGACATAAGTACATAGTAAAGTTAAACTACATGACGATCCAGGATATATGCTCTGGTATTCCGAGGGTAAGTACACAATCTAGAACTCGTAAGGTAAGTCCTCAGCTCAACAATGACATTCTGAGAAAGTACAAGCAATATAATGCTAATTAATAACTAATATGCTTCATAAGGTACAATACATTATTAATAATTGTGGCTGTTTAGTAAACTAACGGCCCTTATATTAACTACTCAGTCCTCCTCTATCATCTTAAAAAACGAACAGAAGAAGATGACAACAAAGCACGATAGTGTACATATAGAGTAAGTACAGATGTGCTAATCTATTGTAGTAATATAGGTGTGTTATGACTCTGTAATATATGGAAATATAGGACAGAAGTATTAGTTGGAGTCATGTGGGCATCTAGACAAAATGTCAGCCATCACATTATCCGCACCACGGATAGCTCGTACCGTGAAGTGAAAAGGTTGAAGAGCTATAGCATATCGAGTGGATCTCGAACTCTTCAAATTCTTAGTCTGAATAGCTGTAAGAGCTTTCTGATCAGTCTCTAGAATGAAATGTGCGCCCAGGAGGAATCTTTGTAGCTTTAGAATTGACCAAACCATCGCTAACAACTCACGGTCTAAAACCGAGTAGTTCCTCTCTGCCGCATTTAGTTTTCTAGAAATGTACATAACAGGATGCAGAGTATTTGCATATTCTTGCATCAGTGCTGCTCCAATCCCAGTGGATGAAGCATCACTCCGAAGAACAAAAGTCCTATCAAGAGTAGGTAATCTTAAGATGGGAGGAGAAGAAAATATATTCTTGATTTGGTCTAGTGAAGATTGGCATTCTTCAGACCAACGGACCAGATTATGCGAACCTTTCTTCAACAATGTTGATAGAGGTGCCATGATCGAAGATAAATTTGGAATAAATCTCCCATAAAATTGAATTAAACCTAAGAGACTCCTAACTTGTTTCTTCGTTTTAGGAACAGAGATGTTCAGTATTTTGGAAGTATTGTGGTCTTCTGTCTTCAAGAGACCATGACCAACACGATGACCCAGGAAAGAGATTTCACCGAAACCAACAAAAGCTTTAGAAGGTTTTGCTGTCAAATTATTCTCACGTAGAGTGGACAGTAAGTCATATAACCCTAAATAGTGATCTTCCCAGGTATCACTGAAGAGACAGATGTCATCTAAGTATGCGATGACATCCGAACGATGTGACAGAATTCGACGCATCATGCGAACGAAAGTGGCAGGGGCGTTCATGAGACCAAAAGGCATAACATTCCATTGAAATAGACCCCTAGGTGTAGAAAAAGCAGTAAGAGGTTTGGCATGCTCTGCTAAAGGCACTTGCCAATAACCTTTAGACAAGTCAAGTTTAGTGAAGAATCTAGAATTAGAAAGTCTAATCAGTAGATCTTCTAACAAAGGCATCGGTTCAGCGTCGAACTTTGTGACCTGATTCAATTTGCGATAATCAACACAAATTCGTATGTTCTTATCCTTCTTCCGGACAATAACCATGGAAGAAGAATATGGTGAAGTCGATGTTTCAATTATATTTAATTGAATCATTTCATCCAATTCCTTTTCCACTTGCGACTGAAAGTGTATAGGAATAGGATACGGCCTAACCCTAATTGGATTATTGTCGGTAAGAATTATGTCATGTTCTATGACATCTGTGTGTCCAGGAATGTCAGTGAGAACATCCTGAAATGTTTGTAACATCGACGAGACTTGTCGATGTTCGTCACCAGAAAGATTAGGAGAAACAGAAACGTTTTTCCAAGATTCCGTGGAATGTAATGGAACCACTGGAAGGGGAAGGTTGACATCAGAGAAGGTAGCTTCCTCATCCTGAATGACAGACAGGGATGAATAATGACCGTGAGGTGCAGGAGCATCATCCGTTGCCTGGAAAATAGGCAGCAAATAGTCCGGACGTTCGTGAAATTCCGAAAGCATGTTTATGTGGAAAGTTTTATGCTTTCCATCAATATCGACCACATAGTCAACATCGAAATCCGAGAGACTATTGCATACGGACCTTTCCATGCAATAAGAAGTCTATTTTCCCTACTGGGGAGTAGGACGAATGCTTTGTCACCTGGACAAAGTTGTCGTAGACATCTATTCTTATTAGCAAACTGTCTTGCCTTCTCTTTAGCAATTTCTGATGAAGCAGTTGCTAGCTTACATGCCTCAATGATCTTTTGTCTAAGAGCAATGACATACTCATATGAGGATTGAGTTTCATCGCTAATATCATCGGCAGTGATGAGATCGTGTAATAAAGACATAGGGCCGCGTGGACGCGCGCCAAAGACAAGTTCGAAGGGAGAAAATCCTGTGTGTTCATTAGGGACTTCTCTATAGGCAAAGAGAGCCGCGGGTAAAACCCTGTCCAAATCTTGAGGATGATCTTCAGTTATCTTACCAAGCAAAGTCTTGAGCGTTCTATTCAGACGCTCAACTAACCCATTAGACATAGGATGGTAAATACTACTGAGAGATCGTTCAATATGTAAGGTAGACATTACCTGTGACATAGTGTCAGATATGAGTTGAGTGCCATGGTCTGACAATATTTCTCTGGGGAACCCCAAGCGAGAAAATATCAACCAAAGAGCATCTGCGATATCTGTAGTAGATATGCTCTTAAGAGAAATAGCCTCTGGCCAACGTGTGCACATATCGACACATGTAAGGATAAACTGATGTCCTCTGGCCGACTTGACCTTAAAAGGGCCAATAATATCTATGGCCATTTTCTGAAACGGCCGAATAGGAATGTCAGCAGCCTGGATAGGCGCAGCATGTCGTGGTCCTCTAGATTTGACCTCCTGACATACCTTGCATGATCGGCAGTAAATACGAATGTCCTTATTGACAAAAGGCCAAAAGAAAGCCGCAAGGACTCTCGACTTCGTACGGGCAAAACCCATATGTCCAGCACATTGCGAGTCATGAGCATGTTGCAATATTTGCACTCTCATGCTCTTGGGAACAAGAATTTGCGAATGTGCCGACGTAGTCGAATCTTGTACCATACGTACAAGTACGCCGTTTCTCATTGCAATCCAAGATTTTCTATTTGTATCCTGATTCGGATCACCTTTCTTCGCAAGAACGAAGAATTTTTTTAAAGAAGGATCTTCTTCTTGCAATTTTATGAAAGAGTCACGAGTAATCACTAAGTGACTATCTTGGCTATCAACTTCATTATCACTATTCAGTGAAGTTTCGGGTGTTTGTAGAGCTTGTGCTCTTGTAACCACTGCATTTGTAGCTTGCATGTTATTATCTTCCCAAGCAGCAATCTGCTGTGGGGTACACTCCCTAACTCCGTGAATACGACCAATAATAAGGTCCGCAATAGGATTAGGTAAGAGACAAGCATGCACATCTCCAGTAAAGAAAGGAGTGGCAATGCGAATTACAGCAGTAGGATATTTTTCTAGAGTGCCGCCAAATGTGACACATTTAATAACCCTTCCTGTAGCACAAGATGGATCTACAAGCGATTGTCTAACACCAATAGTGGTGCATCCGGAATCGAAAAGTAGTGAGACCGGAGTATCATTAACAAGACCCTTATGTAGAATTAAAGAACCCCTCCCGTCATGCGCAACAGCAGCAGGAAGAGCGGGAAGTGGGTGACCACAACTCAAAGTAGTTATGGTACCCGGTTCGAATAAAGTACTGCATTGGGGGCATTTGTTTGCTCTCTCAAAGTCAAAAGCAGAACCAGTGACAGCGTCAAAGTTTTTACTATCAACAACATGATTACAGGCTCCCTCAGTTTCCTGTTGTACAGCATTAGCCTGCTGATATCTCTTTTTTTTGTGTTGAGATCTACCCCGACTATTATTACCTCTGAAGTTATCAGAGTTATTATTATCTCTGCAGTTATTATTGTCTTTATTGTAATTGTTATTCTGGTTCGAATTCCAGTTTCCACGATTACTATCATGTTCACATTGATGCGAACATCTATTTGTTTGGTTCTGAGGTCTTCGGCAGGAATAACCTCTATTACCATATCCTCTTTTGAAATGCCTATAATTATTAGGGTGATAGTAACGAGTACTATCAGGTTGTCTCCAATTCTTCGAAGAAGAATCACTATGAAATTGGTTTCCATGATTTTGACAGAAATTACCGCTACTCTTTCTATCAAAATTTTGTTGGAATCTACGAGCAAAGTTTTGGCCATACGGAGCTGCCGAAGCAACTGGTAAACCTTCTTTCACCTTAGAATTACCCATGGTTATGTGTGGGTGCGCAGTTACGTATTGGCAACAGAAATCTTCCATTTCTTTTATTGTTTTAGGTTTACGTTCATGAAGGAAAGCAAGTAAAGACTCATTGACAGACGACATGACTTTGTCTCTAAGTATTAAGTCCATAAGTCCTTCATAAGTTTTTTCCGTCTTAGATAGTTCAACCCATCGTGAGAAAGTAATGCGTATTCTTGCAATAAACTCGGAGAATTCAACTCCATTTTCAGGTAACATGTTTTTAAATTGTAGACGATAGCCGTCTTCGTTAAGCTGATATTTCTTTAACAAAGCGGCCCTGACAACCTCATAATTGTTCTTGTCAGGTTCATCCACCATATTTAATATACTTAGAGCTTTACCTGTCAGTATCCCTGATAACTGATAAACATATTTTGCTTTGTCTATGTTATGAGCTGTACATGCTTGTTCAAATCTGTCCAGATAGAACATTATGTCATCACTGGAAGGACTAAATGTTGGTAACTTAATCTTAAAAGTATCATTATTAGCCTTCCCAGAAGATGAACCCTTGTTTGAATCATTACCATTACTCATGCTCGTCAATTTCAATTTCTCCAACTCTAAAGCTAAGAGTTTTTCTTCATGTTCCATTTTTGCTTTCCTCTCATCAGACTCTCTTTGTAACTTCCTTTCTTCAGCTTGAGCCTGCATTTGAAGTCTTTCATTTTCAGCTTCTTTTTCAAGTCTTTTATTTTCAGCCTCTTTTTCAAGTCTTTTATTCTCAGCCTCTTTTTCAAGTCTTTTATTCTCAGCTTCTTTTTCAAGTCTTTTATTCTCAGCCTCTTTTTCAAGTCTTTTATTCTCAGCCTCTAGCTGTAGCTGGAGTTTTCTCTCCTCAGCTTCTGATTCCCTTTTTTGTTTTTCCATTTCCATTTGGAATCTCTTTTCATCCACCTGCATCTGCAGTTTCTTTTGTTCAGCTTCCATATGCAGTTTCTTTTGTTCAGCTTCCATTGCTTTATCATATCGAGCAGTTGCAAATTCTTCTAACTTATCACCAGTCTTGCCAAGCAATTTACCCTGCTCAATAAAGTGCTCAAATGTAGACATGTTGTCTAACATATGAGTCCAAAACCTGAAATAATTAACTAATTTATTTCAAACCTAAGTGTAACAAGTCTTAATTAAGCACTTGTATATTCACATCACATTATATTATCCCAGTCTCTGTGGGAAACAAGTCTCCAATCAAAGAACTTGTATATGAAATATCAACAATCAATTCTTGATCATAAGTGCACATCTCATTTAATAGTGCACGACACTATTCATCATTCATTTATCATCAGTGTAGTAGTAACAGTGCATTAGCATAGCCCATTAACTAATTACTATAACTGTAAACAATGACTATGTAAACACATGCAGAATGTAAACATTGAAAATGTAAACAATACAAACAATGTAAACAATAACAATGTAAACAATAACAAAGATCAGCAACAATACAAAAACTTTCGCAGAAATCAACTAAAAATAAAGCAGAAATTAATGAAATATCACAAAAAATGTGACGATATCTGCGATAGAATTAAACAAAATACATGACACCACAGTGTATAAACAAAAATGTTGTATGAAACTAAATTATAGACAAGAGTAGGCTAACAAATACAAACAAATCACAACAAAACTAAAGAATGCGAAATAATAACGAAAACAATATTAAAACATGTCATCACAGCTAACATAAATAGCAACAGAAGTCGCTTAGCAAATTCCAGTATCGGAAATTTGCAAACCCTACAGAAAACGCTCACAATAGACGACCTCTATGACGTGGCATAATCTAACGGAGACACCACCCAACCGAGAACCCGCTGAAATATAAACATATAAATATACAAATAACATATAAACATATAACATATAGAATGAGATGATACACAGAAGACTCAGCAGAAGTATAAGGGCACAGTTTACATACAAACAGGCCCCTTAACTTATAGGCTTCCAATCGTAGAACAGCAGAAAAAACGGATGTCAATCAACGTCCTAAAGAGCGAAGCTCCAACGATGATGGCACATCTGAACTGCTTCCACTGCTAACACGATGGTACAAGAGCTTCTGAAATACTGTGTGTTGAGTTGTTTCGGCACTTGACCTTCTAATCCAAAAGTAAGTTGATGGAAATCGGTACTTGGCCTTCTTCAGAAACCAACCCGTTTCAACCGGCACTTGACCTTCACAAAAACGACAGCACTGGAACCTTGACAGCAGCAACTTGCTTGACTTGCGTAAAAGATAACAGCAGTCCGAGTTATCCGGCAACATGTAACAACGCCGGGTACTGTCAAATTCTTGTTTCCGTCAAAAAGTTGAAATTTTTACTTTTACCGGGCAACGCCGAGTACTTTGAAAATTTTGAAGATGTTGACTGTATTGAAGAATGTTAATTTCTTGAAGGATGCTGATGAATTCTTGTTGAAAATGAAGTGGGTAAGGGACCCCGTGTTTGCTAGTACCAGAATCAAACCAGCTTATGGCCACCAAATGATGCGTGATGCCATATGATGATGGATGGCATCCGCATGTCTGGTTTTGTGTAGTATGTAGATGTGTTCAGTCAAAACAATGTTCATACAACAATAACAGGGCAATCCACATAGGACGTCAGTAAACTCACGACGTATAAAGTCAATGAGTCTTGAAACAGCCGTTGACGTTTTTCTTCATTATTTATTGTGGACGCCACAGTGACAAAATGGTTACGCAAATGTGCAGGCACATCAAACAGTCATTATCACAGCAACATTCAATACAGCAATAGACGGTAGACAGCATTACAATGATGAGTCAGATGCATGTTATATTTCATAGTGCTGTAAATGTAGTCAGGTGAAAAACTCCATCCTTTTCTAAAACAGCCAGGAGATAACCAGATGTATGAGATCAGTTCACTCTCCTTAGTTTGACTTCAGCAAGACAGACACGTCTGCCGAAGTATAAATAATGTCCTCAAAAATATCCTCTAGATAATAAAGGTTTTCTAAACCTAGTTCATTTAACAAAGTAGCAAGTAATGGTCCTTGGTACATGCATCAACCGATGCAGTACAATGCAGCGACATGTGAGCTGGAAAAGAACATCTCGTGACGACGACTTTCGGAGACAGGCTATGAATCGAAATCGCTCACGACCCAAAATCGATAGAGTTAATGAAAAAAAGTCAATTTACCTTGCTTTCATGAAATACACAGAAATATCACGCCTCCCGACATGTGGGAAAACACTAGAGGTATTATCTCGACTAAACGAAATATCCATAAGAGGACTACACATCCCTGACAGAACAAAAGAAAGCGGAGATCCCCTCTTCAACGAGGCATCTCTTTCGCCATTCCAAATCGCTCACTCCCACTAGTGGTGGGCGGAAACCGATCGACCAAACAACAAGACAAGTCATGCGCAGTCCAGCGCAAAAATGACCACAGCTCAAAAGTTAACTGCATTCGATACCAACGCGAGAAGACAAATGCTTACCGAGAAAAGTGACTATAAATTTCAAGCAGTTGTTGCCCTTGCGTTATAAAACAGATATTGAAACAAAACGATGTTGCGAGAATTTATCACGCAACAGTTACCCTTCCCCGTCTCCCTTGACAACGAAAGATAGTATTTATAGTCCGACCAATCGTGGTTAGGCTTTCATTTGTTGCGCTCCAATCAATTTGGAGTTTACATGGTAGGCTATTTCTGTAACGTAAATTTTTTTCAAACACGTTATAAAAAAAATCTTATGAGCAGAAATGATTTTATGCTGTCAGGCACCCCCAATATTTTATTTTGGTTATAATTTATTAATTCCTGGACTATTTGCGTAACGTTTTACATATTCTTTGTCAGCAAGCCCTAAGGAACCCAAAAATACAAATTTAAAGGAGCTACGTGGCTGCGTTCAAAATATGCAATTTCTTCTACCTCCTGTTTCGAAGATGTGCTGTCTGGGTACTGTTATGTGTTCAAACGTAAACCCATCTATTGTTATCTTTCCTAATAAGCGTTTTTATGATTTTAAAACCTAACTCTGGGATGGTTAATGTATTTTATCACTGTCCGTCTGAAAAAAAGTTAGTGCATGGCCTTACACGCGTGATGGCAGCATTTGTGTATCGCGCGACGCGTGGTTAGTGTTCGGCTTTCTGCCTCTCCCTTCTCGCTATCCTTATGTCCATCTGTTCGTTCGTTTTGGTAACGCAGTATAATTAATGTTAGGATTAATTTAGGTCATTACGCAGTCTGCCTCTCAATGTTTTTCCAAGAAATACAGCACACGTTTCATTGAAGAAAGCGGGTATAATACAGTAAGCTTTTACTATCAACGTGAAAGCGTTACAATTTGCAGACGAAGCAGAAAACAAGGGGGATTTCGAGTACATTCTTTGTGACAGCACTGTTATTTTACCATTGCTCATTTCTTTATTAATTTTATTTGTTAGGCTTCATATTTACCTAATAATTTATATATGTGGATTAGAATATTTCATGACACCTCCCCTCTTAAAACAGACATTATATGTCAGTCCTTTATTCTATATACACATAGATAAATGTAAGTCAACTTGACTTTACTCTGCTATGGTGCTATCATGGTTTTATGTAGTTGGGTCCATTCAGAGTAGGCACTACTCATGAAATCTGCCTCAGACTTCTACATCCAATAATATATTTCGGTTATGTTACTGAACAGCTGCAAGTGTGAGTGCTTGTCTTAATGCTGCTTCGCAACCCGTATTCACCATTTCTCTTCTCTGAGTCTGCACCATGACATGTCCAGAGAACATTATATTTCCCTCAAAATGTAAGTTATGAGAAGATAACATATACCTGGTGATAGCAGAGTTTTTAGTAGTGGATCCCATAATCTTCTTATTATCCTGTATGAAACATTCGGAATATCCTCAATCAAAGAGGCAACTCAGGGATTCATTACGTTCCTCCGAAATGTTTACATCCAACAATTTTGTCTGATCTCAGGTTTTACTGGAATCTGATATTATCCTTTACTCAGATCCACCCTTGAGAAATATTTAGCTTTATTTAGTCTGGCAAACAGCTGATTTGTATCCGGCAATGGATCCACCTGTCCTTCTGTAATAGCATTCAGTCTCCTGTAATCTATACAGAGTCTATGTTCTCCAGAGGGCTTCCTTAAGAGTACAACTCCGGAACTATACGAAGACTCACTGTGCGAAATAATTCCTTCCTTCAACAGATAGTCTATCTCTTCCTTCAAAGCTTTTTCCTTAGCAAACGGAATCGAATATGGTTTCATACAGACAGGTGTGGAGTCTATTAGTTTCATATCATATTCCAATAGGTTTGTATGCCCTGGTCGGTCTGTTAACACCTCTGCATGATTATTTAGAACCTGTTGCACTCTTTCTGTCTGAGTTTTCGTTAAATGTGTACTGATTTTCACCTGTGCTGCTGTCTCACAGGGGTGTAATGGATATTCAAATGATGAAAGTGGTTCCTTTTTCATCTCCATGGCGATGGACAAGGTCAACAAGTGTGTCTCTTCCTGATGTTCTCTTTCCAAATATTTCTTCAGGAGATTCACATGATAGATTTTTTCTTTCCCCTTCTTATCTATCTTATAATTTGTTCTAGACATCTTCTCTAGAACTGTATATGGACCTTGCCATCCAATTTGTAACTTATTCTGACTCCCAGGCAAAAGAAGCAGTACCTTCTCTCCCACAGCCAAATCTCTGTCTTTCGCCTTCCTGTTATAATAGGCAGCATGTTTCTTCCTGGCTTGTTTCAAATTTTCATTGGCAAGTTTCCAGCCAGTTTTTAACCGAGTGGTCAGCTCATTCACATATTGGTATGAAGATGTAATGTTTTCCTCTGCCTTTTCATCAGTCCACGTTCTTAACAAAGCTACATATGGACCTTTAATTGTGTGGACCTATTTGTCCATGCACCGGTATGGTCTCTTCCACTCGAAGCTTTATAGTGATGATTTTTCCTCCCAGAATTATCATTCACAAAACGACCGCTACCAATTTTTCTTGTCTTGGGGCTTTCTCCCCTCTTAAAATTCTTGATGAGAGATTTCCTCTCTACATCTTCTTCCTCCAGTTTGTTTAAGTCCGATTGAGGGATTGTCGGCTTATCCTGGGGTAAGACATCCTTTTGCACTCTCCGCATAGTGGCCATTGTAAAACAGTTAAGTGAAGCTTGTCCGTGAAAAGGGGCTTCCCATTCCATTTGGTCCACTTTATCAAATCTATTTCTCTTTTTATTATCAGGCCTAATTTTGCCTCGGGGCGTGTCCAGGTCCTGATCCATGTTCCCACTTGTGGGTGTTCCCTCATGTGCTATGCTACACCTTTCTACAAAATTTTCAATGTCCCATCTTACTTTGGGCCAATAATAATTGTGAGCCACCTTTTGAATGAGGGTACCTATCTTCTCATGGTCCCCATCTGGTTTCACATGTAGGCTCTTTATTAATTCTGTCCTGTATCTTTTAGGAAGAACCAGCTGTCCGTGACCATGGGATCTAGTTCCAGTCTTCCTATACATCAACTTGTTTTTCATGTAAAAATCTCCCTTGCCTGGAGTTGTATGACAAGTTGACAATTTTCTGAAACAAGGCTTGAGTGTTTTATCCCCAGCCTGTGCCTTCCTCATCTCTTCTGGAGTGGTATCTAACATAATATCCTCCTCCTGTCTTGAGGTCGACCTGACCTGAAGGGTTGCCATATACACAGGTTTCCTTCTGCAACGGTCAGTGTCATGATTGTCCATCTGACAATTTTTTACACCACCTTTTTCCTTGGTTGAAAGATTTTCTTTCATCATATTTCCTTTCATCGAATTGTGGGAATTTATTTTTATTGTCATACCGTGGCCTATCAAACTGGTGCTTACCTTTATTTTGATCTCTAGGATCAAATTTATTAAAGTTCTGTGGTGCCCTAAAGTTATCCACTTGTTTCTTTTTATTACCTGTTACCTCTGCTTGAGCTGCTTGATACCTTTCAGCAACATTTAGCAACTCACCCAGCCTCTCTGCACCTTGTTCCATGAGAAACTTTCTCAGGTCTGGAGCCATGGACTCTCTTAATTGCTCTATAAGGACCATTTCCTTAAGATCTTGGGTTTTCCCCAGAGAAGTCCATTTCTCCAAGTATGTCTCTATTCGTGCAGAGAACTGGTGATAGGTTTCACCTGACAGTAGTTTAGCATTCCTAAATTTTTTCCTATAAAATTCTGCATTCTTTTCATACCTTAACAAAAGAGCCTGCTTTAGCATGTCATAATTTTCCTGATCACCTCTGCTCATTTTTGCAAAAACTTCATAAGCTGCCCCACGAAGTCCCTGAGATAACTTTAAGCTCCACCTTTCTCTCTCTAACCCATATGTGGTAGCTAATAGTTCATACCTATTTATATAGCTCTCAATATCATCGTCTTTCTCAACAAAATGATCTAAATGAAAGTTCATAGCTGAGGTTGAGGCTCCTTGAGTAACCGTAGCATCAGAGGCAAAGGGGCTGGCACCATTTTCAGGAGCATGGCCTTGAAACTCAAACTCCCTTAGTCGTAACTCATGTTCCCTTTGTAATCTCTTCTCCTCCTTTTCTGCTTCCCTCTCTGCAGCTAATCTCTTCTCTTCCCTTTCTGCAGCCTGTCTTCTTTCCTCGGCTTCCCTTTCTGCAGCTAATTTCTTCTCTTCCCTTTCTGCAGCCTGTCTTCTTTCCTCGGCTTCCCTTTCTGCAGCTAATTTCTTCTCTTCTGCTTCCAATTTCTTAGCCTCTTTGTCAGCCTCAATCTGCAACCTCTTAGTCTCAGCCTCAGCCTCAAATTGCAACCTCTTAGTCTCAGCCTCTAACTTTCTTTCGGCCTCTTTTTCTAATCTTCTTTCTTCGCGTTCAATAAATTTGTCACATTCCGTCGTGACATAGGCAACCATAACTTGCCCATCTAATCCTAACTCTTTTGCAGTCTGAACCGCAGCAGATCGAAATTTGGCCAGGTCCGCCATTGTCTATCAGGTAAGTTTATAAAATGTCTAACCAACAATTCAATCTCTAATGGACAACACAGGCACCGTGAGCTCAACCTTATTTAATTCCACCCAAGGATACCTTTTAATTCTTATATTCCCTGAAGTGAATTACCCCCAATATTTTTAATAGTTAAAGATTCAAAATCCCGGGAGCGAGACCCCAATATATGTGGTGAAGTGGGATGTTATAAATACTTATAGGGAACTTAGTGTACTGACTGAGATCAGCTGTGAAGGTATCTATATCTATTAAGAGTAGTGTATTATAGATAACCTTACTTGCTACCACATATCTATATATCTCAGTCAGAATTCACTCTATGAGAATATCTTACAGGAGACACTCGTAACTTTTCAAATAACAATATGTATTCATTACTGTCATAAATGTGTATGTGTCCTGATTCAAATACAAAGGAACCAGGAATCACAATCAATTTTAATTACAAGTTATGTACAGAATGTATTAATATGAATCTGGTAGTGACATATATTATTAAAAATATCCTATGTGTGTCAGTTGTGTAATAGTAGTATGAGGTAATACTGGTTTTGTTTTGTTCAAGCTCTGTTGGTAGTTGTCATCATGACTTCAATAGTTTGTCTTTAGGGACTAGTATTGGAGATGTTCTCAGTTCCTGATATTAAGACAATTAAATTCCCCTCTTAATATTATTTTTACAAGGTCAATTCAAGATGAGGGGACATAATGTTGAGCTCAGCTGGCCAATTCGCTTATCTGGCGTGATGGCGGCAGGAAAGGACTCCTCTGCTCGAATTCTCCTCTGGGCTCAGGAGACACCTCACTGATAGCTAAAAAGACCAAGGAGTATGCTGTCCGACTCAGGATTCAGCAAAGCTCTGACCAGGTGCTGCTCACTACCATCAAGACCACGGTCCCTGAAATCAAGAAGGATGTACCTTCTACTTCATAACTAACTTAAACTCTCTTGTTACACTGATCACAACACAGCACAAACATTGAGTTCAGAGCATTAGGCCAACTGTCATCTTCATTTGAAATACTTTATTCCAGTATTACCCTTCTTAATGGTTACTACGCCTCTGCACTTCCAGCATTATTTCTTTCTATTCAATCATCCAGGTGTCAGTGTACTGTTTGGCCATTCCATGCCGTTTTACTTCTCTCCGACACCCTCTGTTCAGGCTGGAGCATTATAGGCTTTACCTCACGTTTGCCACTGAACTACACATAT
Organism: Oreohelix idahoensis; assembly: GCA_024509875.1. Lineage (NCBI taxonomy): Eukaryota > Metazoa > Mollusca > Gastropoda > Stylommatophora > Oreohelicidae > Oreohelix > Oreohelix idahoensis. The sequence goes on along the minus strand of JAMPIV010001034.1, from coordinate 292,672 downwards.
ATATACAGGCATAAATCAACAATTCACATTCAATTTTCATTAAAAGATATTGAAAGGTTCAAGCTTACCACAATTCATAGGAATAAATACAGATACGTTGATTAGCAATGAATTCTGGCACAAACTGGCACAAATTCCCATCTGCTTATCTTCCAGGCTTTTATTTAGCAAAATATAAGCTGGCTTCAACGCACTGATGCTTTAACAAGCTTATTTAAACAAGTGGTTTCGAACTAACGCTCCCAAGTGTGTATATCAGCGAGTCTGACCAATGAGCCCCGTTTCGACAAGTGTTTGAAAAAATGTTACCCTTCCCCGTCTCCCTTGACAACGAAAGATAGTATTTATAGTCCGACCAATCGTGGTTAGGCTTTCATTTGTTGCGCTCCAATCAATTTGGAGTTTACATGGTAGGCTATTTCTGTAACGTAAATTTTTTTCAAACACGTTATAAAAAAAATCTTATGAGCAGAAATGATTTTATGCTGTCAGGCACCCCCAATATTTTATTTTGGTTATAATTTATTAATTCCTGGACTATTTGCGTAACGTTTTACATATTCTTTGTCAGCAAGCCCTAAGGAACCCAAAAATACAAATTTAAAGGAGCTACGTGGCTGCGTTCAAAATATGCAATTTCTTCTACCTCCTGTTTCGAAGATGTGCTGTCTGGGTACTGTTATGTGTTCAAACGTAAACCCATCTATTGTTATCTTTCCTAATAAGCGTTTTTTATGATTTTAAAACCTAACTCTGGGATGGTTAATGTATTTTATCACTGTCCGTCTGGAAAAAAGTTAGTGCATGGCCTTACACGCGTGATGGCAGCATTTGTGTATCGCGCGACGCGTGGTTAGTGTTCGGCTTTCTGCCTCTCCCTTCTCGCTATCCTTATCTGTTCGTTCGTTTTGGTAACGTACTATAATTAATGTTAGGATTAATTTAGGTCATTACGCAGTCTGCCTCTCAATGTTTTTCCAAGAAATACAGCACACGTTTCATTGAAGAACGCGGGTATAATACATTAAGCTTTTACTATCAACGTGAAAGCGTTACAATTTGCAGACGAAGCAGAAAACAAGGGGGATTTCGAGTACATTCTTTGTGACAGCACTGTTATTTTACCATTGCTCATTTCTTTATTAATTTTATTTGTTAGGCTTCATATTTACCTAATAATTTATATATGTGGATTAGAATATTTCATGACACATTCCACTACCCCATCTACCTCAGAACTTTACCCTCTCTGAGAATTAATCTTAATCCCAGTGAGCGGAAAAACGTTCATTACATTTAGATTGAATAGGTTTACATTTGCCCTTGAAGTGGTGGTTCATGAAATCACCATTCTATATGCTGAGGTTGCCAGCCTCGTATGATTTGGACATCCACTAGCTATTTTCACATATTAATATTCACATGTCACGATATACATATTATTTAATGTGTTAATAATGGAAAATATAGAATTATAAATGTACAACTTACCCCAAAATCTCATCTGTGAATACCGACTGGCTTCTGGCTCAGAGAAATATTTAAGGCAATTTGTTTAAGATGCCTTTTCCACGTGTTCTGGGGTGTTACTTTACAATGATTTCCCACTCTGACCTCGCGTTCAGATTCCTAGGATTCCGGTTTTTCGTGTTAATAAAGGTAGAGTTTTCCTGAGATATTAGTCCACAAGATGATCACACAAGGTCCGGTCCGATAAATGTAATTCTAATCTGATTCTTTACTCTGGCTGTCTGGCTGGTCTCTTGACGAGTTGAATTTCACAGTGCTTTACTCCAGCGAAAGTGTCAGGTTATATTACAACTTACGTCCAACGCACTTTGCTGTTTACTATTAGACCAGGTTCCAATCAGAAATTGTGTTATGTTTATATCTGAAATGCCGGCCAGTAGTTTCAATCATGCGTGATTTGATGGGGTCTATTCAAAACATTTCCTCATAGAAACATTCTGCGTGTTATTTAAAAGGTCACTTTCCATATATGGAATTTTTATATCCGTCGTGCCAATTGTTGTCATAGCCATGAGTGGAATTGAGGACGAGCTCTCAATATCTGACCAAATGCTCCTAAGGGTGCGTAACACATAGCCTCTGACAACAAAAGTCCAGCTCCTGGCCTTCTCGTAGCGGCACCGTTCAATACTAACAGGAGAAGGGGCGAAGGGCGAGTGTCTGGCGCCTTAAAACCAGATTGATCCAGGTACATTTTTTATGTACCTGCAAGGATACTTGGAGAGAAGATGGGCACCGCCAAGCAAACCTCTTGCCCACTGAAATGCTATGATGGAAAGTCAACTCAGTAATAATATGCCGGATCGGCCGAGGCCCGGATTAACAACGACCGCGCTCTCATTGCCCATTGAGAGTGTTAAGTCAGCGAATGGGGTACAAACACCTGTTTCGAAACTTTTTAGACAAAGTTTTGTTGTTGGAACTTGGAATGTACGCACGCTATATGCGTGTGGAAATGTCAGAAAACTAACACATGAACTTGTTAGATACTCGTGGGACATCCTGGGCCTAGCAGAAGTCAGATGGACAGGATTAGGAAAATCAATAACGGATGATGGTCACAAAATTTGGTTTAGTGGAGATGAGTCCAAACATCAGCATGGAGTAGGTTTTATTGTACATAAAGATAGATTGAACTCTGTCATCAGCTGCACCCCAGTAATTAGCAGGCTTATCACCATACGTATTGCAGCACATCCAAAGAACATCTCCATCATACAAGTATATGCCCCCACTACTGACTATGAGGATGATGCAATTGATACATTTTATGAAAATCTGGATGAAACAATTAAGAAAATTCCAAAGAAAGATCTTCTTATCGTGCTAGGTGATTGGAATGCTAAATAGGGCCAGATGCATACGGTCAGTGGGCTGGCACGGTGGGGAAATTTGGGACAGGAGAAACCAACGATCCAGGACTAAGGCTACTAGAATTTGCCAGCAACTATAAATTAACCCTTGCAAATACACTATTTCCTCATAAGTTATCAAGAAGAACAACGTGGCATGCCCCGAAAACTGAGATACGTGACCAAATTAATTTTATTCTTGTATCCAAAAGATTCAAGTCCAGTATTAATAAAGCCAAGACTAGGACTTTTCCTGGCGCCGACATTGGTAGTGATCACGACATGGTATTGATGACGCTCAAGCTTAAACTCATAAAGAATTATAATCAAAACAGATGTTCTCAGTTAAGATTCAATTTAGACAGACTGAAACAGAAATCGCGGCACTCTTTGAGGCAACTGTTGGAGGAAAATTTGCAGCTCTCAACTTTCTGGAGGATGACATCAACTCAATCACAGAGAACATGAAAGACGTGCTCATTGAATCAGCAACAGAAATACTATATTGGTGAATAGCATAAGAAACATGTTCCGACCAACATTACGTTAAATGGGCGAACGTTAGAAGAAGTTAACACCTTTAAATATCTGGGGTCCACTATACGTAGTGATGGAAGATCACGTAAAGAAATCATGACAAGACTTGAGATGGCCTCAGCTGCCATGACAAGGCTGAGTGTGATCTAGAAAAGTAACATCAGTTTTCCTGTGAAGATCAAATTATAAAAATCACTTGTATTATCTATTCTCTTGTATGGGTGTGAGGGCTGGACACTCACTGCAGATACGGAGCGAAGGATTCAGGCTTTCGAGTATAAATGTTATAGAAGAATTTTGCGCATTTGCTATAAAGAGCACAAAACAAATGTCTATGTTAGAGAAAAAATAAACACCTATGCAGGCCACCAAGAACCACTTTTGTCAGTAGTGAGACGTCGAAAGCTCGCCAGGTTTGGGCATATAACTCGTCATGACTCCCTGTCGAAAACGATCCTCCATGGAACAGTCGAGGGTAAACGGAGAAGAGGAAGACAAAGAAAATCCTGGGCTGATAACATCAAAGAATGGGCAGGGCACGGTTTTTCCACACTTGTACGCATTGCTGGGGATAGAGAGCAGTGGAGGACCCTGTCTGCTGATGCTTCCACCATGGCACCCCTACGACCCATGACGGGTTACGGGTTGAGATGATGATGATATCCGTCGATTCGTGGTAATGATTGCAACTACAACTCCCTACATTATCACATACAATGTCTTGGTAACAATTCTGTCCAGAAGATATTACAACATTCCGTCTTTCAGGTGCATGTCTGTAATATGTCCGCAGACGGATAATCTATCACCCCGTATTTGTGCAAACACCGACCCTCGTTTGACCATCTTGGCCGTGTCTCTTCACGACAGTAATTAGAAGGCCACACTAGCCATATCAGCGATAAGCAAGCTCGCTTAGCCATTTCCATGTGAATCCGGCGCCCAATGTCTGGTACACGAGAATTTTACCAACATGACTGTCGGTCAAGATTGCATTATCCGTCTACTCTTTCAGCAGAGATGAACAGGTAAATAGGCATGACGAATTATTATGGGAAGAAGTGCTAACAATGATTCGAAGTTACCAGTTACCTGTTGGAAGGTAGGGAACTAAAATTCATCAACAGCTGAATAATGCACGTAATTCAATATGCACAACAAAGGTAGCTAAATACTGCCGGATCGGACAAGAGATCTACCTAATTTGTTTTGTCCGCTTCTGTTTCCTTGAGTTTTTGTTTTAGTAACTGATGAGGTTAGCTGGAAGTCGGTTCCCGCTGCGCATTTACAACCCCTGTTCCTTCGGTTTGATGTCGGTTCCCGCTGCGCATTTACAATCCTTGTTCCTTTGGTTTGATGTCGGTTTCCGCGGCGCACTTACAATCCATGCCTCCTTCAGTGTGAAGTCGGTTTTCGAAGTTTATGTTCCGTATACGTCAACTTCCTAATATGTTATTTTGCAGACTAAATATTCTGCCTCCTGAGTCACGACACCTGATTCTCCATGGACACCAAGATTCCAGTGTATCTTTTCTTTCCTACATTGGTTCCTGCCTAGTGGGATTCTTAATACATTCTTTCTAACACAGGAGACCAAGATCACTTTTCGCAAGGAAGCCAGCTGAGACAGATCTGGCCCGTTACCTGATGCTAAATTAAAAATGAAGTATACTTCCGTTGCCACCACAGAAACCCGCCTCCCACTTCCCCCAATTCAACTTAATACTGAACGGCAAAATGTTTTTTATACTTTACTAGTTCACCACGTGTTAGGGATCGTCCACATATGACGTAATGCAAAGAGGAGGAGGCAGAAGATGCTGCAGCCAAAGGAAATATGAGAGAACTGTATAACAGCACAAAGAAGCTGACAGGGAAATACAAGCAAACAAGTTGCCTCATAAAAGACTAGAATGGAAAACTGCTCAGCAATATACAAGAGCAAATGAAGAGGTGGACAGAATATTTTGAGGACCTTCTCAATAGACCAACTCTACAAAATCCCCTGGACATCCAACCAGCAGAAGAAGAGCTACAAATTAACGGTGAAAGACCAACGAAGGAAGAAATAAAGAAAGCCATAAAGCTTCTAAGAGATGGAAAAGCGTCTGGACCTGATGGCATTCCAGCAGAGGCCATCAAAGCAGATATCGACACGGCTACAGAGATGTTATATAAATTACTTGGTAAAGTCTGGGAAAAGGAAGAGATACCAGCAGAATGGAAGTAAGGATATCTGGTTAAGTTGCCTAAGAAAGGAAATTTACAAGAGTGCACAAATTATATGGGAATAATGTTACTATCAGTGTGTAGCGAGATTTGGTAAACACTTGCTTGGTTGTAGCGCGACACGCCCACGCGACACCCACACACACCAGCGCAAGGTCAGCGCTGCGGTCTTTCTTTGAAGTTGGTAGACAGCGGAAATGTGACTTACGGTTAAAAGCCATACAGTATTACTGAAGAATGAGGAAATAGCTATATAGGAATGTATGGCCGACTTTAAAAGTTTGCATTTACTGGACATTAAATTATTCACTACAGGAGAACGCATGGTTGGAATAATATTAAATAAATATAACTCAACAAAGGAGATAGGCTAGGAATTATATCCAAAAGGATATTATTCAAATATAAATAGTTTTAAAGATAATTAATATTTTTCACCTTCATCACATCGGCTAAAAGTTAGCTAATAATCTTTAAAAATTTATTACACTAACAAGCCTCAACGGAATTGTATAAAACTTATATGTAATGAAAGCCCCATATGGGGAAAAGGAAATGATATATAGGAAGGAAGGAAGGAGATAAGTGTGTGAGTGACAGAAGAGAAAAACGAGTACAGGAAAAGCACAGATTGTTTCAAATAGCTTCAAAACAGGAGATGAAACTAAAATCTTTTGGGGAATTTGGGAGCTGCTTTCTCGTACGCGCGAGAGACTGAAATATAAGGACAGAGCGGCGCATTGTAAATCACACACCAAATCCAGAAGCCAGAGTGAGAAACTGGAGGACAGCCTCTGCAAGAAAAGTTCTATTTTCACGCTGCATGCAGGGCAGATTAAGTTAAGCCAATACAGTCTCACCGTGAGCTTATTAATCCTAAGAGGGTATGTAAGTTTATTAAAAATATATGTATTACTAATATCATTTTATTTCAGATTTTATTTCTGATTGATTGTAGCAGATATAATAAAAAAGGGAATGACGCTAACCAGAGATAACCTTCACCGGCATTGTCAGGAAGCATAACCATTAATTGGTTAGCCAAATATATTATGGCTAATTCTTGCCTGGAAGCTTACGACATACCAGCAAGTACATAAGTGACTTGACATCCATAAGTGGAAGGCAAAGGTTATATCGTACCCATGTATCATAACATGTGATTTATTCATGTATATTGTTAATTCTGCACCTTATACATTATCTTATCATGCTATCTCTGTAATATACTACCATGATTCATTCATTTACATACAAACACTGAAGACATGGTCGCATCATGAACAGCAGATGGTGGTGAGATTGTTAGAACAATGGCCACCTATTACTTCTTGTTCCAGGTTTTTATGATCAATGTTTATGATCATTCCTGATCGAGAAACTAAAGACTTGAAGAAGTTGATCCAGCTCACTGAAGCCTAGAGGTCAACCAAACTTCAACACCTTAGTCCCCCGTAGTTATAGGGCGGGCTGAAGGAAAGTCTTCCGTACTCCAGTGTGTCGGAGGAACCTCGAGCAGACGTGGATAAAGTTGAGTTTATATATTTCCATCCAACAAATCCTGTGAGCAGTTCTAAAACGACTTTCTAATGATGAAAACTAGATGGCAAGAGATAATGTGACAAACTTGTTTTATAAATTCAGTGGAAGATAAATCCAAGACTTTTTCTATTAGTATTTTAATTTGTAACTGTAAATAATCATACATTTTACCATCTTCCAACACCCATTTATCATTACAAGAATATATAGATGTACATAATAAATTGGATAATTGTACTCATTTGACTTGTTAAATTTTTAACTGTTAAATTTTGAGTTACTTTTTCTAATTTAATTATAATATCACATAGGGTTACGATAGCGAAGTAGCATCTTATACTTCTGAAGCCTAAATCTATTGTCCAGCTCAGAGTATTCACAGCTGTAACTCACTTGTGATACCAGTGTACTTCTCGGGCACTGGAACTTCATACTTTCTGGAGAGAGATTCTACTTCTGCTCTACCACTACTATCATACTAGGAAAACCTTTCGCTACATTGGGGGCTCGTCCGGGATATTATTTTGTATCCTGGGCCACTATCTATGTATTCTTCTATCTTGAGCCACAAATAGTTTGTAAAAATAAATTTTTTTTTTTTGGAAAAAATTCTAAAAACTTAGAAATTTGTTTGTAATAGTAGTACCATTGAGTACGAAGTAAATAGGAAACGCTCACAAGGTTTTAAGGATTTGTCTTGTTCAAAGTAATTAATTGATTTTAATTAAGTTAGTTTGTTAGTGAAGATAAAATTATATACCCTCTGGTAAGTAAGCATCATGGCTGAATTGGTGAAGTTTAGAGCTGCGATTATGCAGGAAGGAAAAGACTTGGGTATGACAGGAGATGCTCTAATTCGATATATCACAACTGAAGTGGATAAATATTTAGATAGAGAGACCAAAAGAATGGAAGTTGAGGCTGAAGCTAAGAAATTAGAGGCAGAAAGAGAGACCAAAAGAATGGAAGTTGAGGCTGAAGCTAAGAAATTAGAGGCAGAAAGAGAGACTAAAAGAATGGAAGTTGAGACTGAAGCTAAGAAATTAGAAGCAGAGAGAGAAGCCAAAAGACTGGAAAGAGAAGAAAAGAGACTAATTTTGGAAGCTGAAGAAAGAAGGTTACAAAGAGCGCATGAGTTAAGTTTAAAGGAACTTGAACTCCAGGGAGCAGCTAGCAATCATGGTGCTAGCTCACCTCACTCTGAGAGTAGCTCCAACCATAGCGCGGCAAATGGAGCCATGAGTTTCCACCTGGATCCATTTATTGAAAAAGAGGACGCCATTGAGTCGTACCTGGATAGATATGAGAGACTGGCCTCTACCTATGGATTGGAAAAGGAAAAATGGAGCCTTAAGCTATCTCAGGGGTTGAGGGGAGTTTCATACGATGTTTATTTAAAACTCTCAAAAGAAGACCAGGAAGATTATGAAATCTTAAAACAAGCTTTACTGGTCAGGTACGAAAAGAATTCTGAATCTTATAGAAAGAGATTCCGAACTGCTAAGCTACTTCCAGGAGAAAACTATCACCAGTTTTCTGCCAGATTGGAAACTTATCTGACAAAATGGATTAGCTTAGGAAAGTGTCAAGATATAAAAGAAATGGTCATGATGGAGCAACTGAGAGAATCCATGCCTCAAGAAATGAGAAAATTTCTTATGGAAAAAGGAGCTGAGAGATTGGAAGATATTTTAACCATGGCTGAAAGATATCAAGCAGCTCAGTCAGAAGTATCAGGAAATAAGAAGAAGCAGGGTGAGAACTTCAAACCTTCACAAAACTTTACCAACTATGAACACAGGGACAATTCCAACAAGAACAAACACAGAACTGATTATAAAGACAAAAACCCTCTAGGATCAGAAAAGAAACCTCCAAGAAAGGAAGGAAAGTGGTGTAAATCTTGCCAAATGAGTAACCACAATACTGCGGAATGCAGACGGAAAAACCCTCCTCATCACGCTGCATGCCTTACAACAGAGAACAAGGGAAGGAAGGACCTGGCAGATAGTCAGAATGACCTCCATCATCCCCCTGTCTGTGAGGAAGTGACCTTGAATGGCACCCAAGTACTGTGCTTATATGATACAGGCTTGGACTTTGACTCAGTAGTGTGCTCTTCTCTGGTGAGTCCGGAACAGATAACCACAGAAACAGTGGAAATCAGAGGACCAGTCAAGGGAGCAGGAACCATGACACTGCCCATAGCCCGAATCAACATAAGATCTCGCTATGTGGAAGGAGAGATCAAAGCAGCAGTGATGGACAACCCTATCTACCCATTAATACTGGGATGTAGATATGTCTTTCTAGGAGAACCTATAAGACCCATAGTGATGGCAACAGTCCAGACCAGGGCAAGCTCTAAGAAAGAGGAGGACACTATCATCAATACTCATCCAGAAGAGATGAGAAAGGCTCAAACTGCTGACAGTACATTGAAGCCTTGCTTTGGCAAATTACCTAAAAGCCATAACCCTCCAGAGAAAGGAGACTTATATATGAAAAAAGGCCTACTATATAGAAAAGCTGGAACAGGACCAAAAGGACATGGACAGCTTGTAGTGCCAAAATCATACAGGGAGCAGGTTATGAAGCTAGGACATGCTATACCCTTCAGTGGACATATGGGAATAGGGGCCACTGGACAACGGATAGCCTGTCACTACTTTTGGCCAGGGATCACAGAGGACATAAAGAGGTATGTGAGATCCTGTCCAGAATGCCAAAGAGTAGCTCCTAAACATAGGACTGCACCAGCAACACTGGGAGAAATGCCCATCATGGGAACGCCCTTCGAACGTGTTGCCGTGGATATTGTTGGACCCCTCAGTAGGACCAAGAAGAGAAATGCATATATCTTAACCTTGGTCGATACTTGCTCTATGTGGGGAGAGGCAGTAGCAATGTCATCGATAGATTCGAAACATGTGGCAGAGGCACTGTTAACAATATTCACCCGATTAGGTTTCCCACATCAAATATTGACTGACAATGGTTCTCAGTTTAGGGGAAAGCTAACACAAGAAGTATTCAGGTTATTTCAAGCTAGACATTATCACTGTAGCCCGTACCACGCCCAAGGGAATGGTCAAGTAGAGCGGTTCAATGGCACGCTCATTTCAATCCTTAGAAAGTTGGCTAGTGAGAAACCTGAAACTTGGGACACATACTTACCCTCAGCACTATTTGCCTATAGGGAAGTCCCACATAACTCCACAGGATTGGCTCCAGCTACATTGTTGTTTGGACGACCAATCAAAGGTCCACTGGAAGCATTGTTGCGGACATGGACTGATGAAAAAGCAGAAGAAACCGTGACTTCTTCATACCAATACGTCAACGAGTTGACATCTCGATTGAAAACAAGTTGGAAACTGGCAAATGATAACTTGAGACAGGCCAGGAGGAAGCAGGCTGCTTACTACAATAAAACAGCAAAAGATAGGGAACTTGAGGTGGGAGAAAAGGTTCTGTTACTGTTGCCCAGCAGCAATAATAAATTGCAAATTGGATGGCAGGGACCCTACGTCATATTGGAAAAACTTTCCCGGACCAACTATAAGATTGACAAGAAAGGAAAGGAGAAGGTGTATCATGTCAACCTTCTTAAAAAGTATTATGACAGGGAAGCATCAGAAGTTGCCCATATCATGACCCTGGCCATTGCAACAGAAATGCAGGATGAACCAATTTCCTCCATGGAATACCCCCTATCAACTACGGAAAGCTATGCTCAGGTTAATGTGAGTGAACATTTAACTCTTGAGCAGAGGAAAAAGGTTCAGGAGGTGTTAGAAATCCATGCTGATGTACTCACAGATAAGCCGGGTGTACTAATCTGTTAGAGTATGACATGACGATTACTGACCCTACACCAGTTTGTATGCGGACATACCCTATATACCTTATGCTAAAGGACAGGCACTCAAGGATGAGATTGATTATCTCTTAAAAAGAGAAAATTATTTCAAAGTCTGAATCTCCCTACAGCTCAAGTGTGGTGCTATTAAGGAAGCCTAGTGGTGAACACAGGTTATGCATTGATTATAGGAAACTAAATGCTATCACTGAATCTCAGGTAGACCCATTACCTGACACCAATCAGTTGTTTGCTACATTGAGTAAGGCTCGGTATTTTTCAAAAGTAGATCTAAGCAAGGGATACTACCAAATACCAGTGAAACCAGAAGTTAGGAAACTGTTAGCCTTTAGTACACCGGATGGACATTACGAGTTCAATGTACTCCCATTTGGTTTAAAGAATGCTCCAAGTATCTTCACCAGAATGATGAGGAAATTGTTGGAACCATTACAAAATCCTCATATCACCAACTTCATGGATGATATTCTGATTGCTACCACTACATTCGAGGAACACGTAGTAGCACTCTCCATGTTGTTAGGTAGATTAAGAGAAACGGGATTGACAGCACGCCCAACTAAGTGTCATATTGGATGTGAGACATTGGAATTTTTAGGTCACACTATCTCTACAGGGCAAATGTCTCCGGACCCAAAGAATGTAGAGAAAATGAGAAAAGCACCAAGACCACAAACTAAGAAGGATGTAAGATCCTTTGTGTCACTGTGCGGGTTTTATCAGAAATATATACCCCATTTTAACTCATTGTGCGCGCCATTAACCGACTTAACCAAAAAAGGTCAGCCGGATAAAATACAATGGACTGTGGAGTGTGAACAGGCTTATACAGAGTTGAAAAATAAGCTGACAAATAAACCTATCCTTGCCCTTCCCGATCTCACACAAGAATTCGTACTAAGAACGGATGCTAGCAATGTAGGCATCGGAGCAACATTACTACAGCGGGCAGACACACCGCCACATATGCTATTACCAGTAGCTTTTGCCAGTAGAAAGTTAAATACAGCTGAGAGAAATTATTCTACCGTTGAACGTGAATGCCTCGCTTTGGTCTGGTCGATCAACAAATTCGCCCCTTTTCTTTACGGGAAACACTTCATTGTGGAAAGTGATCACCAGCCTTTGATGTTTTTAGCAGTGTCTAAAAAATTAAATTCACGACTTTTAAGGTGGAGTTTACTGTTATCTCCATATTCGTTCAATGTGAGATACATACCAGGACGGGACAATCTTGGACCCGATTTTTTAAGTAGGCATCCTATCAAAGGAGATATAGAGAAACAGAAAATTAAGGAGGAACTGCAGCATGTGTTACCAAAAAGTTAACCGTGCAGGCACTGTTTTAAAGAAGAGGGCTCTGTAGCGAGATTTGGTAAACACTTGCTTGGTTGTAGCGCGACACGCCCACGCGACACCCACACACACCAGCGCAAGGTCAGCGCTGCGGTCTTTCTTTGAAGTTGGTAGACAGCGGAAATGTGACTTACGGTTAAAAGCCATACAGTATTACTGAAGAATGAGGAAATAGCTATATAGGAATGTATGGCCGACTTTAAAAGTTTGCATTTACTGGACATTAAATTATTCACTACAGGAGAACGCATGGTTGGAATAATATTAAATAAATATAACTCAACAAAGGAGATAGGCTAGGAATTATATCCAAAAGGATATTATTCAAATATAAATAGTTTTAAAGATAATTAATATTTTTCACCTTCATCACATCGGCTAAAAGTTAGCTAATAATCTTTAAAAATTTATTACACTAACAAGCCTCAACGGAATTGTATAAAACTTATATGTAATGAAAGCCCCATATGGGGAAAAGGAAATGATATATAGGAAGGAAGGAAGGAGATAAGTGTGTGAGTGACAGAAGAGAAAAACGAGTACAGGAAAAGCACAGATTGTTTCAAATAGCTTCAAAACAGGAGATGAAACTAAAATCTTTTGGGGAATTTGGGAGCTGCTTTCTCGTACGCGCGAGAGACTGAAATATAAGGACAGAGCGGCGCATTGTAAATCACACACCAAATCCAGAAGCCAGAGTGAGAAACTGGAGGACAGCCTCTGCAAGAAAAGTTCTATTTTCACGCTGCATGCAGGGCAGATTAAGTTAAGCCAATACAGTCTCACCGTGAGCTTATTAATCCTAAGAGGGTATGTAAGTTTATTAAAAATATATGTATTACTAATATCATTTTATTTCAGATTTTATTTCTGATTGATTGTAGCAGATATAATAAAAAAGGGAATGACGCTAACCAGAGATAACCTTCACCGGCATTGTCAGGAAGCATAACCATTAATTGGTTAGCCAAATATATTATGGCTAATTCTTGCCTGGAAGCTTACGACATACCAGCAAGTACATAAGTGACTTGACATCCATAAGTGGAAGGCAAAGGTTATATCGTACCCATGTATCATAACATGTGATTTATTCATGTATATTGTTAATTCTGCACCTTATACATTATCTTATCATGCTATCTCTGTAATATACTACCATGATTCATTCATTTACATACAAACACTGAAGACATGGTCGCATCATGAACAGCAGAGGGTGGTGAGATTGTTAGAACAATGGCCACCTATTACTTCTTGTTCCAGGTTTTTATGATCAATGTTTATGATCATTCCTGATCGAGAAACTAAAGACTTGAAGAAGTTGATCCAGCTCACTGAAGCCTAGAGGTCAACCAAACTTCAACACCTTAGTCCCCCGTAGTTATAGGGCGGGCTGAAGGAAAGTCTTCCGTACTCCAGTGTGTCGGAGGAACCTCGAGCAGACGTGGATAAAGTTGAGTTTATATATTTCCATCCAACAAATCCTGTGAGCAGTTCTAAAACGACTTTCTAATGATGAAAACTAGATGGCAAGAGATAATGTGACAAACTTGTTTTATAAATTCAGTGGAAGATAAATCCAAGACTTTTTCTATTAGTTATTTTAATTTGTAACTGTAAATAATCATACATTTTACCATCTTCCAACACCCATTTATCATTACAAGAATATATAGATGTACATAATAAATTGGATAATTGTACTCATTTGACTTGTTAAATTTTTAACTGTTAAATTTTGAGTTACTTTTTCTAATTTAATTATAATATCACATAGGGTTACGATAGCGAAGTAGCATCTTATACTTCTGAAGCCTAAATCTATTGTCCAGCTCAGAGTATTCACAGCTGTAACTCACTTGTGATACCAGTGTACTTCTCGGGCACTGGAACTTCATACTTTCTGGAGAGAGATTCTACTTCTGCTCTACCACTACTATCATACTAGGAAAACCTTTCGCTACACAGTGCCAGGAAAAGTATTAAATAGGATTATCCTTGAGAGATTAAAAGAGTCCATAGACAAGAAACTGAGAGATGAAAAAGCAGGTTTTCGACAAAACAGATCCTGTACAGACCAGATAGCCACTTTGAGAATAATAGTTGAACAAAGTCTGGAATGGAATTCACCATTATACATCGGATTTGTGGACTACGAAAAGGCATTTGACAGTGTAGACAGAGAATCACTTTGGAAATTGATGAGGCATTATGGAGTTCCCCTGAAGATCATTAATTTAATAAAGAAAACATATGAAGACATGACATGCAGAGTTCTTCATGAAGGACAGCTTACAGAACCATTTGGGATAAGAACAGGAGTGCGACAGGGATGCCTCTTGTCTCCATTTCTTTTCTTATTAGCAATAGACTGGGTTATGAGAACGTCAACAACACACAACAGAAATGGAATCCAGTGGACTCTCACTAAGCAGTTGGATGATATGGATTTTGCTGATGACGTGGCTCTTCTGTCCCATAACCGTAATCAGATGCAGGACAAATTGAAAACACTCGATGGGAGGTCACAGCAATTGGGTCTGAAAATACACTGGGAAAAGACAAAGATAATGAGAATAAATGCAGGTAATGAAAACAGGGTTGAATTTGAAGAAACACCAATACAAGATGTAGAATCGTACACATATCTTGGCAGCAATATAGACAAAGTTGGAGGGACAGACAGTGATATCAAAATAAGAATATAAAAAGCAAGAGGAGCTTTCATAGCATTGGGAAATATATGGAGATCAAGAGAAATCAGATCCAACACGAAAATAAGAATCTTCAACTCAAATGTGAAGTCAGTCCTATTGTATGGCTCTGAGACATGGAGAACAACAAAGACAACAACCAAAGAGCTACAGACTTTCATAAATGGGTGATTGCGTAGAATAGAGGGATTAAAATGGTATGACAAGGTTACCAACGTGGAACTGATGACAAGAACTAGACAAGTGCCAGTGGAACAAGAGATGAGAAGAAGACGATAGCGATGGATAGGACACAAACTGAGGAAACCTGTTGATAGCATTACAAGGCAGTCCTTGTTCTGGAACCCCCAGGGCAAGAGAGGCAGAGGTAGACCAAGAAGCACATGGAGAAGAGAGCTGGAAACAGAGATGAAAATGATAAGGAGAACGTGGAAAGAACTTGAGATGATGGCACGTGACAGGAGGACTTGGCATGTGTTTGTGGAAGGCCTATGCTCCTTTGGGAGTAGAGGGTTATGAATGAATGAAGGAGGAGGAGGGGGAGAGTTCAAAATTTTGTGACGAAGTGTGATGATAAATGGGGGGGGGGGGGGGGGGGGGGGGGGGGGGGGGGGGGGGGACGGGGGGGGGACGGGGGGGGGGGGGACGGACGGACGGTTTACGGCTTTAAAGAAATGTGACGTCAGACAAAACATACGAGTGAGGTTCGCTTCTTTCATATATTACGTCTGAACAAAATCGATTTTGAACCTCCATCCTCATAGTCTACTTTAACCGCAATAGTAGGCAAGTCCCTCGTGGGCGACTTTTATTAGTGAAACATTGGATAATTGTGATAACTTTTAACAGGTTAAAATTTATATATATCTCTATATATTAGAATCTTTATTATCCAGAAAAATACATTGATAAGTACTGACATGATATAATAAAATACAACATGGCATATTGGAGAATCATTAGCATTTACATAAAGTGTGGAAGACGTCTCAAGTAGTTCAATTTGGATGTTTTTACATCGAATGTTTGTGTACCACTTTGTATAGCTTCCTTTTTGAAAAGATTTTAACTTAGAAACAAGCCCAACACTTTGTAAATCCATAACAACGTTATCGATTGTCGCAACAACATATCAGAATCTTTATTATCCAAAAATACATTAACATGTACTTGATATAGTATAAAAACACCATACCAAATCGGATAATCATTTAGAGTCTGCAAGTGTGCTAAACTCCGTCAAGGAAACAATCGCCAAACGTTCATAATCCGTTGAATTCAATTCGTATACAGTTTACAAGCTGACATCAAAAGAGAGATGGTCTCCAGCTTTCAGTTACCGTCACCATCAGTTGGAACAGGAGCAAAAACAAAACATTCACAATTCTACTGGACACACAAGTTGACACCTGTCAACGTCGTGGTAAAGTGCTGCAGTGTCTTTCAGCAATGCACACAATTATTAAGGGTCAGTGAATTTTTCCATTCACGATGAGGGGTGACAGTATCCAGTCGCCATTGCTAACGAAGCTATAGTTTCTTTCCGGTGGCTTCATAAACTAATATACACTCATGCGCCGCATAACGTCCGTTCGGAACACGCCCAACCGCGTATACGTCCGTGGTCCCATATATATAATCTATAATACAGTACATATGTATTGATAGTCATAATAAACGCCTATGTTACTGGCCCATGTATGTACTATACTGTACTTACTATTGTTATTTTAATGTGAATGTAGTGATATCTTCAATACAATCGATAAATTAGATAAAACATTATAGAGTATCTAGTCAAAATAAGGTAGAGATAAAATAGTGGAGTTGCGATCAGCTTCTTCACCCGCGCCCGCAATTGTGTCGGTTTTGATAAGTCTTAGCGTAGAATGAATGGTACTAGCTTTCCTAAGTCGTCCTTGATAATTAAATATAACATTTTTACAAGGTCAACGCGTATTTGTTCCAAGACGGAGTGAGAGACACGAAAGGAGGGGAAAGGAGCGACAGAAGAATGCCATCGACACGCGTTGTTTGGAATCACAAATTGTAACGAACGCGCGATATTGCCTTTGGCAGATTTGAAAATACGACACAAGGCCAATACTTGCATCGCCTTATATTCACGCAGTGGAAATGTATAAACACACATACCGCTCTCATTCCCTGTATTGTAGCGTAAATTCTGACGAAACACAGACATTGTCGTTTTAGTTTGAAAAAAAGCGTTGGAGAGAAGGGAAAAAGATGGTGGTTTTCTAGATTTAAATAATATTGACGACTAACATGGAACAAATATGGAAATCCGAACTATAATACTTAGGGCCATAAAACCTAGATAGTTTTGTGGAATAGGTTCTCCTGATCAATAATATCCTTTAAATTACAAAATCGTCCAATTAATACCCAAGATATTGCAATAATACTATATATTCTAGGACAGACTGACGAACACTCATGCCTGCTTATTTTGGCCATAACATTTTTTGAACGCATTTTTGAAATGAGGCAGAAGAGGGTACATGTAATCCGATTGGGTGGAGTTAGAAAGAGAGAGAGGTATTATTGGTTGGCCAGAAACTAAAAATATATTTTTGCAAAGGAAGCCTAAGGCTTACTAACCAACGTACCGAAAAACACACTGTATTTTTGCAGTGGGTTTTTTGTTACTTTGAATTCAAAATTTGATAGACGCCGATTTCTATTGCCAGCGTAGGGGATATTGAGAAAAAAAATGGGAAGGCTTGACGCCATTTGTAGAAAAACGTTCCCTTAAACAGGTCGATTGATAGACCAGAAGTTTGACTTGCTTCACCATATTATGAAGACATAACTAAAGAAAAGCAGTCATAGTCTAACAGCGGCACAGCTAAATTTGTGCCAAATCATCGTACCTGTGTGTATTTCATTGAATTTGTGGTAAGAACGAAATTATTAATATTTTATTTAACAATTTGAGTGTGAGATACTGCCATATGGAAAATATTTTACGACTGTAAGTAAATAGGTCCCTAGCAGACTTATGCAGGGCCTAGACGTTGATCCATCATATAACAAACTACCAGAGAGGTAGATCCAAAAGATTATTTAGGTTGTCATCAAGGATCATATCACCCATCATATTTTATGGAAAAAAATCAAGGATAATGGCAGAGGTGTTGCAGCCATTAAGGGAGAGGAAAAAGAAAACTGGTACAAGTTGTTCCATCAAACTAGATTGGATGAGCTGGGTTGGTCAGAGAGATCTGAACCTGTTCTTTTATTTTGAATGTGTTGTTTGTGGAAATGGAAGCATAAATAATATGTAAAGAAGGAAACATAAATTTCATATTGCAGGGTTTCTTACTGGCACTACTCAAGTGCCAGTTTTCCTGAGGGAAGAATCTGTATGATTGTGGAAGTTTCTCTAGTGGTACAAGCTCTTTACCACTGGAGTAGTAATATCGGTACAAGCTCTCTACCATATTACCTCAGGACAAGTGAGACAGTGGCCGTTGGCCGGAAAGACAACTATCATCTAGCTTTACGTGCCAGATAAGTGCATAAGACCTGGCACAGAACTATTCATCAACTATCCACCATATAATAATATAACTATATAACATAAAATCCATTTTCACCCTATAAAGTGAACAGAATCTTTGTGAATAAAGACAGAGGATGATGTAAAAACCCCCAACCCGCCATCTAGTACTAGATAAACATTAGTAGAGATATATTAACACCATTATTAAAATTTAAATTATGTGCTTGGACAGATTGTCCCCTTTGGTTTAATAGAATTGCATATGTGTATATATATATATATATATATATATATATATATATATATATATATATATATATATATATATATATATATATATATATATATATATATATATTTCATTTGATTTTGATAGTCCTGACCAAAATAATATTAGGTTCAGGACTAAATAAATTGTAAAAAGATTTGTTAAATACCAAATTTAAAACACTGTGTTAGTTGAGTTGATCATAGAATTTAATATCTGTGTGTGTGTGTTTGTGTATTGGATTGCCATCACACCACACTTACATTACCCTAGACATTTAGACGTAGTCACCATTTATTCTAAGTGTAAAATATAACTCTGAGTGAGATCTTAGGGTGGTAGCAGAAAGGTACCCTGAGAACACACTCCATCAATTGTTAGATTCAGTGGCCTTCACAGCTTGACCTCACTCTGTTACAAATTAAATACAACACCAACATTCATAACATCTAAACCCACCACAGTGAACTTTCGAAATTAAATTACCGCATGTGCACAGTATCTTGGCTATTTAGTCAAAACAGGTACACTACAGTATCCCATATAACTTTGCTAAGTATAAAGTATGGTGTTCGCACAACGTCTAAATCGCATAACGTCCTATTTCACAGAACGTATCGTGGACGTTAAGCGGCGCATGACTGTATATTCTTTACAAATAAACATTTCTATTTTAAAGATTTGTTTAATTTGTGTCTTTCACGGATATCCTTTATTTATGTAGCCATCTTTTCGGGTGTTGTTATAGTCGCTGTTAAGAATTTTCACTTACTTGAGAGCTTCAATATTAATAGTCAGATCAAGTTGGCTTGACATGTTTCGTCACCGTTCTTTGGAACATGAGCAAAAACCGACCTTTACAATTCTACGAGACTCATAAGTTGACACACTTCTCAAAGCCGTGGAAAAGTCTCTTTTCTGCTGCATTTCTTTAAATATTGCACAGAATTAATAAGGGTCAGTAGATCTTTCCATTCACGATGAGGGTTGACAGAATCCGGTCGCCATTGCTAATGAAAACATCGTTTCTTGCCGGTGGCTTTATAAACGAATATATATTCTTTGTAAATAAAAAGGTCAATTTTAAAGACTTTTTCATTTTTATCTTTCACAAAAATCTTTAGTTTTTGTAATTATCTCTTCGGGTGTTGTTATAGTAGGTGTTAAGAATATCCACTTACTAACGTGAGAGCTTAAACGCTAATCGTCAGATCTTGTTGGCTTGATATATTTCGATTGTCATAGATCGAAGAATTTGAAGTTGAACTAATACAAGGCTACCTCATTGGGCATGTATGATTATAATAATGCATTGCTTCGACTTGCGATATTAATATGGCTTCTCGAAATTTGATATCAGCAGTAACAATAGCCTTAATTAAATTTGTGATCTTTTGAAACGCAGTCCGGTTGACACGTCTTGGCTACTTGGTACCAACACGAACAGTGAACTCAAATGACTATCACAACTTGATGTTATCACCTTCAAAACATTCAGCAACATTATCCTGAACATGAGCCCACCACACAACAAACTCATACAGCGTGTTACCACATATGTAGACTCGAACACGACGACATGAAATGCACAACACAAAAGTGCGGTCTACTACGCCGCCACCTTGGATATATACGTACATACATACATACATACACAGATAAGCACAATGTAGTTAATCAATCAGTCAATAACCTTTAGCTCCACAAGTAGCATAGGCCTTGAAGAAACACATGGCAAGTCCTCCTGTCAGATGTCATCAGTTCTTCTCCCTAATTTTTACACCTGTCTCCAGTTCTTTTCTCTATGTGTTTTTGGTCTGCCTCGCTTACCCTGGTGGTTTCACAACAATGACTGACATGTAATGTTTCCCATAAACATTTAAAAATTAGGACACTTACCCACCACCAAAAAATATTTATAGAATATGTGATTCCTATACATTATAGGAATCACATTGGGATTCTCGCTGGTGCAAAAAAGCAGTGTGACGTCACAGAAAGGGAAATCTAGGTTTTTGAAAGGGGAATCGAATCTAGGTGTGACAAAAGAGGAAAAAAAGGGGGAGGGGGAAGGCATAAAATATTGCGTGATGTCATATGTGGACGACCCCTTACGTGTAGGTGAGGTTTCTGAAGCGTAACAAATTTAAATAATTTCTTCATTTATTGATGTGTCATGACTTTTAGTTAAATTACTAGTACATTAAAAAAACAAAGAATGGGTGGCTTTTCTGCCCTTGGTCCGGTTATTTATTAAATTATCAATACAAAGTGGCAGAAGAGATCATGTACAGTGAAAATACATCTTTTGTATGTATAATGAAGCTCTCTCCCTCACTCGATAAATAGCCACTTGAACATACAGCTAGCAAATCAATCAATCAATCCGTCAGTCAGTCCTTGGCGCACACAGTAATGGGTATTGACTATACCTCGTTGAGTTTTCCATCTAACGTGGGCTCACGCCATCTTGCCCTGACGATGACGTCAGCTGTGTATTGTTCCTTTAGTGTGTCGATCTCACCAACCTTGAAGAACTGCACACACACCTGAACTTTGACCTGGAAAGAAGAGGAGAACATAACAGAAGATTTTTTAGTTGTGAAATTAATATTGGAAGACAATAATTAATACAATAACATGGATATCAACAGTGGGTGTGGCTACAAGGAGTTGAGAGAATATCTATTTCACAAGAGTAGCTTTGTATTAGAAAAATAAGTTACTTAGTTTTGCGATAGGTAGACAGACAGACAGACAGACAAACAACCAGGCAGAGGTAGACAGGCACACAGACAAACAGCCAGCCAGATATATATATATATATATATATATATATATATATATATATATATATATATATATATATATATATATATATTTAAATATAAATTTAAACCAGTTACAGGTTATCACAATTATCCAATATCTCATTAATAAAAGTCGCCCACGAGGGAGTTGTCTACTATTACGGTTAAAGTAGACAACGAGGATGGAGGTTACAAAATCGATTTTGTTCAGACATTATTTATGAGTAAACCTCAACGGGAATGTTTTGTGTGACGTCACATTTCTTTAAACTCCTCCTATCATCACATTTCGTCAAACATTTTTTAGCCCCCCACCCCTCCACTCCCTGCCGGAATACTCTGAACGAGTGTATAAGATTTCGGCGGCCTAACGGATGAACTTGTGTAATAGTTTGCAGAGTCAGCATGTTTAAACTGGGTGTTTTTCGGTAACTCCTCAGGTAATACATTTTGGGTCGTGTGATAACTTATAGGATTTTGAATGCCATGCCTGAATGCCATTATAACATTTTATCAAACACCGCGTTTTGATTGGATGCTAGAAGTAAGTCAGAGATCAGAACTTTGACGAAGGAAGCCCTTTTTTTCACAGAGAACAGAAAAGGCTCGTTTGAGGTCTGCCCTCATAGAGTCCGAGATGTTGTCTCAAGATGTACAGACGTGAAATGATATTCAGAAGGTGATGATTAACGTCATAACTCAGCTGCAATAAGTGAAGTTCGAAGTCTGCTTTTATAGAGGGCAGAGAAGCGAACTTGATGTCTGTTTTCGAAGAATTCACAGCCGCTTATCTCAAGATGTACAGAAGCGAAGTAATAATTAGAAGGTAAGTATAATCACGACAACTGAGTTGCCGTTATTGTTTGAGTCTAAGCCAGTTTGAACTCTTGTGGCCTGCCACTAACATAGCAAGTAACATACTGTTATTGCTGATATGAATTGGAGTGCAGCAGTCTCTAACTACACGCGCTGATAATAAGAAAATGATGATTTTTCTAAATAATATGGTGAACGGGGATAAGCAGTTTGACAGGGACAAAGATCAAAGAAACGGCGTACATAACGACTACAAGATCTTCGTCAGGGACAAACGTACAAACACAATACAGAAAGACATAACTAATATAAAATAATAATAAATGTAAACGATTATATGAACCGCTAATGAAAATTGCTGTTTTCACTTTGGTATGTCAGAAATACCCTAAGAACACATTCCAATCAGCGATCCAAAATGCAAATACAAGAGCACGATACTTAGACGGAGCAGATAATGCCACTTATATTGGACAATTAATGCTGAAGTCCTGATGAAAAGCATTCTTGAAATAATGAAACTTAAAACAGCTGAAGAGACCTAGACAAACTTTGCAGCTAACAAGAGTTATAGCTGTAAGAAAAACAGAATGTTGTGCCTATAACCTAAGAAACAGAAGATAATTCCTCCTACTTTTACTACAAAACAAAAGAAAGGAAAGGAAGGAAAATAATACAGTCTACAAAGAACATGGCAGTGAATAGACAGAGAAGAAAGGAGAGTGCAAGAGACAATACATGGCGTGACAAAACCGTGTAAGATACAAGAAGTAGATGAATATCGAAAATCATGATCGCAAACATGTTAAAGCCAAAAAAAAAAATTATTTAACAATAAAATAGAAGTCCGTCCTATTATATGGCTGTGAAACATGAACAACAAAAAACAACAATTACAAAGCTACAAACTTTCATAATGGATGCTTGCGTAAGATGGCTAATGTGGAAATGATAACAAGAACTAGACAAGCGCCGGAATACTCTGGACATGGATAGGAAAGACACTGAGAAAATATGTTAATAGCATTACAAGGCAGTCCTTATTCTGGAACCATCAGGATAAAAGAAGTTGAGGAAGACAAAAGAACATATGGAAAAGAGAACTGCAGACAATACATGAAGTCGATGAAGAAGACTTGTAAAGATCTGATAGCACGACAAGAAAGACTTGGCATAAATAAGTTCGCTGAAGGCCTATGCTCCTTGGAGAGTTAAAAGGTGAAAAAATAATTATTATTATAAAATAGACCAAAGAAAAAAAAAAGGCAGAAAAGGAGGGAAAGTTTTAATTGCTGCTATAATGGCAGTGTGATAGTACTTGCAGTAGTAGTGC
Organism: Oreohelix idahoensis; assembly: GCA_024509875.1. Lineage (NCBI taxonomy): Eukaryota > Metazoa > Mollusca > Gastropoda > Stylommatophora > Oreohelicidae > Oreohelix > Oreohelix idahoensis. The sequence goes on along the minus strand of JAMPIV010001034.1, from coordinate 268,773 downwards.
TGTCACGCTAAACTATGACGCAATCCATGTAGACACGAGGAAGCTGTGATGGAGATAGAACACGATGTGTCAGTAAATGGAAGACAAACCATCTAAAGAGTTGAAAGAAAACATATTGTACTATCACAACGAACAAGTATCTAAAGTACAAGAAAGAATGCTAAACTCCTCAATTATTGAAGATGTGTGTAAGTAAACTGAATCAAGATCTCGGCAGAGAAGTTTAGATCTAACCAAGTAATTTCCAGAGGGAAGAGTGGATGTCACGGATTGCCTCTCCTTAGCTCTGCAGTAGTGGTCCACCAGTGGCCAACACTCAAGAGTATCTAATATGGGTGTTCAAAGGTGACTACCTTCGCACAACATTACTCTTGGCAGAGTTGTAGATAGAAGGAGGAGTTTTTACAAGATGTTTTCAGAAGTCAAGAACAATGCTGCATAGGGCTGATTTTATTGCGATTCTTTCCATGTCGCACCCTTTTCTTTCTCTGTCCACTGTAGCAGATATTTTGTATTTTCCTATTTTGTAAATTCCCCTCACTGATAAGTCATCATGTCTGTTTGTTACCCGTCTCTTCCCTAAAACTTTGCAAGGAGCGGCAGAGATAATATTAACAACAGGCATATTCTCTTGTACCAAACCTTGGCCGCTATCGATTAACACGGAAATCGCCAGCATATTTGTCTAATTGCTAATAAGGCCAGGGTACGCGACAGATAAGAGATTACTTGTCTGGGTGACTGTGACGGATAGGATGAAAATTGAAGTCCCTGAATTGATGAATGATAATGGTAGTACCCTCGAATAGCATCAGTACCCCTGAATATTGTTGTAATTTTATCGTCAACGTGGAATCCTACCTCGCGTGCAAATTAGTATGCCCATTTCCACCTGGATTTTCACCACGAGGGCTAATTAATATGTAAACAATTATCATGCGAGGATCCAGGAGTCTCGTTTTGACTTAGGTTTAGTTAGCCACGCCTACAGCCTATCTCTAGAGCTATGAGCATCAGCGCAACCCTACAGAAACGCTTGTTGAAATCGGATGCACTGGGCTACATGCTCAACGAAACAGTGCAACGTACTTCGCCTAATGAAGATTGTTGCGCACATATTTTTGACGCACAGATTACGACATAACTAATTGATATGAAAAAGAGATTACTTTTGTTACAGTCAAAGTTATATCACCCATGATTTGATTTATACTTTTGATTATGTGGATGATCTCCCCTTGAATATTGATTTCGCGGATGAATACCGAATTTATGTAATTTCTCATTTGTTAGGGCCAGAAAATAGATTGATCTTGTTCAATATGTTTATGGCCTGAATTTATATGTATTACTTGTCTAGTACAAGAAGATTCAGTCTTATATTGTATATCTTTGTATGTTTAGGTCGGACTATATTCTTTGTGCCGAACACTGGGGCAGGTATTCGTTTTTCGAGGCATGCGTAGTGAGTCTCGATAATGCCGCCTGATATGGCTGAGTGTGTTTTTTTGGGCTGGTCCCTTTTCAAGGTTGAAAAGTGATTTGTGCATGTTTTTCCAGGAGAAGTTTGTGTCTCTGCAAGAGTCTATTTGTCAGAGATTCTCCTCATGCACTTTGTTATTAATTCGGACTCCAGGTAATACCAGACCCTTTCTTTTGATGATCTCTACGTGGTTAGGCCTAGATGGAGTCGTATTTTCGAACATCGTTGGTCGTTGATATACCATTGAAGATGACAGGTTTCCCAACAGAGCTGATGTCTACATGTAACAACCTTAGTAATGTGGAACTGTAGGGAAACTCTAGGAAATTATTGATATTCAAATTGTGAATTAACTTTGGCTTATCATTATCCTTCTGCTGGGTGAGTGAGCGAAACTCAGGAAGGCAGCCATCTTGTTTTCTTGTCATCGTTATGGATCGCTGTCCTGAGAACAGTATACCAAACTTATTATCGGACAGTGATATGGAGATCTCACTAATATGAAAACCCCTATCGTGGTTTAACTTTATTACATAAATATTTGCTATATGTCGCTGGAGAACTTAGCCAAGGAAAAGGTTCGGCCAGTGAACTCTTTATATGTTTACACACCCACACCCACTGATGCGTTCAGTCAGTTAGGGGATGTGGCAATAGTCTGCCAGAACATTGAATGATTCCTTATATCTTCCATCATATTTGAATGCTGCATGAAATATGATCTACTGTTCAAATGCCTAATGATATATATGTCAACATGTTCCTATGACTATGTTCCGTGCTGTCCTGATGTGTGCGTCCCTATTAAACGGTGTGAAATGCCCGCTGCAGTTCAAGTCGTCATTGCCTTGCATGAGAGTGTGTGAGAAATATTATCAAGTGGTCTATTACACCGAACCATCACACCATTCGCGTTACTTGACACTCCCACTCAATGTCAACATGACAGGTTGATTTAATGGTGCAGAAGTAATCTAAAGAAGACCTGCTTCAGTGATGACCAGTACACAACTCTAAAACATAACACCCGCATCCAGACATTATCAGTGGTGGCATATTCGCACGTTATCAGTGGTAGGCCAGATCCCTGGGTTTATTGTACCAGACCATTCCTGACGCCAGATACGACACGCAAACACGGATTTACAGGTTGACAGTACAACTACACAGTCGAAGTCAGCATGACCTGTCTTATCAAGTGAATACAGAATCTAGGTCAGCGCTTGATGACATTTTGCAGTACAGGCAGTAATTAGGCCAGCGTTGTGTAGTCATTCTTTCACAGATCAGCGCTTTGTGACATGTTGTGGTACAGACTTTATTTATGTCAAGTAGACATTGCTACACAAGTGAAAAGTTCACCATATTAACAGGAAGGCCATAAACTGTGCTGTTGATGCAGTAATATTGAGAAGTTAATATATTTCATCGGTGGATCTTCTATATACTCATTGTTGAACTTTGTAATAAATTAGTTCAAGAATTTAAGAACTTATTAAAAGTGGAAAATTATTTTGATTAAAAGCTAAGCCTTCTCCACAACACATCTAATTGATTAATGTATGCATTTATGCTATTGATGTTTACATGTTATTTGTTTATATGTATAGTTGTTTATATGTCCTTGGGCGGTTGGTGAGGTGACTAGCACAAGAAATACCGAGTAATATTGGTCTTGTACTAGTGTTCTATAGGGAGCAAATTTCTTAATTGAAATTTGCATGCAACATCTGTTGCTATTTATGTTAGCTGTGGTGATTTGTCCCATTGTTGTTTTTGTAATATTTTTTCTGTTCTTTTTTTTGTTTTGATTTGTTTGAATTTGTTGGTCTCATCATTCCTTTAATTCAGTTCATTACACCCTTATGTTTATACTCTGTGGCGTCATTTGTTGTGTTTAGTCCATTGCAGTTATCATCACAGATTCTGTGATTATTTACTTACTTCAGTTCCTTATATTTAATTTAATTTAATTTGATTTCTGAAATTGTTTTCATATTGTCTTTTATGCTTGTCCTTTGTTAATGTCTTTGGTTGACAGAAAATAGGAGGTATATTTGAATACACTTATATGATAGTACAGGCCAGTACTTTATTATTATTATTACTGTACAAGGAAGTATACAAGACCTGTTTAAGGCTTGTCTCCCACATTGATTGGGATAGGAAGATATTATTTTCCACAGGTACTCAAGTGATCATTTGTTTCATTATAAACAAGATAACCATATAAGGTCTTTGACTAAGACTAAGAGAGTGAAATAAAATAAAGTGAGTATACAAGTCTATAGTACAGACTTGTCTCCCATTAAAGTGGGATAAGGTAATTTATTTACTTTTTCAGGTTACTGATTTCATAAGACAGGATGGCTAATTTAGATTACTTTATCCAGCAAGGGTTAACCCTTGGTAAGTCTGGTAAAGAATTGGAAGAATATTCATCTGCTCAATTTGCCATTGCATTAAAATCAGAAGAGAAAAAACAAAAAGATGAGAATAAATGGAAAGCAGAAATTGAACAAAAGAAGATAGATGCTGAGAATTTCAGATTGCAGATGCAAGCTGAGGAGAAAAAAGCTGCTGCTGAGGAGAAAAAAGCTGCTGCTGAGGAGAGAAAACTTCTAATAGAAGGAAAAAAAATTAGAAGCTGCTGCTGAGGAGAGATGAGCAAAAAAGATTAGAAGCTGAAGAGAGAAAAGAAATAAGAGAACATGAACATCAGAAAGAACTTTTAGCATTTGAGTTAGAAAAAATGAAATTGACAAATATGAGTATTGTTAATCAATCATCTGGTGGTAATGGTAAACCCTTTACTTACAAGGTCAAGGCACCAGCGTTCAACTCTGCCAGTGATGACATAACATTCTGGCTTGAGAGATTTGAACGCGCTTGTCGAACTCATAATGTGGATAAATCACAATATGCTAATCAGTTGTCTGAGAATCTAAAAGGTGATTCTCTGACGAGTGTATGTTTGGTTGAGGAAGCTGACAAGGATAATTATGAAGTTATCAGGGCAGCCTTGATAAAGAAGTACCAACTGTCAGAGGAAGGTTATCGTATTTTGTTTAAGACAATGGTACATGAGACAGGGGTAGAATTCTCAGAATTCATTGCAAAAGCACGTCTTACATTTCAACGATGGATTGAGTTATCCAAAATAGAGAAAACATATGAAGCACTTATGGATTTGTTGCTCAGAGACAAGATCATGTCATCTGTGAACAAACAATTCCTTGAATTTTTACACGAGCGTAAACCTCAAACATTAAAACAAATGCAAGAATTTTGTGACCAATACGTCACGGCACACCCTGACGTAACTCTTAGCAACACTAAGATTAAAGAGGGTATGCCAGTTGCGTCAGCAACACAATACAATAATAATTACTCACACAAATTCCAAGGAGCTCAAAATAAATTTGATAAAAAGGTTAGCTGGAATAAGTATCAAAACCAAGGTAACCACTCAAATCAGGGTTCTTCTCCGAAGAACTGGAATCGGGCTGACAGTCCTCGATACTACAGGGGCGGCCATAATTATACAAATTTCCGCAAAGGAAGTCACTATAGGAACTACCCAAGTTCTCCTTCATGGAAACAACAAAACCAACAATACAGAGACACTCATTATAATGAGCATGATGATTATGATCATGAATATTATGATTCAAACCCAAGTAGGGGTTATAACAGAGGAGGCAATAATAACTATAGAGGTTATGATAATCGAGGTAGATCACAATATAAAAGACGTAAATCACAGTACCAGGCTAACTCTGCACAGCAAGAGTTCCATGAAGCCGGTAATCAAGCTAATGATAAGAAAGACTCTAATAATGTGGGATGTTCTGCTTTCGATTTTGGTAGAGCATCTCAATGTTCCCAATGCAAAACATTATTCGATCCAACCACGGTTTCTACTTTAAGCTGTGGTCATCCTCTTCCCGCTCTCCCTGCGTCAGTCGCGCATGATGGAAGAGGTGCTCTTGTCTTGAATAGAGGTCTAGTAGATGGTACTCCGGTCTCAATTCTTTTCGATTCCGGGTGCACCACCATTGGAGTGAGGCAGTCACTCATAGATCCTTCTCGAGCCACTGGCAAAGTAATCAAATGCGTAACATTTGGTGGCATATTGGAGAAGTACTCTACTGCCATTGTCAACATTGCTACTCCCTTCTTTACAGGAGATGTGCACGCATGTCTTCTCCCGAATCCGATCGCTGATCTTATAATCGGTCGCATTCATGGAGTGAAAGAATGCACTCCGCAACAAATTGTTGATTGGGAAAATAGGAATATGCAAACTGCTAATGCTGTAGTCACTAGGGCTCAAGCTCTTAACGTGCCTCAATCTTCACCTTCTGAAGATAACGATACACAGAACCAAGGTGATCCCTTGGAAATTTCTCGTGACTCCTTCATAAAGAAACAGGAAGATGATCCTACTTTTAAAAAATTCTTCACGCTTGCAACAAAAGGTGATCCAAATAAACATACAAATCGTAAGTCTTGGATTACGATGAAGAATGGCGTACTTGTACGTATGGTACAAGACTCCGCTAAGTCCAGTCATTCTCAAATTCTTGTGCCTAAAAATATGAGAGTTAAAATCTTACAGCACGCTCATGATTCACAGTGTGCTGGGCAAATGGGTTTTTCCCATACTAAATCTAGAGTTCTTGAATCTTTCTTTTGGCCTTTTGTGAACAAGGACATACGAATCTATTGTCGATCTTGTAAGGTATGTCAAGAAGTTAAATCCAAAGGTCCACGCCATGCTGCACCTATTCAGGCTGCAGATATTCCAATTCGACCATTTCAAAAAATGGCGATAGACATCATCGGTCCATTTAAGACAAAGTCTGCTAGAGGACACCAATTTATCTTGACGTGTGTGGATATGTGCACACGTTGGCCAGAGGCTATTCCTCTGAAGATCATAACTACTGCCGATATTGCAGATGCTCTTTGGCTCATATTTTCTCGTCTGGGTATTTGTTGCAGGCTGAATTACCTCACTCCTAGCCCAAGGGAATTAATTGTGAGAAGTCTAGTACAAACAAGCCGGATTTTGGTTGTCCCGCTCGGTTAATTGATTTAAAAATATAAATCTATTGTTTGCTCGTAGGTACGAGAATAGAGCGTGTTAATCGCTGCTAACATCTCACGGCGTGTCCCGTGTGAGATGAATTTGTTTAAGATTTTTTGAGGTGAGCGATATTCGCCCAGCTTGCCCGGGTCAGGCGTTTGACTGAGGTGTTCTGGGTAAGAATTTTTGAGTGACATTGAGTCCCCAGAGTGTGTACGGGGAAGAATGGTGTGGCCATGTTAAAGTATGTAGTGGCCATGTTTTTCGGAGTGTACCTGGGAATATGTTGGTACCAGAATTACTAATGGATATTTATGTGTGAATCCATTAGGTTAATATGTGATTTATCTGCAGATATATATATAGATAGAGAGTATAGTATTTCAAGAGATGCTCTATAGGCCTTGGTGGTGTTTTGAGGCCATGCATGTATTATTATTACGGATAGAATCCATGGACATATTTTGCATTCTTACACTGCTATGACAGCAGATGTTTTGAGGCCCTACATGTATTATTATTACGGATAGAATCCATGGACATATTTTGCATTCTTACACTGCTATGACAGCAGGTGTTTTGAGGCCCTACATGCATGTATTATTATTACGGATAGAATCCATGGACATATTTTGCATTCTTACACTGCTATGACAGCAGGTGTTTTGAGGCCCTACATGCATTATTATTACGGATAGAATCCATGGACATATTTTGCATTCTTACACTGCTATGACAGCAGGTGTTTTTGAGGCCATACATGTATCAGTATTAAAAGGATCTGTGGACATGTTATATGCTTACACTGCTATGACAGCAGGTGTTTTTTGGAGGCCATACATGGATCAGTATTGGAAATTAGTAGCACTGTGATCTTTACAGGCTACAGAAAAGGAGAGCGCTAAGGATTCCATATATATTACTACTGAGTGGATCCAGGAACATATATTGGTAGCGCTGCGGTGTTGGTAGCCTACAGGATGAGATAGCGCTGATAGGATCCATGAACATCTTAAAGTTCTTGACGATACGTCGAGGCCGGGAGGAGTACAGGCCTTTAGTTCGTATGCAGGGTGAACATTGAGAACTTACCTGCGTTATCTGTTAGTTCATATGCAGGGTGAACATTGAGAACTTGCCGGTATTATTTCATCTATTGTAACTGTATTTTGTCGATGTTATGGTGATCGTATCGTGGCGTGATTAAATGTGTTGAAGAAAACGTCACCAGATTGTTCCACGATCCATGACTCTTATGTGTACGTGCTGTTTGGACATTACACACAACATTTATCAATAGGATGTAACACACACTATGGATGTATCAGTGGTAGCCCCCAACATCACAATGTCAGACTGGTATCAGTGGTGGAGAGTCAAACTACAACATTCTACAACGACTCAATCTACTACGGCTTTTTACAGTGGGCGGTCTTCTACAGTATTCCCAGGAGAAATATTATCAGACCATGGTACCCAACTCATATCGGATACCATGTCTCAAGTGATGTCGACTCTTAAGATAGAGAGATCTCTGAGTAGTATTTACCTTCCTATGTCTAATGGGATGGTAGAACGTCTGAATAGAACGCTGAAAAACTTGTTAGGTAAGATAACTGAAGATCATCCTCAGGATTGGGACAGGGTTTACCCGCGGCTCTCTTTGCATACAGAGAGGTCGCCAACGAACATACAGGATTTTCTCCCTTTGACCTTGTTTTTGGTGCGAAACCGCGAGGTCCTATGACATTACTTCATGACCTTATAACTGCTGATAATATTGTCGATGACACAAAATCCTCTTACGAATATGTCATTACACTTAGACACAAGATTATTGAAGCATGCAAAGTGGCAACTGCTTCTTCTGAATTTGCGAAACAGAAGGCAAGGCAATTTGCCAATAAGAAGAGATGCTTGCGACAACTTTGTCCGGGTGACAAAGCATATGTCTTGCTACCTTCTTATTTCTTGGAAAGGTCCGTATGATGTAATATCAAAAGTTTCCGATGTTGACTATATCGTCGATATTGACGGGAAGCATAAAACCTTCCACGTCAACATGCTCATGGAATTCCATGAACGTCCGGATTATTTACAACCTGTTTTCCAGGCAACGGACGATTCTCCAGTCCCACATGGACATTACTCATCACTGTCAGTGATACAGGATGAGGAAACGAGTTTCTCGGATGTGAATCTCCCTTTTCCGATGATTCCACTTCATTCTAATGAGTCATGGAAAGATGTTACGGTTTCTCCCGAGTTATCTCTAGGAGAACAGAAACAAGTTTCTACTATGTTACAACAATTTCAGGATGTCCTTACTGACATCCCTGGTCAAACTGATGTCATTGAACATGACATTATACTTACTGACCATAATCCTATAAGAGTCAGACCGTATCCTATCCCGATACATTTTCAAGCTCAGGTTGAGAAAGAGTTGGATGAGATGATAGATCTGAAAATAATTGAACCATCCACATCAGCATATTCTTCGCCGATGGTTATTGTACGGAAAAAAAGACAATAACATACGTCTGTGCGTTGATTATCGCAAATTGAACCAAGTGACGAAATTTGATGCTGAACCTATGCCTTTACTAGAAGAGCTACTTACTAGACTATCGAATTCTCATTTCTTCACTAAACTTGATTTGTCTAAGGGATATTGGCAAGTTCCTCTATCCGAACACGCCAAACCATTTACTGCTTTTTCGACACCAAGGGGTCTGTTCCAATGGAATTTCATGCCTTTCGGCCTTATGAACGCCCCTGCAACATTCGTACGCATGATGCGTTGAATCCTATCTCATCGCTCAGATGTTATTGCATATCTTGATGACATCTGTCTTTTCAGTGATACTTGGGAAGATCACTATAACGGGTTAAATGAACTATTGTCTATCTTACGCGAGCATAACCTGACAGCAAAACCATCTAAAGCTTGTATTGGTTTTAGCGAAATATCTTTCTTAGGTCACCGTGTTGGTCATGGTTTCTTAAAAACAGAGGACCATAATACGAGTAAAATACTTAATATTTCTATTCCTAAGACTAAAAAGCAAGTGCGAAGTCTCTTAGGTCTCATACAATTTTATGGACGATTCATCCCGAATCTGTCCTCAATCATGTCACCTCTTTCTTCCCTGCTAAAGAAAGGGTCTCCTAATATAGTCCATTGGACTCAAGAATGTCAATCCTCTTTGGATAAGGTTAAAACTATGTTTTCTACTTCACCTATTTTAGTGTTACCTACTAAAGATAAGACATTTATTCTTCGTAGTGACGCTTCATCCACAGGAATTGGAGCAGCACTAATGCAAGAGTACTCCGGAACTCTGCATCCTGTGATGTATATTTCTCGGAAACTAAATGCCGCAGAGAAGAATTACTCGGTCTTAGACCGGGAATTATTCGCTATGGTTTGGTCAATCCTGAAACTTCAAAGATTTCTTCTTGGCGCGCATTTCATTGTGGAAACTGACAAGAAAGCTCTTACGGCTATTCAGAGTAAAAATCTGAAGAGCGCAAGATCAACGCGATACGCGATTGCTCTTCAGCCGTTTCATTTTTCGGTGCGAGCTATCCGTGGTTCAGAAAATGTGATGGCAGATATCTTATCTAGATGCCCACATGATTCCACCTAACCGTTAGATCCTGATATTTTTACAGATCTAACTCTACTACACTTATTTCTATACTAAAATATGTACACATATGTAATATATAATATATTGATTGTATCACTACTTAGCGGTTTATTGATGTATATTCACCGCTGATCTTTCGATGTTTTTTCGTCTTTGATAATCATGATGTTAGGATACCTAAGATGAAATTTTTGGATAAACTATTGTAGAAATTGTGGCATTGCCAGAATTGTAGTATGCGTTGGTGACACCTCTCTGGAAATATTTATACTTAGAGAAATACTTTCTCTAAGATCCTGAGATATATTCTCACTTGTCGTGCCATATGACGACATAGCCTCACATTAGGCGTTACATTTGTTTGGAATGCTTATCATCTGCGCATTGTTATTCATGCGTTGTGAGCCTGTTGTATGATGCTCCTAGATGTATTTCAAAAGAAAAAAATGTACCATTTTTTGTCCCGGAGGGTGTGGTAATCTGTTGCGCACATATGTTTGACGCAAAGATTACGACATAACTAATTGATATGAAAAAGAGATTACTTTTGTTACAGTCAAAGTTATATCACCCATGATTTGATTTATACTTTTGATTATGTGGATGATCTCCCCTTGAATATTGATTTCGCGGATGAATACCGAATTTATGTAATTTCTCATTTGTTAGGGCCAGAAAATAGATTGATCTTGTTCAATATGTTTATGGCCTGAATTTATATGTATTACTTGTCTAGTACAAGAAGATTCAGTCTTATATTGTATATCTTTGTATGTTTAGGTCGGATTATATTCTTTGTGCCGAACACTGGGGCAGGTATTCGTTTTTCGAGGCATGCGTAGTGAGTCTCGATAATGCCGCCTGATATGGCTGAGTGTGTTTCTTTGGGTTGGTCCCTTTTAAGGGTTGAAAAGTGATTTGTGCATGTTTTTCCAGGAGAAGTTAGAGTCTCTGCAAGAGTCTATTTGTCAGAGATTCTCCTCATGCACTTTGTTATTAATTCGGACTCCAGGTAATACCAGACCCTTTCTTTTGATGATCTCTACGTGGTTAGGCCTAGATGGAGTCGTGTTTCGAACATCGTTGGTCGTTGATATACCATTGAAGATGACAGGTTTCCCAACAGAGCTGATGTCTACATGTAACAACCTTAGTAATGTGGAACTGTAGGGAAACTCTAGGAAATTATTGATATTCAAATTGTGAATTAACTTTGGCTTATCATTATCCTTCTGCTGGGTGAGTGAGCGAAACTCAGGAAGGCAGCCATCTTGTTTTCTTGTCATCGTTATGGATCGCTGTCCTGAGAACAGTATACCAAACTTATTATCGGACAGTGATATGGAGATCTCACTAATATGAAAACCACTATCGTGGTTTAACTTTATTACATAAATATTTGCTATATGTCGCTGGAGAACTTAGCCAAGGAAAAGGTTCGGCCAGTGAACTCTTTATATGTTTACACACCCACATCCACTGATGCGTTCAGTCAGTAAGGGGATGTGGCAATAGTCTGCCAGAACATTGAATGATTCCTTATATCTTCCATCATGTTTGAATGCTGCATGAAATATGATCTACTGTTCAAATGCCTAATGATATATATGTCAACATGTTCCTATAACTATGTTCCGTGCTGTCCTGATGTGTGCGTCCCTATTAAACGGTGTGAAATGCCCGCTGCAGTTCAAGTCGTCATTGCCTTGCATGAGAGTGTGTGAGAAATATTATCAAGTGGTCTATTACACCGAACCATCCCACCATTCGCGTTACTTGACACTCCCACTCAATGTCAACATGACAGGTTGATTTAATGGTGCAGAAGTAATCTAAAGAAGACCTGCTTCAGTGATGACCAGTACACAACTCTAAAACATAACACCCGCATCCAGACATTATCAGTGGTGGCATATTCGCATATTATCAAAGATGTCACGAATACAATTTAAGCGTTGTGGTGCTCGTCCCGTGGAGTCCCGCCAGGCGGCGAGAGTGCCGGACCCCCTACCTCGAAGGGGTCCAAAAAATACTACTGGTGGTCACCTTCCCCTGAATTGTGGAGTCAAGGTACAGAGGGAAAGGGCAAAAGCTATTGACCAAACACCAAGAACACTCAACATTCTGCAGTGGAATGCTGAAGGAGTTCTGAACAAAAAAGTCCCCCTAAAAAACCGCCTTTATGAGGATCAAATAGATGTGGCTTGCATCCAAGAAACGCATCTCAACAGCAACCACAAATTCTCAATAAGAGGATACCAGGCTTTCCGACTCGATCGAGAAGGACACAAAGGAGGTGTGCTATTACTTACCCGAAACTCAATACCAAGTAGCGAGGTATCTGTGAACGTCAACGACCAATTGGAAATTGTAGGGGTTGACATTAAAATAAAGGACACGAACATGCGTATCTACAATTTGTATGGCCCGCCGAGCAAAGACCTGTCACTTGAAAGTATGGAAATAAAGAGCTCAAACTGCATTGTGGTCGGAGACTTCAACAGCCACTCGGAACGATGGGGATATCTGGATACAGACAGTAGAGGAGAGGAAGTGGAGGACTGGGAGATAGACACAAATCTTCATCTTATCAACAGGCCAGATGATAAACCCAGTTTCTACTCTAGAAGATGGCACACCACTTCCACTTCAGACCTAGCTTTTGCCACAGGGGACATATTTCACAAAATTGACCGACAGGTACTTGGCCAGCTAGCAGGCAGCGACCACAGACCAATAAAGCTAGTGGTTAATATGGAGTATGATCCCCATGAAGTGAAACCATTGCCCCGATGGAATTACAAAAGAGCTGACTGGGACAGTTTTGCAGTGCTGACTGACAGCCTTTGCGAAACCATCAACACACGAAACAACAGCATGAAAAATATGGTTGAAAGCTTTAATAGAGCAGTACTTCAAGCAGCTACTGAGACTATTCCGAGAGGGGCACGATAAAACTATAAACCATACTGGAATGAAGATCTGCAAAAACTTGAAGATGAGATAACAGAAGCCAGAGACACGGCAGAAACAGAACAAACAACTGAGGCAAACATCTTGCTCAAAGCAACCACTGCAAAGTACAGAAGAACACTAAACCAAACAACAAGAGACTGCTGGAAGCAAATAACAGAAAATCTTAACCTAGATAAAGAAGGGAACAAACTGTGGAAACTAGTTAGAGCTTTGAACAATGAAGAACCTTACAAAAATCACATCACAATCCAACAAGGTGAAAATATGCTCTCGGGGAAAAAAGCTGCAAATGCACTCATGGAACACTATGCTGGTGCAAACCACATTGATGTCCCTATAGACAGAAGAAAGGCCATCGTTGATGAACGAAGGAATCATGATAACAAAAAGCTTGCACCAGAAGAACACATGATGGCAAAGTTAACAATGCAAGAAATAGAAGAGGCAATGAGGGCGCTAAAGAAAAAGAAGTCACCCGGAAAAGATGGGATAACCAATGAAATGCTAACAGGCCTAGGAACAAAGGCAAAAAAGAAGCTTCTGGCTATCCTAAACTGCAGCTGGAAAAGAGGAATAGTACCACAGGCATGGAAAGATGCCATACTGATTCCAATACCTAAGAAAGACAAAGTTCAGACAGAACCAAATGGCTACAGACCTATCAGTCTACTTAGTTGTGTTGGAAAATTGATGGAGCGCATAATAAATACTCGACTTATGTGGCATCTAGAGGAAAAACATCTCTTAGCCCCACAGCAACCAGGATTAAGAAAACACAGATCCACTGAAGACCAGATCACTTATATAACTCAGAAAATTTAGGATGCTTTCCAAGAAAAAAAGCACACACTGGTGGTTTGGGTGGACCTAGAAAAAGCATTTGACAAAGTGTGGAAAGATGGACTGAAAGTCAAGCTGCAAAGAAGTGAAGTGTGTGGGAGAATGTTCAAATGGATCAGCCACTATCTTGAAAATAGAACGGTCAGAGTCCAACTACAAGGACAGACCAGTAGGAAGATGGTATTGGAGCAGGGTGTTCCCCAAGGGGGAGTCCTGTCACCCACATTGTTCCTCACATATATAAATGACATATCAGAGAATATTCCAAGAAGAACCCACAATGCCTCCTTTGCAGACGACTTAGCCCTGTGGATCTCAGAGGAATATATCTCTACGGCAAGCATTCGGATGCAGCAAGCCCTAACATCACTGGAGGAGTGGGCCAAGGCATGGCTAGTAAAGATAAATGAGGAGAAAACATCATTCACAGTGTTTTCTCTCTCTAACAAACCACAGATCTCCAAATTGGTGCTAAATGGGAAAAATCTACATCTGGATGAAAACCCAAACTACCTAGGCATTACCTTTGATCGCCGCTTGACTTGGAAAACCCAGATTGAGAAAAACAGGACAAGAGCAAGGCAGAGAATGGCAATCATGAAAAAACTTGCTGGCACGGTTTGGGGAGCAGACCAGAGAGTACTAAAGAATCTATATACTGGGCGAGTGAGACCAGTCTTAGAATATGGCATTGCAGCATGGTCAACAGCCGCTAAGTCGAAAATAAACAGAACCCAAAACCAAGCAATGAGAATCATAACTGGGGGCATGAAATCAACACCAATAAAAGAGTTGGAAAAGATTACTCACCTCCAGCCTATGGAGGATAGAAGAGATAGCAGAGCCCAGCAACAAGCCGAGAAATTCAGGAGGCTGATAGATCACCCAATGCACCAGAGGATAATGGACTTGGAAGGGGAAGACTGAAGCGAAGAAACTTTGTAGAGACAGTCAAAACAAAGATGAGAGCAGACCCCATAAATGCAATATCAACAGCTACGCCAATATGTACTGCACACAAGCTACCAATTTGGAAACAACAGTGCGTCCCTGAAATGATAGAAAATGTTCCTGGTATTGAGAGAAAGAACAGTCAAACTGAAACAGAAAGGAGAGTCCTAACCACAAAATATATAGAGAAACATTACCCAAGCAACACCTGGATCCATGCGTACACAGATGGATCAGCAACTAATGCAACAGAAGATGGGGGTGGAGGAGTCTTCCTGAGCTTAAGCAATGGCACACAAAAAAAGATAGCAGTCGCAACAGGGAAATTTTCAACTAACTTCAGAGCAGAGGCAGAGGCCATAAAAACTGCATCAGAAAATCTAATGACAGAAAAAAGCTCAGAGAGACCAGTAGTTATCTTCTCAGATGCGCTGTCAGTGATTACAACACTGAAAAGTCAAATAAATGCTGAACTGGATGACCTAAGAGTAACACTTCACAGACTATGTCAGCAATACAAAAGAGTTGTGATACAGTGGATCCCTTCTCATTGCAACATCCCTGGAAATAAAGAGGCTGACAGATTGGCAAGGGAAGGGGGAAAACTTCCTCAGCTGGACACAAATATAACCTATGAGGAGTCCAAGAGTTTTATCAAGCGCAGATACAGGCACAAGTGGGAAGAAGAGCATCCAGGCCACACAAAAAATGATCCGTATTACCAGCTCAGCAGAAGTGAACAAGTGGTAATCTTCAGACTTCGCACTGGTCATAACAGATTGAGATACCATCTGTTCAACAAATTAAAGATAGGAACTACGGATGAGTGTGACTGTGGCACTGGTAAAATGACTGCCGAACACCTGCTTCAAAGGTGCCCAACATATGAGGAACAGAGAAGACGCATATGGCCATCACCAGTACCATTCCTGGATAAAATCTACGGAGATATCAACAGCCTCAGGCTGACCACTGCTTTCTTTGAACTTATTCAAGTTGACATCTGAGGGTGAACGAAGAAGGAGAAGTTGAAATAAGGTGTGAATCTTCGCATGTCGCTATCACTTTTCATTTCATTAACTATATATTGGCATCGCCGAACATGCAGTTTATCATTCGTTGCCCAGAGATTTGAAGGAGTACTAGCTTATATTAGAATCTTACAAGATTTCTTTGGAGTTCTTATATATTGGAGTGAATTCATTCTGGTGCTATTGTAAAATATTAGTCTTGAGTGATTTAGGCGTTTAGTTTCTTCATTTATTTCACTGGATTTTTGTGTTAATTTAAACCTATTAAATAAATCCATCGCAAAGTTTTCCAGTCGCAAATTAAATATTATAACTATCCGTTATTTCCCGAGAAATAGATGTGCAACATAATTTTTAAACGCTAGGCGAGCGAAATTGTTTAATAACCATAATTCTATTTCATCTTGCGTAAATTTGGAGTAATTAACTGTTCAAAGCTAGTGTTAAAAACCAAACGATACATTAGCTAGTCTCACGTGTAGTCTTTAAATATAAATAATTTAATACCGGAGTGATTTTACAGATCTTACCGATTACCACGGGTGTTAGAAATAATTATAGTAGTATTACCTGCTTTATATATTCTCTTTATACAGGTGATCAGACCTTGCGACCCAACGGTTTTATTATATAGAAAGTCATGTTCAGATGGCTTATGGCATCCCAATATTGTTCCAAACATAATAACATTGACTATACCAAAATCTGACTATCGGAGACCCTTATAAGTCCACCTTCTAAACCCAGTAGAGCGGTTAGATAACCAGAACGGTCAATTGTTCACTTGTGTGTTAAAAATTTAACTGGAACGAGACAATGCCAGATATATTATATTAAATCATATAAAGTTCCCTGGCCTGATGAGGCAGAACTTCCTGCACGAATTTATTCAATTAACCCCAGATGACAGTAGCCAGTATTCCTGACACCAACTATACAGAGAACAGTTTCAGCTATTCATTCAGAGAACAGCCGGGTGGTAACATTCTGCTGTTGGAGATATTTCCCAGTCATTACGACCGAATCCTAGAAAAAACAAACTTATTCCCAATTATATCCCTGCAGTCTGACGGAGAATCCTTGCCAGGAAAAAATTGTAATCAACACACCATTTCAGCGAACTCTCCGAGTGATATTAGCAGTGGCTATACGGAGTTTTCTGGGGCTGGACTGGACAAAATAACAGGACATCTAATAGTCTTTGTTTAAGAACTGTGTGCGATTTAATTCTATGGACGTATGCAGCCGACTGAGGGGTAAGTCTGAATGGATGTGAGCGCTCACTGCATGAATGTAGAGCGTGGAAACTGAACGAAAGAATTTAGTTTACTTAAGTTACTACTAATATAACACCTTCATTTTTTTATCTATTCTCTCACTAAGTCTGAAGGCCCACGGGAAAGTTAAATTAAGGACATATCCTATATATATCCCGTCCCGTCTACCCCACTCCCATTGTCAATCAATTGTTTGATCTGTTGGGTAAACACACCTCGGGTGGGATCATTTTCCTAGTTTTTTCATGTGAGGTCCGGGGGAGTGGGTTGGGGTGGGGGGGGGTGGGGGTTCGGTGGGGGGGGGGGGGGGGGTGAGGGGTGGGGGCCGGAGGGAAGGTTCTATGAGAAGATATTATATATTTTTTATTTTATTTTCCCTTTATGTATGAGAACCATGATAAGGGAGGGAAGGTTCACCTGATGATGTTTATCAAACGATGTATTATATTGTTGTCAACCTTTTTTTTGTAACCACCTGGTTATAATTTCACCCCATAGATATGATGGACCCGTTCCCTCTGATAGCCTTATAACGATTGTATTAACTGTTGTAACCTATGTTTTTGTCTAAAGATAGAATAAACTTTATCAACTTTAAGCCATTAGTTTTGGTCAACAACCTCCCCTGCCCATTATATGTGCCCATAGTCACCTGTTTGTTTCTACGTATGTACGTATTTATGTCACAAAATTGTTTGTGTGTGCGTACGAGAGGATAGTGTATTAGAATCAGTATCTAGTGAAATAATACTTCTTCATTTTAGTGTGTCGTGCTATATAGGTGAGTTGAGCAATCACTCAACCCAAGACAGTATTTTTCTTACATTCTGTATTCCTCGTAAACAGGACTATTTCTCCCACCTTTCTCGCACATAGCTTTTCACTATCTCACCTCGGCTCGATTGGGACCATAACAATAAGGCCTATCTATAAAACTTACGACAGTGACACATTTTGGACAGACAAGGATGACAAGTTTACTTTCAATAGTAATAATTTGTTACATATGAAACACTTTGTCATATGGGTTTACAGATGTGTTGATGAGTTCGCCTGCCAGGGATCGGATATTTTCATGCCATATTTGGGAGAGGTGACCTCTGCATTACGTTCAAAAGGTTTCCATGTCAGGAATATTTTGAAATCGCCCCAACAAGCATGTTTGAAATGAATTGGAGCTTTTTCTTAGCTTCATATCAACGGGGGAGGACAGGGAATATAACCTGACGCTTCAGTCAGTCAAATTCACTGTGAACATCGCTTGTCAAGACGACACCAAAAGGCCTTGCCAGAGTGAAGCCTAGAATTCAGAATTTCATTTTATCAGACCAGACCTTTTTATTGGAATTGTAGCGAAAATGGTTTGTTTTGAGGGAGAAAGTGTAAGTACGACAGACTTGATGGAAGAATAAAAGATAATATCTAGAGGAAAATCTTCCAGACTGCAGGTTGAATGCACTGTCTCTCCTCGGGAATTAGTCCACTAGAAAACTTTCTTAAAAAAGAGAATTCTGGTGAAACTAACAGGATATTCTCTAGGCGATAAATTCTTGATCCGAGATCCTACAAAGGAATATGTATAGTACATATTTGGATAAGAGATTTGGTGCCCAGCCACATTAAAAATATCCTGACCCAATAGTGTTTATTAATTATGGCTCTGCCTCCAGGGTGTAGATTTATGTTACTAAAACTATACAACCCATTTAAATATTACAAAGAAAATAACAACAGACTCTGTTATGTAAAGTTTACAAAAATGAAGATAGAATCTCACATTATATTCAAATGTACAACTATATGTTCCCTAATCTATGAATGGTTCTGAACCATGTCAGAATTAATTTGTCATCATAGGACAATGGGAATATTCTGTAGTGGTTCTGCTGGCATATTCAGATACTCATCTCAAATGCTGAATTTATGTAGTCTTGTTGCCAGGGGTTCAATATGACCCACACTCCAGGTCCAGCAAGTTCTTTTTAGGGTTTCAGAGGATGGCAAGTTGCTTTCTCCGTCTTGACACAGGGCTCATCACCAACTGGGATGGAGTATGTCTGCCCTTGAGAACACTGCATATGCTTAGGTCTCCTGGTAGGACAACCTGGTAGGATCACTCGCTCAGCCAAGCACCTTTGCTGTGTTAAAATTGGACCGTTCCCCTCTGCAATAGCCTAGACCAGACCATCTTGTCCAGGCCGGTCGGTCTGCCGGCTAGTGAGAGAATGCCAGAATCCCGCTTTGAGAATCGCGCCTAATTTTTCCTCCAGGGTTCTGTTTGGTGGCTTTAATTTGCATACGTGAGGGGTGGTCCCTGAACTGCGGTTGACATTTCGTTCCACCAGCAACCACACACACACACAGTTGGCCCGTAGGTCAACAGTCACATGCCAATACCGCAGCCTACCGGTGTGCTAAAAATTGAAATTTACCCAGGGGAAAACCCATGTTGCTTACAGCGGTTAAAGTTCACAGCAGAGTTAACGACTTTGCCAGTAAAACGTAGAACAAAGACAAAGGAATTTATTCAGAAGAAATGGGAGATCTCCTGATTTTAGACGAGTGGTGGATTTTCTAGAGAATTTAGAGAGAAGGAATGAATTGGTATGAGAAAATCTTTAAGAAGAGAGAGAAGGATGAGAAAAGCTTTAAGAAGAGAGAGAGAAGGCGATTTACACTTCGTGACATAGGCCCCCTTTTAAAAGTTATGCCTACGGCTAACTTAAGTTGAGCCGACTCTTCTCTTCTTTCTGCTAATACCTTCCTGTTTCACATCTCTCATTATTTCAGTCTCAGTGTTTCCTCTTTTCCCTCTGTCGAACGGTATGCCTGTAATCAACACATGTCTATCTGCTTCCTTATTAAGGAGTTGAGGTATGTTAAGCAATCCTGCTCGTATAATCTTCCCCCTCTTATGTTCCTCCTTATGGATCCTCCATCGAAGCTTGCCTTCTGGCAAAGAGCTTGCCCTAAAGCCTACACTCTGCTTACAATTGGATCTATAGCACATAGTTTTGCACGATGAGGTTGCCAGCCTCGTACACAACCTTATTTTAGTCATTTTACTTGACCTGCCTAAGGACACATACCTATCTCCCCAGGTATGAGAGCGTGTATGATCTTCTATCCCTGTTTCTCCAGTGACAGAGAAAGATAAGTCTACCAGTTGTTCCTGCCCACCAGGTACCAAGGAAATTTGGACCCGCTTCACTTTCTGATCCCAGAGAGTGGGTGAGGTTATTGGAACTGACTGAAGACTAAGTGCTCGAGGGTCCTGTTCCTCTACAGCCATTTCTCCCTTGTTAACGGAAGATATTTCTGAAACATGTTTCATCCCACCAGGTACCAAGAAACTCTGGCCCGGCTTCACTTTCTGCACGCAGAGAGTGGGTGAGACTATCAAAACTGGTTCAGAATTAAGTGCACTGGGGTGGTCAACCCCTTTGCATTCTTCCAACTTTTCAGTGAAAATATTGGAAGACGAGTTAGGCATTGGAGTCTCCATAGCCTGTTCAGTCACGCCGTCTCTGGATCGTGCTGAGTCTCCTAAGATGATATATTTCCCTCCTTGAGGTATGGGGTAAATTCGTTCATCTAATATTGCGGCCTTTACTTTGCCATTTACAAAGTTCGACCTAACTTCTACATAAGCTAAAGACAAAATCATCTTCCTGTTGTTTATCATGGGTGCTGTTACCTCAACATCCTCTTCGGTGACTTGATCAAGGTCGATGACAGAGGCTGAGACAAGGGCATCACACCCAAGACCTTGATAATACAAACAGGTGATTTGTTCTCCATTTACTGTGGCAGTCTCCACATTTTGAGAATCCCTGTCTCCACTCCGGGCCTTCGTCAAGTTCCCATCCATGGTAGAGACCTTAGCTTTGTAAGAAGTCTGTGGGATTGGGTCTCGGCGCATACAGTCCAACTGATGTAAGTTGGCCGACAGGTGATGTTCAAGAACATCCCTTCCCATAGGGTTGCGTAATCCTTTTCCGTTGAGTGATCCTATTTGGTTGAGCGATCCTGTTTACCAGGTTGTTGGTGCGATTGTTGTTGGTATGCCTGTTGTGAGTTTTTGCTGAGGATAAGGAAGGTCTCTTCAGATTATCAGCACTCTTGTGCTTAATCTGGGTTTCAGGATGGTCTAGATGTCTCCGTTTAGATACCTGTACCTCTGCTCTGCCTGAGCCTGAATTCTGAGACATAGACTTGGCTTCATGTGGTGCAGTTATATTTACCGCTGAGGGTGGTGATTCAACTGGCAAAGGAGTGGCATGATGAGTATTCCTAGATTCAAGTTTATCCCTGGATTCCATTTTTGTAGATTGAAACTGAGTTTCCATTTCTTGCAGTTCTTCCTTACACTGGAGGGATTTTTCTTGTCTTTGTCTCTCATGTTCCACATTCTCTTCCTTGCATTTTGCTCTCCATTCGTTCTGTTGCCCCATTATGCTCATGAAACATTCTACCTGTTCCGAGACATAATTTTCCAGCAAACTTCCCGAGAAGCCACAAAACTTTCCAATTTCATAGGATTGCGCTGTCTATTTCTTCAGTCCTTTTATCTCATCAATTTTAACAGCGGTGGTTTTGCTGAGCGAGTATTAGATCTCTAACTCGCTTTCAAATAAATACAGGCCTAAATACTTTCTATAGCCGTAACTAAACTAAAGTATTTTAACAACCTATGTTATTTAAAACCAGCATAAATAAAACATAACTTAAATATTAGTTAACAACATGTAACTAATAACCAGCAGTACCACCATGAATAGTTTTCATATCATAACTAAAATCTGTTTTTCTTGTAAAAATTTATGTGTAATTTAATCTAGGGTAATTTATATGTCCCCTCTTTAATCTAATCCTAGCCTTGGACACAATAAATGACAAGTACCTACAGCAGTACTGGTCTAGGAAAGATAAGAGTTTTCATATCTCAGACAAGAGTCTAAATATGAAAAAAGTAAATCCCGGACACGAGCGTCCCAGTTGTAGCGAAAATGGTTTGTTTTGAGGGAGAAAGTGTAAATATGACAGACTTGATGGAAGAATAAAAGATAATATCTAGAGGAAAATCTTCCAGACTGCAGGTTGAATGCACTGTCTCTCCTCGGGAATTAGTCCAATAGAAAACTTTCTTAAAAAAGAGAATTCTGGTGAAACTAACAGGATATTCTCTAGGCGATAAATGCTTGATCCGAGATCCTACAAAGGAATATGTATAGTACATATATTTGGATTAGAGATTTGGTGCCCAGCCACATTAAAAATATCCCGACACAATAGTGTTTATTAATTATGGCTCTGCCCCCAGCGTGTAGATTTATGTTACTAAAACTATACAACCCATTTAAATATTACAAAGAAAATAACAACAGACTCTGTTACGTAAAGTTTACAAAAATGAAGATAGAATCTCACATTATATTCAAATGTACAACTATATGTTCCCTAATCTATGAATGGTTCTGAACCATGTCAGAATTAATTTGTCATCATATGACAATGGGAATATTCTGTAGTGGTTCTGCTGGCATGTTTAGATACTCATCTCAGATGCTGAATTTATGCAGTCTTGTTGCCAGGGGTTCAATATGGCCCATACTCCAGGTCCAGCAAGTTCTTTTTAGGGTTTCAGAGGATGGCAAGTTGCTTTCTCCGTCTTGACACAGGGCTCATCCCCAACTGGGATGGAGTATGTCTGCCCTTGAGAACACTGCATATGCTTAGGTCTCCTGGTAGGACAACCTGGTAGGATCACTCGCTCAGCCAAGCACCTTTGCTGTGTTAAAATTGGACCGTTCCCCTCTACAATTGCCTAGACCAGACTATCTTGTCCAGGCCGGTCGGTCTGCCGGCTAGTGAGAGAATGCCAGAATCCCGCTTTGAGAATCGCGCCTAATTTTTCCTCCAGGGTTCTGTTTGGTGGCTTTAATTTGCATACGTGAGGGGTGGTCCCTGAACTGCGGTTGACATTTCGTTCCACCAGCAACCACACACACACACACAGTTGGCCCGTAGGTCAACAGTCACATGCCAATACCGCAGCCTACCGGTGTGCTAAAAATTGAAATTTACCCAGGGGAAAACCCATGTTGCTTACAACGTTTAAAGTTCACAGCAGAGTTAACGACTTTGCCAGTAAAACGTAGAACAAAGACAAAGGAATTTATTCAGAAGAAATGGGAGATCTCCTGATTTTAGACGAGTGGTGGATTTTCTAGAGAATTTAGAGAGAAGGAATGAATTGGTATGAGAAAATTTTTAAAGAATAGAGAGAAGGATGAGAAAAGCTTTAAGAAGAGAGAGAGAAGGCTATTTACACTTCGTGACAGGAATATTTATCAGGACTTACAAAACAGCCCAGGAAATCTCTATCATTTTAAATAAGGAAACCCGGAGTATCTAAGGAAACTGAACACACGAAGTCAGAGAGGAATTAAAGTTAAAATTAGCGACCCCAAGTACACGTGTAAAAAGGCATAGGCTAGTGCCTTAACTTCATTCATCTGAGCAAAAAAGTCTCTGAGCCAGGATTGGCGTAAGTTGTCATTTTACATTTTCATTACTAACATGTGAACTAATATGTATATATTTCCAAGTGAATAATATGTGAAAATCGCTAGTGGATGTCCTAGTCATTTGAGGCTGGCAACATCAGCGCATAGAATGATGATTTCATGAACCACCACTGCACGGACTGGCGACTGCTTTATTGCTAGTTTCTTGAGGTGAACTAAACGCATCGGTAGTCCCAAGTTCCATATGAAGCAGGGAGGGAAAGATGAAAGACAGGACTGAACATCAGTGGAAGGTCAATAAACAACCTTAGATATGCAGATGATACCGTGTTGTTAGCTGAAAGCGAACAGGAATTACAAGAACTAGTGAAGCAAGTGAACAGTATAAGTCATGAATATGGACTCGACATTAATATTGAGAAAACAAAAACTATGATAATTAGCAAAACAGACGATAAACCCACATTAAAGATAAGCGTAAATGGGAAAATCCTGGAACAAGTCAAGAGCTAAGTATATCTTCATCATATAATAACAAAAGAATGGCAGATGTGAAATAGAAATTAAGAAGAGAATAGGAATGGCCAAAGCTACATTCAACAACATGAAACATATACTGACATCTAAACAGTTATTTCACAAATTAAAACTGAGAATCATAAAGTGTTATATATATTCTGCATTTCTGTATGGTGCAGAAACATGGACGATGAATAAGCATTTGGAAGAAAGAATTGAGGATCTTGACATGTGGATATATAGAAGAATGGGGCGTATCTCATGGAAAGAGAAGAAAACAAATAAGGAGGTCCTAGAAAATCTAGGTATGAAAAGAGAACTAATGAGGGAGATCAAAGTTCGGCAGCTAAAATACTTTGGCCACATAAAAAGGCATAACACCTTGCAGAAGACCATAATAGAAGGGAGAGTTTAAGGCAAACGTGCAAGGGGAAGACAGCGCTTTAAGTGGAAGATATCAAGAGATGGACAGGAAAGAGTCTATCAGAGTGCACCACCAAGACAAGAGACAGAAGACGTTGGAGATCCATTACAGCCAACCTTCGTTGTGGAGATGGTAGCTGATGATGATTTATTATATCATATCAGTACATGTTGATGTATTTTATGGAGAAGAAAGATTCTGATTTGTATGTATATAAAAAGCCAGATCCAAACCTCAGAAATGAGATATCTGAGGAAGGTGGTTGAAGTAACAAGAAGAAACATGGTCTGCAACCAGACGATATGTCAAGGCCTAAAAACCCAACCCCTGCAGACCCAAGTAAAACAGTCCCAACTAAGTTGGTTTGACCATGTCTACAGAATGGGAGAAGATCGGCTACCACGACAACATGACAAACTAAGATCTACGGATCCAGACCTCCAGGACGACCCAGACTCTGCTGGAAGGACAACATTAGACAATCTTTGAAGGACCGACGACTAGAATTGAACCAGGCCAGGGGGAAGACAGCCGATAGGATAGTATGGCGCTCTGTCTTCAAAACCTCTACACCTCACGGTAGAAGAGGAACGACTAAGTAAGTAAGTATTTATTATACCATATAAAATTACATCATGTCGATGTATTTTATGGAGAAGAAAGATTCTGATATGTATGTATGTGATACATTACTGTTATCTACCTCGATTTACAATAAACAGGACAGACAAATAGACTCGTTAGACTCCAGGAGACAAAACACGAATAACAGGGGAACTTAACTTAAGGGAGACGTGTTCAGTTAACTATCCTGTTATTACTGACATCACATAACCGACATATGGCGTGAGTAGACATTATACAATACTACTATGAAAATATCAATGCACCTTACATCATGCGATGTAATAGGCGTGCCCCATGGCACAACTCCTGCCATCAATGGTACCTATACCTTGTAGCGGTATGGCGGCTTGTGTACCCTGACAATCCCCAGAGCTATGCCAGTGGGAGATTTACTCCTGGTAGGTTCAACCAGGCTGGACTGGTCTGCGTGGGTAGGGGTCAGACAAAAAGTGGTACTCTGGTCCTCCAGGTTGGGGGTTTTAGCACAGGGCTGACACCCCTGTCTATGTACAAAAATCGCACGTTACGGAAACAACAATAAATGGAAAAACTTTGCTGCGGGACGGACATCCGGAGTCTCAGGCTCGTATGACTGACAGTGGGGAAAGCCGAAAGGAAACCACTGACATGAAAACGGATGCCCCGACCGCAAAACACGAAACCAGAATTGGTTTTTGGAACGTCAGAACTATGAATGAGGCAGGAAAGCTGAAACAAATCACAGCAGAGATGAGGAACTACAAGATACATATCCTGGGAATAAGCGAGAGCGGATGGACAGGTAAGGGAAGAATAAAAACAGCTACAGGGGAAACAATACTTTATTCTGGCAGAGAGGATGGTCGGCACAACGACCATTATCCTGAAGAAAGGAATGGAAAGGTCTTTGCTGGAATGGAAACCCATCAACAACAGACTGATAAGAGCAAGACTGAGAGGGAGGTTCACCAACGCCACAATTGTGCAATGCTTTGCACCAACAAATGACAGCGATGGGGAGATCAAGGACGAATTCTATCGACAGGTACAGAAAGAAATGGAAGCTAGACCCAGGTACGATCTCATTATAGTAATGGGAGACCTAAATGCGAAAGTGGGAGCACACAATAATTATAACGAGGGAGTAGTGGGGAGGTGCGGCGGTGGGGCAGCGGATGAGAATGGGGACAAGTTAATAATCTTCTGCAGTATTAACAACCTGGTCGTTGGGGGAACACTTTTTCCACACAGGGAAGTGCACAAGTTAACATGGGAGTCGCCAAACGGACGAGACAGAAACCAGATGGATCACATAATGATCGGTGGCGGATGGAGACATGCATACAAGACGTGAGAGCAGGAAGAGGCGCAGATGTGGGAAGTGATCATCACCTGGTGGTGGCGAGACTGAGGGTGAGGCTCAGAGCTGCTGGACCAGTTGCAGTCAAACAGAAAAGATACGACATCACGAAACTGAGGGATCCCCTCGCCGGAAGCGCTTTCGTGGTCGACGTAAAGAACGAACGAACGAACGAACGAACTTTATTTTCAAAGGGTTAAGATTTGGGCACGCAGGCCCGTCTGACATTCTGCCCTTCCTCTCTCTCTCATCATGTATACTGTATCCTTTCATCCTCACATTTACTTTAAGCATTATTAAGGCATTTATCATTATAAAAGTAATATAACATCAAACATTTGCAATAATCATCATAATTAAAGTATGTTTTTAAAATAAATAAAGATAGATAGATAGATAGATAGATAGATAGATAGATAGATAGATAGATAGATAGATAGATAGATAGATAGATAGATAGATAGATAGATAGATAGATAGATAAATAGATAGACAGATAGATAGATAGATAGATAGATAGATAGATAGATAGATAGATAGATAGATAGATAGATAGATAGATAGATAGATAGATAGATAGATAGATAGATAGATAGATAGATAGATAGATAGATAGATAGATAGATAGATAGATAACGAACGAACGAACAAACTATATTTTCAAAGGATTAAGAATTGGGCACGCAGGCCTGTCTTACATTCTGCCCTTCTTCTCTCTGTCATCTTACATACCGTATCCTTTCAATAGCACATGTATTTTTAGCATTATTTAAGCGTACAAAATTATCGAGGTAAAATAATAACATACATTTGTAACATCCAGACATAATCAAATTTAAGGGGGGGGGGAAATTATTAATTAAAATAGATTAACAAAAATTAATACCTTAAAAAAAAAAAAAAAACTAACAAACACAATCAAAACAATTCATACAGTAAATAAGACATAATTAGAAACGTAATCAGATAATGGTGGCATATAATAAGAACTCGTGACAATTTGGAAATCTGCTGAAATAGCTGGGACTTCATGTGTTGTCAGCGCATGCGAAAAATGTTCCCACAGGTGAGCAACTTTGAGTCCCAAGCAGATACTGCCACAGGGAGTGAATTGTTGACGCCTCCACTACACGAGATCCAGTTTTATGACCTATGCTCCTTAGGGAGGTAAAGGGTATTGACTAAAAGATGAGAATCATGCATATAGGCCCGTCTTGCATTTATCCCTTCCTCTTACTCATCTTTTATTGCTAGGTATCCAGACATTCTCCAGCATACTTAAGGTATTAGTTCAGAGGCGATGCAACATTATAAGTAGTATAAAAGCATACATTACAGTATCTGATTACAATTAAGAAGTAAGGTATATTAAAATGAAAAACTAGATCATCAGACCCTCCATACAGTGTATTAGATAATAATAATTCGAAACATAATCCCTTAGGGCGGCATATAATCCGCACTCATAATGTATTTGAACAGTCTACGATTATATGAGTAGGGACTGTGCATGTTTTTCAGGTCATGTGGAAGATTGTTCCAAAGATGAGCAGCTGAGTAAGCCAAGCTCTTCTTGTACAAATCTAGCCTCGGCTTGGGTAAATCTAACTGGTTTAAGCGTTGACTACGTTTTTCATTGAATTTGAAAAGTGGCCACAGATACGTTGGAGCATTATGTGACAAGATTTTGTGAGCGAATTTAGCTTTGTTAAATAGGAAGCGCTTTCTAAGGGGTAATATTTTAAGATAGTTATATAGATCTATACAATGTGTTTGGTGTTTATCAGCAACTAGGCGCACTGCACGTTTTTGAAGTGAATGAAGCCTTTTTGTGTTGGATATGGAACAACCATCCCAGATTGTGGAACAATAGTCTAGTAAATTAATATTAGACAAACATAAAGGTATGTTTTCAGGCACTCGTAAGAAATAAAGAAGTAGAACACTTGGACAACAGAAAAACAACAGACGTGAGTGGCTTACCCAGGGTTCGAACCCCGTACCTTCCGTACGACAACTCCGCCTAGCTATCAAGCGAATCACACTGACCCCACGGCCAGCTAGGCCTAGCTGGCCGTGGGGTCAGTGTGATTCGCTTGATAGCTAGGCGGAGTTGTCGTACGGAAGGTACGGGGTTCGAACCCTGGGTAAGCCACTCACGTCTGTTGTTTTTCTGTTGTCCAAGTGTTCTACTTCTTTATTTCTTACGAGTGCCTGAAAACATACCTTTATGTTAGTCTAATATTAATTTACTGTTTACAGGCCTCGGGTTTCCCTTCCTTATGTGTTATTTATGTTTAAACAATAGTCTAGGTATGTTTGTATGTGAGATGTGTAGAACATTTTCCTTGCCCCCTCATCCAGGAAGTGTTTGATTTTGGCTAATTGGTAAACTTTTTGTGCCGTTAGCTTTGTGAGTGCACTTACATGTGAGTTCCAACTTAGGTGCTGGTCAACAGTTAGACCTAGAGTTTTATGTTCATTTACGTTTTCAATTAGTGATGTTACAATGTAGAGCTGAAGTGTTGTTTTCTGCGAGTTTTGTAGTTTTTGTCTGGTTGATATTAACATACATTTCGTTTTACTAATATTTATTTGCATTCGATTCTCGTTGCTCCACTTAATAATATTATGTGTATCAGTTTGTAAAGATAGTTCTAGTGCAGTGCAACTTTTGTCACTAGTGTAAACAGTACAGTCATCGGCAAACAGGTCACAGGATGAATGTTTGATGTGCAGAGGAAGATCATTAATGTATACGGCAAAGAGAAGAGGGCCGAGAATAAAGCCCTGGGGAACACCGATATCGACAACAGTTGGGTTGGACAAAGAATCATTGTAAGACACCACTTGTTGTCTGTCTGTCAGGAATGATTTAATTAACTTCACCAGTTTATGATGTACTTTCATTGTTTCTAATTTTCTGATTAAAATAGTGTGATCTATCATATCGAATGCTTTTTTAAAGTCTACAAAGATTGCTCCACATAAAATATCGTTATTGATGTTTAGATGCCAGTTATCTATCATTTTTGTTAAGGCTGTGTGACATGAATGTTTTGGTCTAAACCCCGACTGACTATCAACAAGCAGGTCATTATTAGCTAGGTGTTCTGTTACTGTTTTGTGTATGTGTTTTTCCAGTGGTTTGGACAGCGATGATATAAGAGAAATGGGCCTATAGTTACCAAGGTTGTTATTATCTGATGAACCAGGTTTAACAAGAGGGTATACTTTAGCGATTTTAAAGGCAGATGGAAAGTAACTCCTTGCGATACATTGATTATATATGTATGTTAGGGTGTCAGTAATAGCTGGTGCAGCATAACGCAGTATTCGATTACTGATTCCATCAAGTCCCGATGAGTTATTATCTTTAAGATCAATAAGATAGTTATGAACTTCGTTAACTGTTATAAAAGGAATGTCGCATGGAATGGTGTTAGTACACTTGTTCTCGCAGAACGTAGATAATTCGCTGAAGTCACAAGGGGAAGAAGGTATGGCGGATTTCATATTGTGGATGTCTGCCTGAAAATGATTGCTGAAGTCTGTACAAGTAAATGAAGTATTGGGATTTTGTGAGTCAGGCGAATTTCTTTTGTTCACCAAGGTATTGATTGCCTTCCATATATTTCTACTGTTGCTTTTGCTTTTAACTAAATGACTAAAGTAGTTTTTCTTTTCTCTGCGAATTAAATATTGTACTTTGTTCCTTGCTGCCCGATATGTAATGATGTCCTTATTTTTGTGCGCTCGATCCCTCTGCCTCATAGCGTCAAGTACTTCTTGTGTGATAAATGGAGATTTTATTTGTCTTTTTACGCGAATTTCTTTAGTAGGCGCATGCTTATTAAAAATACTATAAAATGTCAGTGTCCAATATGCAATGGCGTCATCAGGATCAGGAAGTTGGTAAACATCGGCGAAAGGCGCATTTCGCAAATCATTTAAAAATAATTCTTGGTTGAAATTTTTTAGACTTCCATATTCAATACTGATGTGTTTATTTTTTGGAGATTTGTACCAATTTTTTGCCCAAGTGCAACATATGGGATAGTGGTCACTCATAGCAATAGTAGGGATGGAACATTCTATAATGTTATCTGGACACGTTACATATATGTGATCGATCAGTGTGGATGATGTTTTTTGTTACTCTGGTAGGTTTGTTGACTATTTGTTTCATGTTGTACGATGCTATGATGTTGGTCCATGTTTGATTTGGCTTATGCATATCAATATTGAAATCCCCAAGAAGAAGAATTTCATTGACTGTAGTAATTACTTTATCCATCATGTTCGTGAAATCTTCAAACCATGTTGTTCCTACACTGGGATTTCGATAAAGATATCCTATTACAATGGGTCTTTGCTTTTGTGGCTTTACCTCTAACCATATGCATTCTATATCTATGGTCTCTAAATCGTTTCTGCGGCAATAACTGAGAGAAGTGGAAATATAAACTGCTAAACCTGTCTCTAATTGTCTACTAGAATCTCGCCTAATAGTTTTAAACCCATTACGTGCAATGTCACCATCTGTTATTTTCTCATTCAGACGACTTTCTGAAAGTCCAAAAACATGGAAATTTTGATTGAGAACTTGTGTGAGTTCTGGAAGTTTACCTAAAAGATGGTTTACATTCAGATGGCCAAGTCGTAACCCATTCATGGTTAGTAACTGTTCATAAGTACCTGGCATTTATGCTATGTAAAGAAGCTTGCGCTCAAATAAAAAGGTAAATAAATACTAAATTTAACAAATTTTACCAAGGAAGGTGAATTTATGGTGGTATTAATAAGTGGGACACTTTAAACATTAATTACAAACAATTCAGCTAATTAAATTACGTGAAAAATAAGTGAAAAGTGTAACAAATCAAGCGCTCATATCAGACAGGCAAACAGTGTCTAAAAATAAAAAATGAAATTTAAAATAAAAAAAAATATATATATATATATATATATATATATATATATATATATATATATATATATATATATATATATATATATATATATATATATATATAAACAACAATCAACAGTTGCTGATGTTACAAAGACAACTAGGGAGGCCAACAGTCGCTGTTAATGTGGAGGAGATGGTTGTTGAAAATAGAAGTGGGGTGGATTTGGTCGTGATAGATGATGCATTTGGTAGAAAGCGGGATGTTGAGGTACAGTTGTTGAATAAGTGGGGTATTCCGGCAAGTACGACCTCCAAGTGTAAGGTGCATAGTCCAAGAGTCGTTGTTGATGTAGGAAATTATGAAAGGCTGGGTATGTGGGTTGATGTGGGTAAGCCTGTGACGACAGCGATGATGGGTGAACTCTCATTGGTGTCTGGGACGACAGCGGACATGGTGGCATTTTTGTTGATGAAGGCTGAGCAGATTGAATTGGATCACTTACAGACCTTTGAGAATGAAGTGGGTCAAGTCGGTGTTGTCGAGGAGGGTCGTCTGTGGCAGAAGGGTGTTGAAGGCAGACATTGTTGGTTTCCTGCACATCCGTGGTGCTAAGAATAGGTACAACGTGATGATCCTGATTGTCTGATGATTTTGGGCGGCTGGTGTTTAAAGTTATGGGTAGTGATGGAAAATGAAGGTCATAATTGGCGTCAGATGAGTAGCTGTTTGTATTCACATGGTGTTTGGATGGATATATGGATGCTGATGTGCGAGTTGTGCCTTTAAGAGTGCTTTCTGGGTATTTTATATTTGTCGCTAACATACTGGTCCCTTGGCTGGACAATGTAATATCGCCGCTGTAAAGATACTTCCTAGGGGCTCCAGATGTGGCAAGGAAGACCGAGCTGTGATCTATGAAAACATGCTCATTTTTGAGGCAGTGTTTTTTAAGTTTAGCATTGTTAGTTTCAACACATTTGCGGTAATAGGCACGGACTGGCGGGATAATAGAGGAAAAAATAAATTTTGGCATTATGGAATAGGGACCGAAATATGAATGTGATCTCGTTTAGGACTGTCTGTGACAGTTCAATGTCTTTTATTGAGTCTGACAGACCTATGTGCACAGTTACTCTAGTTACAGAGAGATCCGGCGAAAACCGTTTAAGGAAGGTCAGTAGGTCGTGCGTTGATGCCCAGTTCTTGAAGCGAACAGACACCGAATCAGTATCACCAGTTAATAGTTTTGACTGTTGAAGCTCCTTCATGGTTTGGTCCCCAAAGATGAGATGTTTTCTTCTGTTCGTGTGGGAGCCAGTGATAACATCTGTTGCTTCCTTTGTCCCAGTTGTGCTGTGGCTGCTAGAAGTCTCGTGGTGTGTGCTGGCAGCAGCCGGTCGAAGTGGCGGGTGGCGATTAGAAATTTTGACCGGAATTCTGCAGACACTGGCTACAGGATTTTCCGGAGTGTCCAAGGGATTACGTTCATTAAGGCGGAGTTCTGAATGTAGTATTTGTTGTTGAGGTCGGACGCTCTCCGCACGTTTTTGTTTGCGACCCAATTCGTTTGTGTGCTGTTGTGTAGGCTGCTGCTGAATTTGAGTTTTGCTGTTTTCGTAGCTACTTTTTAGAGACACGTGATCAGCCTGAAGCTGTTCGTAAGATTTTTTAAGACAGCTCAGTTCAGCTTTCAGTAGCTCCATCTCAGATGTTATTTTTGTATACATATCATCATGTGGTGATAGTATAGTGTGCTTGCGTGGTGTCCTTTCTAGACTACTATCAAGAAAACCTATGAATGAATTATGCTCTGTCTCTGTAATGGTAGGTCTCGTTGTAACGGAAGGCGTCTCTGTAATGATAGATCATGATGTAGAGGAAGGTGTGTCTTGTACCATCTGTAGTTGTTTGTCATACTCCTGAACGAATGCATCAGAGACAACGGGAAAGGAACAGCATGTGAGGGCTAATTTCTGGGCATCGGAAGTGGTTGGTGCATTGTTGATAACAGCTGTTGACGTTATAGCCATTCGACTGACTCCAGCAGTAGTTGCTGTTTCCCATAAATGATTTAAATCTTTCTGGATCCACTCTTTAACTGCAGTCTCTGAGCCTTGAACCATAGTCTTGTTCGACGTATTATAGAAATGGAGAAAAACGTGTCCAGTAGAAATGACATCTTCGACATGAGCACCATTAGCGTCAGTGCGAGATTCAATTGAAGCGATAGATTTATAGTAGGCCTTAGACAAGCCACGCAATGCTTCGTACTCGAGAAGTTTTTGGAATGTTAATATCACACACTGGTTCTGGTTCTTGTATTGTAATGTCACTAATGGGGCTGAGTGGATATAGTTGCACTTCAGGAAACGCGCCTGGCTGGCTCTGGAACGGTGAGCGAGAAGGACTACACATTTTATTGGCAAGGGAAAGATCTTGATAAAGCTAGAGAACACGGAGTAGGTTTTGCGGTCAAAAAATCGCTAACTAAAATGGTTGAACCAGGCGAGAATGGATCAGAACGCCTGTTAACGCTTCGCCTGCAAACTAGCACAGGTCCCATCACCCTTGTCAGTGTGTATGCTCCTACTCTGTACTCTGCCTCAGAAGCTAAAGATGAGTTCTACGAGAATCTAGCAGCAGTCATCAAAAGCATACCTAGGCAAGAACAGCTTGTTCTCCTTGGTGACTTTAACGCTAGAGTGGGTGCCGATAATGTTTCATGGCCTTCATGTCTGGGCAGGTTTGGTATTGGCAAGATGAATGAAAATGGACAACGGCTCTTAGAGTTGTGTGTCCACCATGACCTCTGCGTGACCAACACCTACTTTCAGACAAAACCCCAGCATAAGGTGTCATGGAGACACCCACGATCCAAGCACTGGCACCAACTGGACCTGATTCTCGTCAGAAGGCCACTTCTCAGGTCTGTGCTCTCCACACGCTCGTACCATAGTGCAGACTGTGATACAGATCACTCCTTGGTTTGCTGCAAAATCAGAGCACAACCAAGAAAACTCTACTGTGTCAGACATGAAGGGAAACCACGCATTGATACCAGCAAGATGTCAGACCCTGTCATGATCACTCAATTTACTGCGACCTTCAAGAAAGTGCTCAGTAGCCCTCAGCATGGTAATACTATTACAGAGAACTGGGAGCATCTACGGAACACCATTCAAAGTACTGCACTTGCCACCTTTGGTAAGAAAACGGCAAAGTCAAATGACTGGTTTGATGCTTCATCAGATGTGATGGCACCTGTCATTGAAGCTAAGCGCAGTGCTATGAATGAATACAAACGTTCACCGAGTGCTAGAACCCTACAGATCCTGAAGGCTACGAGAAGCAAAGTTCAACAAACTGCTCGACGCTGTGCAAATGACTATTGGCTCCAGCTCAGTGAGAGCATCCAGATCGCAGCGCAAACAGGCAACATTAAACAAATGTATGACGGTATAAAGAAAGCACTTGGCCCCCAAAAAAGTAAGACGGCACCGCTAAAAACCATCAGCGGAGAGAAGCTAACCGATAAGGGTAAGCAGATGGAGAGGTGGGTCGAGCACTACTCTGAGCTTTACGCTAGAGAAAATACCGTTATGCCTGCAGCCCTTGATGCTGTCAAATGTCTGCCAACTATGGAGGAGCTGGATGCCGAACCAACATTAGAGGAACTCAGCAAGGCCATTGATAGCTTGGCCTCTGGCAAAGCACCAGGCAGTGATGGGATTCCTCCTGATTTAATCAAATGCTGTAAGAGCACGCTATTACATCCCCTGCATAGGATGCTGTGCCAGTGCTGGGAAGAGACAACTATTCCTCAAGACATGCGAGATGCCAGGATTGTAACACTATATAAAAATAAAGGAGACAGAAGTGATTGCAATAACTACAGAGGCATCTCTCTTCTTAGTATTGTTGGTAAGGTTTTTGCCAAAGTCATCTTGATGCGACTCCACAAGTTAGCTGAGCGCATATATCCAGAGTCACAGTGTGGATTCCGAGCTGGTAGATCAACAACAGACATGATCTTCTCTGTCCGCCAGCTTCAGGAAAAATCAAGAGAGCAGAAAAGACCATTATATATCGCCTTTATAGACCTCACAAAAGCATTTGACCTGGTCAGTAGGGATGGACTCTTCAAAATCCTCCTGAAAATAGGCTGCCCTCCTAAAATGCTGGAAATGATAAAGTCATTCCATGACGACATGAAGGGAACAGTCCAATATGCTGGAAGCACGTCACAGCCTTTTGACATACGAAGTGGCGTTAAACAAGGCTGTGTTCTGGCTCCGACCCTCTTCGGTATCTTCTTTGCCCTACTCTTGAAACATGCTTTCAGAGATGCAACTGAAGGAATATGCCTTCACACTAGGTCAGATGGCCGTCTGTTTAATCTTTCAAGGCTGAAGGCAAAAACAAAAATCAGAAGGGTCACTATAAGAGACTTGTTGTTCGCTGATGATGCTGCAGTCGTCACTCAAAGCCAACAGGAGCTTCAGAACTTGATGAATCGCTTCACTAAAGCATGCAAGGACTTTGGCCTCACAATAAGTCTAAAGAAAATGAATGTGATGAGTCAGGATGCGGGTGCTGCACCAGTTATCACTATCGATAACTATGAACTGGCAGTTGTGCATCACTTCACATACCTAGGGTCTACCATCAATGACAAACTCTCACTGGATACAGAAATCGACAGCCGCATTGGCAAAGCTGCAGCTACCTTTGCCCGCCTCACATCGCGTGTTTGGGGAAACTCCAAACTCACAATGAAGACCAAAGCTGCGGTATATAATGCCTGCGTCACCAGCACACTTCTATATGGTAGCGAGACCTGGACGACCTATGCTAAGCAAGAAAGAAGGCTCAATACCTTCCATTTACGGTGTCTACGCCGCATCCTCGGCATCTCGTGGAAAGATAAAGTGACTAATGTTGAGGTGTTGTCACGTACTGGCCTTCAAAGTATGTATACACTGCTTAGACAGCGCAGACTTCGCTGGCTTGGCCATGTTCGTCGCATGGAAGATGGTCGCATCCCAAAAGATATCTTCTACGGACAATTAGCAGATGGCAGGAGAACAGTTGGGCGACCACAGCTGAGGTTCAAAGATGTGTGCAAGAGAGATATGAGGGCACTGGACATGGATCCAGCAACATGGGAGGATGAAGCTGCCGATCGCACTAAGTGGCGATGCTATTTACGGCGCCAACTCAGATTGGGCGAAGAGAGGCTCACACAAGAAGCAGAGGTGAGGAGAAAACGTCGAAAGGAGCACCAGGAAAATAAGCAGCTGAGGGCTGTCACCTCAGGGGCGCATTCCCATAGTCAGTTATGACTGAAGGGGCTATTATTATTATTATTATTATTATTGGGGCTGAGGGCGTGTCTGCATTGAGAACTCTGGTCTTCTTCTTCACCGCTTTAGGAGCATTTAAGACGTAGTCCTTTTGTTTCTTTCTGCTCGGTCGAGTGGCGGTGACCGAGTTTACGTTTGGCATTGTGAATGTTATTGCTGGTACCACGAAGGAAGAAGGTAATCAGCTTTGTTCATGGCTGATAATCATCGCTCTAGCGTGACGATTTGGGTCGCGGGGTTTCATTTATAGTAGATTGTGCAAAAAGGCCCCGCGCTGAAGACCTATAATTAAACACCTGGGTGGTTCGGTCATTGTTGGGCGCTCAACTATTCGTGGGTTGTGGAATAACAATACTACAAGTTTAGATGCAAAACAGCACAGTGTCTTATAATAGTGAATCCTTTTAGAACAAAATCTAACATTTCTGTTCGTATTGACACCACAAAAATGATTTCACTACAAAGCCACAATGATACCGAACACAATGATATTAAAATCCATCACGAATTACAGCAGTAACACACTTTCATAAATACAAAAGTAGAGCTCTGTGAAAACACGTCCGCACTCCAGATTGATAGAGCGAGTGTTGTCAAAGGCCAGGAAAGAACAGAGACCGATGATGTTGGCCGGGGATTCAACGCCGTCTCAACAATGTACAGGGAAGGCGGCGGGTCGTGCTTGTGATTCCAGGGGGGAAAGGGCCAAGACTGGATGGCACCAGATACGCTAGACACCATGGAGAGGGGAGGGGAAATGAGGGGAAAGGGGGCAGAAGCTGGGTCTCCCACGTTGAGGGCAATATGTGGTGAACAGTGCGGTCAGCTGGACAGGGAAGGTGAACGTCAAACCCGTGCTAACGAAAGGACATTTCTGTATGACCTTGCGGGACGGGCGGAGGAGGCGGCACTGAGAGATGAACAAAGCACAGTATACAAAATAACTAAGATCATCGGTGGAAAACGAGGTGCAAACAATGTTGCATTGGTGGGAGATGGGCACGGAGGTCTCGTCACGACAGTAGAGGGACGGGAGACAAGATGGGCAGAGCATTTCGGAGAGAATCTGGACGGGGAGCCGCCGGAGACACGGTTGAATGTTCCAGAGGCTGGGAGTGATCTGGATGTTAATACAGACATCCCGTGAGGGGAGGAAATCATCACGGCAATCGGGGGG
Source organism: Oreohelix idahoensis (assembly GCA_024509875.1). Classification (NCBI taxonomy): domain Eukaryota; kingdom Metazoa; phylum Mollusca; class Gastropoda; order Stylommatophora; family Oreohelicidae; genus Oreohelix; species Oreohelix idahoensis. Next base: position 230,572 of record JAMPIV010001034.1, on the reverse strand, counting down.
TTAGGGAATGGAAAAGCTCCTGGTCATGATAACTTGGGTGCAGAGCTGTTTGAGACGGACCCAGAGCTGGCGTCGGAACTGTTGGAGCCACTGTTTGCACAGGTCTGGAGGGCGGGGACGGCACCGACAGAGTGGAGAAAGGGAATGGTTGTCAGATTGCCCAGGAGGGGAGATCTTGCGGACTGCACTAGTTGGAGAGGAGTGGCTCTTCTCTCGGTTCCCAGCGAAATACTGGGCAGGATGGTTGTACAGAGAATCTCGAGAGCAGTGGACCACAGGCTGAGGAAAGGGCAGGCAGGATTTGGAAAGAACAGAAGATGTGTAGATCATATATTTGCCCTCGGGAGCATTGTAGAGCGGTGCTCGGGGTGGCAGAGACGGCTGTGCATTGGTTTCGTTGTTTTTGAAAGGGCTTTTGACGGTATACATAGGGACAGTTTATGGAAGGTACTGAAAGCTTATGGAATTCCAAGCTGCATAGTGTCAATCATAAAAAGCCTTTATGCCAACTTTGAGTGTGGCATTGGGCAGGGCAACCTGACCTTTGAGGTGAGGGCGGGAGTACGACAGGGATGCCCCTTGTCAACCACTCTGTTTTTGACAGTCGTGGACTGGGTGGTGCGCCGGGCGGCGGAGGGCGGTCCGGGAGGAATGGGATGGACTGCGTTTTCTACATTGGAGGATCTGGGGTGTGCAGATGGCGTTGCACTGCTGGCGCATTCGCATCGGCACGTCCAGGAGGAAACGGATGGACTTGATGAGTGTGGCCAGCGTGTGGGCTTGAACATCAGCCTGGGGAAGACAGAGGTCGTGACGCTCGGTGTGGGCAACCCTGGGCCCATGTCAGTGGGGAGTCAGCAACTGGAACAGACAGATGTCTTCACATGCCTGGGATGCGTGGTGACACCAGACGGCGGAGCGGGCGGAGACATCAGCGGCAGAGTGAACAAAGCGAGAACGGCCTTTTTTAGTCTAGACAGCGTTTGGGGGTCCTCTCGGTGCAGCACGGGCACAGAATTGGGATTGTGTCAGAGCTGTGTGCTTTCTGTGCTTCTCTGTGGCGCGGAGGGCTGGAGAGTTACAGAGAAAGAAATGTCGAATTTGTCCTCTTTTCACACAGCATGCCTAAGAAAGATTCTCCGAATCTTTTGGCCGAATGCCATCGCCGGCCAAGATCTGCTTGCTCGGAGCAAGCAAGAGGACATGCACACCATCAAAGCTGGCAGACGCTGGAGCTGGGTTGGCCATGTCCTCAGAGGAGACCCCGATGCCATCGCGGGAGCAGCTGTGTTATGGGCCCTGGGGGGGGGGGGGGGGGGGGGTGGGGGGGGGGTCGTATAACGGTGGGGGGGGGGGGGTGGGGGGGGGGGGGGGGGGGGGGGGGGGGGGGGGGGGGGGGGGGGAAAGAGGGGCCGTCCAAAGGCTGCTTGGCGGGGGACTGTGGGGGCTGAGATGCGGGGAGTGAACCAGAGTTGGGGCACTGTGCGAGGGGTGGCCGCCGACCGAGCAAGGTGGAATCAATTTGTTGTTGCCCTACAAGACGCCACCAGACGTAATGGCCACTGACTGCTTTGACGGTCGTCGGCTAAGGATCAAAGAAGAAGAAGAGATGGCACAACTCACCACAGCACACTAACTCGAGGAGGGAATAATATTCGTACTTTCACGATACCATATCTATGCGAGATAACCACGAAAATATACTACTCACAAAAAGTAGGGGATATTTTAAGATGGTATGTATTATTTTACAAAAGAGTGGATTTCGTATTTTAATGGTTGTATAAATATATCGAGCACGCTCTTCTCCACTCTCACGTGCAATATCATGTTGACCTGGTGACTCGTGATGAGTAAACCAATCCTAAGAACAGAGGTGGGGCCCATCCGTAAAGTTCACACATTATTCTTTGTTTTTAAAATGCGTGTATCTCGGGTTTGATGAACACTACTCACCATGGACAGGTATAAAAAGACTCTGCAACAGATAAAATTTCTTTTCTTCGTCACGGAACGTTTGACAGAACAGCAGAGATGGTTAGGCATAGGCATGTTGCAAACCGGAAGTCGGCAAGTGAATGTTGCTTGGAACCTCAATGTTTCACAGTCAGTTGTCAGCAGACTGTGGAACAGGTATCAAAATTTCCGCACCGTGGCTGTTTTGCCTCGGACTGGCCGCTCAAGAGTCACTACACGCCGCCAAGACCAACTTCTTGTTACTCAGGCCCTTAGAACTCGGACTCTAAATGCTACTCAACTTCAGCAACACCTTCAACAGACCACTGGGATCCGGGTCTCAACTCAGACAGTACGAAACCGTTTGCACCAAGTGCAACTGGCCTCACGCAGACCGTTTGTAGCTTAGCCCATGTCACCACAACACAGGCGATCAAGAATGGATTGGTGCCAACGTCCTAATCGGTGGACCAATCTACAGTGGACATCAATGATGTTTTCTGATGAGTCCCGTTTCGTTTTGGATTTTCATGATCGTCGAATACGTGTCTGGCGACGGCGAGGTGAGCGTTACCAGCCTCCTGCAACTGTTGCACACAACCGTTATGGAGGTGGCAGTGTAATGGTGTGGGCAGGCATCTGTATGAATGACAGGACTGACCTTCACATATGCCAGGTCAATATCACAGGGCTCTACTACCGTGACAACATCATCGAGCCTATCGTTGTGCCATTTGCTAGACGGCACGGACCAGATTTCATCTTCCAGGATGACAATGCACGTCCTCACCGTGCTCTCGTCGTCCAAGATCACCTTCAGATACAGCATATCCGAACGTTACCGTGGCCGCCGATGTCCCCCGACCTGTCTCCTATTGAGCATTTGTGGGATCTCCTGACTAGACGCGCCCAACAACGTCCAGCCGCTCCATAGACTCTTCAGCAGTTTGCCCAGGCCCTTCAGCAGGAGTGGCAGAGAATTCCTCAAGACAACATCAGAAGGCTTATTTGCAGTATGGGACGTCATTGCAATGCATGTTTAGCGGCAAACGGGGACCCTACACGTTTTTAGACATATTGGAATATTTTTGTGAAAATGAAGTACCTACCCCACCTTGGTTGCCAGTGCGACTAAAATCATGTGAGTAAAGCCATAACGCTTCTTATACCGCAAATGTGTTGTTATGATGCTCAAGTTTACTTGTACGAAGGAATAAATGAACTAATTTGAAATATATTGTCTTTGGATAACTTCTAAATTCAATATCCCCTACTTTTTGTGACAGGTATATAAATAACAACCTTATAATAGGTCGCCGCCTAGCATCAGGGATACAATGCACCATGTGCTGAAAAACCAAAACTAGTCACATACAGTAAATGGCAAATGACTGTCCACCTGGCCATGTGATACGGTCTTGAGACCGGCTGAAATAACGACATGCGAAGATGGCAGTCGACTGGACAGTGAGGATACTTCCATCGCTTCAGTCCCAGAATACCTCATGATCACGTGATATCCTGTTTCTTGATTTCCCTAGGTGTAATCACAGTTCAATCTTGCAAACAGTGTCCTGCCACTAGCGGACCATCTCAGTAAATGCAGTCGTAAAATATACGGTGACATCAAATATAAGAAAACGAAGTTTTTCTTCAAACGGAGGCTAGTGGATACTTAGCTCCCACAAGAGTGGTAGGAGAAACATGTCTTGGGCTTTGCGACCCAGAACAGATATTCATGGAAGTTTCCTATAACAATATTTAGGTTAACATGCGTAAATAATTTAAGCTACTAACGCAAGAAGATATTTACAGCACAAAAATGACCCGTTCTTTCAGTGAGTTTTACCAAAATTCAACATCAATATTTGTAAATCATGAAGCCGAATCTTTACATCATTTATATAACATTGAACAATGTAAAAATTTCACAATAGCAGTGCCTTTTGGCAATATACACCAATAGATCAAACTCAATAAATGTATCATAATACAGATAACATGGGAGCCGCGCTAGCGTAGTGGTTACAACACCGCTCTGGCGACCGGGTGATTCAGGATCAAACCCGGGCGACGGCATTTGAGGATTTTTCGTCGACCGGGAATTGGACTGGATTAACTCGAGACCTGGCGAGAACATTTGAAGGAGTGTTGTCGACCAGGGATTGGCGGCTCCTGAGCCGACCCAGCTGCAATGGGTACCTCCGAAATCGGAGAGTATTTGCCTGAATGGCGAGGGACACCTGTCTCTGTACAAGTAAAAAGGGATACTCACGTAAAATCAATGTCAGGTTAGACATAGTAATAACCTGAGATTTCGCCTCGAGTATTAGCGGGCGTACAAAAAAAAAAAAAAAAAAAAAAAAAAAAAAAAAAGATAACATCTTGTTAATTTATAAATAGAGAATTTTGTGGACTGCACTTAAAGAACCTAGCATGGGAGAGTAAAGTCAGAAGGCAAACATTATTTTAACATTTTTTTTTAAAATCTAGTCTAGGATACGCTGGCACAACTGGACTCCTTTCCCAAGCTCATAACATGACCACATATAGTGCGGAACTTACAACGCACTACACCCGTAACATTTTTTCGTTCCAGCACAATCCGTAGTTGACGCTCTCGACCTCACGGCATATACCTCTGGGCCCGAATTACAGTACGAGAATTATCATTTGTTCTTTAAACTAATCAGACTCGGCATTGATCCTCGAGTCGATCAAATTATATAAGTCGTGTTGTACTCCCACAAAACAAAACCCTCAGCAAAACATTGCTCATTACGCGAAACAATGACATGTGGGCCACAGAATTTAAGAATATGGACCCCACGACACCCAATATCGATATCCTTGGCGAGATCCAATAACCAACTAATATTCTACAAACGTTTCTAATGGAAACAACATACCAGCCTAAAATTTATCCTTCAGAACTTTTACTAGTTTATAATACTTTACTAGTAAGTCTAGCTTCAAAATATAATAATATTCAATCTGAATAATTTATTAAAGTTCATAATAATCATGCGCACATTTACACCATGAGCTAAGACTTTCTTTTTCATTCCCAGTACCAGTATACTAGTGTGGTGCTGAAAATCAAATGTAGGAATTGTTGCAAATACCTTACCAAAGAGTTTAAGATTGGAAGGTCGAGTCAGAAATTTATCATTATTCGGTTCGGGACAACAGAATTGACAAAAACTATATGCGTAATCCACTGGAGCAAACCATGAGGCTAATCAGATAACGGACTCTCTACTGCTAAACTTTGAGCAACTGGTTGTCTAGCAGCAACATGTGCTTTCACCTGATTGTTTTCTCAGTGCCGTTCATTAGCAAACTTTACTCGCACAATCTTTGTTCGCTCAGGCAGCGACAATACCTCGACGAATTTCAAAGGTACGACCTTATGAAAAAAAACCTCATTATGCGCCAACATGGCGGTTCTACCAGTGAGGCAGAAATCGTCGATACATGACCAACGGACACCGACTGTTGGGAAACCGGTGTCTCTTAACACTGATTTGTGATCTACCAAATCTTTGTGAGGCACTAATTTTCCAGTCTCGTGGACTGCTGGCAAGCACGGTAATGCATGTCCACAACGCAGTATTAGCATCTCATTATGCGCAAAATGGTCTTCACCCTTCGCTGTTAACTGTAATTAACACATACGCAATATTTTTATGTTCCACAGGAGATTGGCACCTCTCTGACCTCACAGGTAGAACTGCGTTGTCTCTTTGGGTTGTCACGAAAACCTCCCTTCGAACTGCTAACGGGTAAAATTCTGGATTCGGTATCTGAATCCCGTGTACTGTCCTAATTGTCGCTTCGTTTCGACGGACTATCACGATACCAGCGGCGATCTGTACCACCCGGAGATTCCATACAGGCCTTTTTCTGGGGCAATTACTTTTGGCCATCATACTGACCTCTATCCGGTATTATATTATCACGATAGTGCCGTAGCTTCTTCGGGGATCGATAGCTTCTTAAGCTATCATTTCTCCCTGGAGATCTATCGCTGTGGAGGTCTGACTTATCAAATCGCCCGTGGTCTCACCTTTCCGCGCTTTTAGAAAAGTGCTGGCGGTACGGCTCTCTCGGGATCTTCCTACACATGATACGAGGCTACAACTGTAAAAAAAAACTGGTTTAAGAGATAGGCATGCCCTGAAGGGCCGTACTGTAATGGTGACCCAACCCCGGTGAATCATTCATGTCTTTTGGCTTACGTTCTTGAAAGATTACCGCCAGCTCTATCGAGCATGATGACAAAATCTACAATTGGCACTGTACTCTTGAAATAAGTGCGGTGCCCGTCTGCCATCAGACGGAATTTATGCAGTAAGCGTACTTTTACCACGTCGTAGTTGGCGCTGTCAGCAACTGGGAGACTATAAGTAGTCCCTCGCCGACCCGGACAACTAAATGAACTGCAGGGACGGCGCTTCGTTCCTTTTGCCTTCCAGGTAAGACACGCGTTTTGGAATCTTTAAATAAGAAGTCCATGCTGTCTACCTTGTCGTTAACATTAGGAAGACGCATCCTAAAGGGGCGTTACGATTCCTTAGGAACCGAGTTCTCACCACCTGACTCGAGTTCCAACTTCTTTAACATTCATTACTCTCTCATCCGATTCAAATTTTAATCTTTTTTCTTCTAGTTGAAGCTGTTTGTCATCTTTCTCAGTTTCAAGTTTCCACTCTTCTAATTCTTTAATTGCTTGAATCTTGTTATCTTCTATTTCTTTATTCGGTTGCTTCTGTTTTTCTTCTATTCCCTTTTGGCACTCACAACCCGGAAGACGCTCTGCTCTCTCGTTATGTTTAAACTGGCCCTGAGTGAGTATTTTTTAATATAAACGTTTGAGTCTGGCTGGCTTCCTCAAATACTGCATTTTAATTGGTTGTCGGCAAATAGAGGAGAGAACTGGCGAACAGGAGGGCATAGACAGACATTGAGCTGATGGCACGCGAGAGAAAGGCGTGGCAAACATTTTGTTGAAGGCCTATGCTACTTTGGGAGTTGAAGGATTACTTATATAGCTTGTTGTTTCTGTTAATAAGAGGAGCTGCAATGAAATGTTATTTTCATGACAAATTGTAAGATTTCAATTAAAATGCACAGGCTAAATTTACAACAACAATCTCCACGTAAAAATGCATTTGATAATATAAGTAAATTAAGTGGTGTGAAAACGGTAGTGATATAAAATTTTATTGTGTTATTGAATTTAATAAGGCACCAACGAACGCTCATTAAGACAGAAATCGTTCGTAACCCGAGATTTTACTGTACTGTCAGACAATAAATAAACTGTTGAAAACTCACGCACCAATTGTGACAAAACGTTTTGTACATATACTTTTGCGCCCTTCTCTCTCTCCTTCATCGTCCTATAATTTTGCATATTTCATGCAACTAAACTATTTTTGCTCTTACCACTCTCAGACTTGTTTACGTTTCACCTGGGGAACTGTAGTATTATCGAGGTTAATTGAACAGGTCAGAGGGTAATACGTTTATCACTTGAATCGTCTAGCCACCTTTGATTAAGTCGATCTTTATCGGCACAAGGTGGTGGCGCACGATCGATGAAAAGAAAGCCATATTGTCTGTCTGCGAAATCCGTCTGGGGGATCTACGCAGGTACAGGTGATAATACGTAATCGCATCCGCTGGCCCATCTTTGTATCAATATTACTGATAATCTGTCTGAGGAGACAATATTGGTGGGAAAGCATCTAGACAGGAAATAAGTTCACAGATTTGTTTCAATGTGTACGATTGAACATCTTTTAGTGGAGTTTCTTCAAGTTCAACCTTGTTATCATTTATTGCATTTATTCTCATAATCTTTGTCTTTTCCCTGTGTATTTTCAGGCCCACTTGTTGTGACCTCTCATCGAGAATTTTCATTTCCTCTTGCATCTGATTATGGTTATGGGACAGAAGAGCCAAGTCATCTGCAAAATCCAGATCATCAAGCTGTTTAGTCAGATTTCACTGGATTCCATTTCTGTTGTGTGATGTCGATGTTTTCATAACCTAATCTATTGCTAGTAAGAAAAGAAATGGAGACAAGAGGCATCCCTGTCTCACTCCCGTTCTAATCCTAACCGGTTCTGTAAGTTGTCCTTTATGAAGAACTACATGTCATGACTTCATAGGTCTTCTTTAATAAGTTAATGATCTTCATGGGAACTCCATAATGCCTCATCAATTTCCAAAGCGATTCTCTGTCTACACTGTCAAATGCCTTTTCATAGTCCACGAATCCGATGTATAGCGGTGAATTCCATTCCAGACTTTGTTTAACTATTATTCTCAATGTGGCTATCTGGTCTGTACAGGATCTATTTTGTCAAAAACCTGCTTGTTCATCTCTCAGTTGCTTGTTTATGGACTCTTTTAATCTCTCCAGGATGATTCGGTTTAATACTTTTGCTGTCACTGATAGTAACATTATTCCTCTATAATTTGTGCACTCTTGTAAATTTCCCTTCTTAGGCAACTTGACCCGATAACCTTCCTTCCATTCTGCTGGTATTTCCTCTCTCTCCCAGACTTTGCCAAGTAGTTTATATAATATCTCTGTAGAGGTATCAATATCTATTTTGATGGCCTCTGTTGGAATGCAATCTGGATCAGCTGCTTTCCATCTTTCAGAAGCGTTATGGCTTTCTTTATTTGTTCTCTACTTGGTCGTTCACAGCTGATTTGTAGCTCCTCTTCTGCTGGCTGGATGTCTGGGGGATTAGTTGGAGATGGTCTATTGAGAAGTTCCTCAAAATGTTCTGTCCATCTCTTCATTTGTTCTTGTTTATTACTAAGCAATTTTCCATTCTTATCTTTTATGAGGCCATTTGCTTGCTTACATTTCCTTGTTAGCTTCTTTGTGTTGTTGTACAGGTCCCTCATATTTTCTTTTGCTGCACCTTCCTCTGCTTCCCTTGCCAAATCATCAATATATTTCATCTTGTCTCTTTTTATGTTTCTTCTTACTTCTTTGTTTGCTTCTCTGTACACTTCATGAGCCTTGGCTTTGGAGCTTCTGGTTTTGCTTCTGTTTAAATCTGCTTTCTTGTTTTTCCTGTCTTCTATCTTACTAATGGTTTCTGTTGTTATCCATGCTTTGTGCTGATGATCTCTTTTTCTCAGTACTTCTTCACATGTCTCGTTTTATATATTTTTTACTTGTTGCCAGTGGTCTTCCGTATCTGTTTCATCTTCCAGCTGTTCGAGTACTTGGTATTTGTTGGATACTGTGATTGAAAATTTTTCTCTTATTTCCTTATTTCTTAGATATCCCACATTATACTGTTGTCTATAGCTATATGCTGTTGAAAATTTCTTGAGTTTTAATTAAAGATGCAATCGGAAGTATTACTGCCTTATTAGAAAGAGGTCGCACGTTGGAATGTTAAAATTTGATATTTTAAAACACGCGGGGGATATTATGATTTAACACCCCGACCCATTTACTTCTAAAGAGCTTACCATTGGCTGAATTTGAGAACCGGAAAAGACTTTGATTTTCATTGGAAAATTCTTCGGAAGTACAATCTGGGATTTGAACTGAGAAAATGGAAATATAATCTAGCGAAATCGGAGTCACAGATCAGACTGCATAGCCACGTCAAATTAGCAACTCCCAGGAGCCAGAGAGAGACATCGGACTAAGAATTCCAAAATTATAAGTGACAGATCGAAGTATTTGGGCAACTTTGAAACTTAAAAATAAACCCGCATGCTTAAATACAAAGACTTGAGACCTAAGTAATCAGATCACCCGTCATAAGAGGAATACTAAAATTTCCCAGACCAAGTGATTGGAAAGCATCTAACCTACGTTGCCGTGTCCATTCTAAAAAATGTCCCAGGAGATTGTATTCCCAAATGTTACTTTGGGTTCGTGGAACGAAGTTATCAGACTGTTCGTGGAATGAAGCTATCAGACTGTTTATGGTACGAAATTGCAAGATTAAAGTTCGACGCCACTAGTTGCGAGTTAAAAGCAGGTGTGACGTTATTTCCTCCCCTGCTTTGCAGTAGTCGTCCAACAGTGGCCAAAACTCAAGAGTATCTAGTATGCGCTCCAAAGGTGTTTACCTTCGCACAAGAATACTCTTGGCAGATGTGTAAATAGAAGAAACAAAACGCTTCTATCTCCAGGGACTCTTCACAAGATATTCAGAGTATTGGCTGAGTATGTTAACTCTGTAATTCTGCCGATGCTTTTGTGAAGGATTTAAGCACGTATTAATTTAGCTCGTTCAGCCTCCACCCCTGATTTACTCACTGGAATTCCTATTATTCTAGTATAGCTCTGTTTAGATTGTGTGTAGTAAATTGACTGAGACAAACATGCAGTAACTTTAAAATGATTAAATCGAAGTTAAATTTGTATAATTACAAATAACAAAATTTAATAATCACTTAAGTTTTAACAAGTGGAAAATAATTTGAATAGTTATGGATCAAGAAAAGTTATCATCACAGTCGTTATGGATTGTGAAATGTTACAGGAAGTTCAAGTGGCAGCACATATTTGAACTTAGCTGCCAATGACGGTTCTGCTCCTTCGTATGGGTTGATTCTTTTCACACTGCTCACGCTCGTCCCTGATCAAGATTGTCGGGTGTAGCTCGTTTCCCAGAAATGTCAAGGAGAGTCTACCACGTGGGTCCTTCGTCTTAAAGCTTAGGCCACTATTCCTTTCTTGTTCCAGAGATGGTACTATTTGCTGGTACCACCAATAACTATGGTAAAAGAATAGAACGAAACGCTCTTCTGAGTATGGCGTTTTCCACCTCATAGTTATGGGTTCCTATCTTCCCATACCATCATCCCAATTACTCAGACTTTACCCTCGATGAGAATTAGATGTAATTCCTCGGGATAAAACTTTCTTTATATTAAATAGAATAGCTTTAGCTTTACATGACATTTAAATGAAAAGGGTAATAATACAGATAGTTTACATATACATCTCCACTGATTGAAAAGTGTTCACAATATAAATTGAATATGTTTTCATTTATGTTTTACACTGATTGAAAAGTTTGATACTTCCATTACTTTAAAATGAATATTTTCACATAGACATTTACACTGGTTGAAAGCTTGAAAACTTACATTAATTTTAAAGTAACATATGTTTATAGGGACATTTACACTGCTTTGAAAATGTAGTATTATACTTAGAATGTACATCATTTCTTTCACCTTTCTTTCCCTGTTCCTTAGGGAACCTGGAACGTCTTAATGCTTTTAGTTCTCTTTACGAAACTATCAATAAAGCAATCACAAGCCCGTGCAGTGGTGGTTCATGAATCATCTTCCATACGTTGAGGTTGCTAGCCTCAAATGACTTTGACATCCAATAGCGAGTTTTACACATTAAGCTTCACATGGTAATATATACATATATATATATGTTAGTTCACATGTTAGTAATAAAATATGAAATGTAAATCACAACTTACGCCAATCCTGACTCACAGACTTTTTGCTCAGATGAATAAAAGAGACTTGAACCGGCATCTTACACGCGTCTGGGGTGTCGTTAATTTTAACTTCAATTCCCTCTGACTCCTTTTCTTTCTTCACTTTTCTAGTCTTGGTGTTCCTTATTAAAATGTAGAGATTTCATGTGCTTTGTAAGTTTTATTTGGTTCTCCAATAAAAGGTCCAGTTCAAAAAAGGAATTATAAATCTAATCTTTACTCTGGCGAGGTCTGATGTTGTCTTGGTGAGCGTGAAATTCACAGTGAAATAAAACTGCCAAATGGTCAGACTATATTCCTATCTTCCCACTCATTGTTGTTATGAATCTAATCAGAAAGATCCAATCATTTCAAATCATGCATATAGATATTTTCAAAATAGTCTCACGTGAAATAAGGTGCATGCCTGCAAAGGTCACGTCTTACCTTATATGGACATCTAATGTATTGCATACACTCTCACAGGCAGATCGGTAGACACACATTACAACATGGGTAAGCTGTAATACTTATTACTTTATTATAAAGTAATGTTGTCATAATAAGTCGGCCCGGAAGCGATTATGTCACACTTGTCTGCCCACACAGACAGTAATCTCGTTATCTGTCGTATGAGTACGCAAAAACCCCGTGTTTGCCCAGCTTGTTAACAAACGAATCGCTTATCAGTAGTTTAATCTAAACACGCCGGCGCTCATCTTATCTATTTGCTTCTCGCAGGCTGGGATAAACATTATCAGCAAGGAGTGTCACAAATGTTTGAACATACAAACTACTTGCTCCTTAGCCGATAATGAGAAAAAAATTGGTATTTTTAAAAGTACACAAATAAAAATCAGTACAAAATATGTCTCTGATCCTGTTGAAGTGAAATAGAGATCGTGAAGAGGTCGTCCATTTCGTCACATACACGAAAAAGTGAAAAAATATGTAACCACCCATATGAAACAGCGTCACATTTATTAAATGGATATACTACATTTCAAACCTTATACCAACAAAGGCACAATAGAGTTGTAGTCATTATTTATGAGAAAGTGAAATCCTCAAACAATAATAATGGTGACATAACAATAAATAAAGAAATAATAGTTAAACCATCTCTTTTTGGCAGCAGTAATATTTCATTTAAATCAAGTGCCGTAAAACCTGATTTAAGAACAATCAATCGTCAGAGCAAAACAGCTTTTATAGTAGAAGCAGCAATACCATATGATGCCCATTTAGATAAATGTTACTAAAATAAATTTGATAAGAAATATCCATTGACTGAAGAAGTTAACGAATTAGGCTGTCGTACACATGTTATCGTACTGATAATTATCAGCACGATAACATGTGTACGATAGCATAATTATAATTGGTAGTTTGGGACATGTGCATGTAAAGTGTGTGAGTGGATTAATGTCGTTGGGGTTGCGGAAATTTGAAGCCAAAGTTCTATGTAAATATGTCAGCATTAGTGCAATTATATGCTCTTCCAGAATATGGAAACTTCGATGTAAAAAAAACACCCATTTTAAATTGCTGGAGATGTTTTCAACACTTGTATTAAGTCTAATCTCAATTGGGCTCTGTTTAATAAACTAAACTACTATTGTATTTGATGCTTTATTTAGTATCTCACTCCACTACCTGTCAATATATTTTATGGGAAACAAAGATTCTGATAAAACACCCATGTAAAAAAACACCCATATTGATCTATTTGAAAGGTATTCCACACAAATTGTGTAAATTTCAATACTATTCATTTTTGGTATGTTGTATCATTTCATTACATGCCAATGTCTTTTAGAAAGCTTAAAGATTGTTATATATATGTAACACAAACATTCGATGTAAAAACACCCACATAGAACTACTTGAGACGTCTTCCACACTTTATATAAATTCTAATGATTCTCCTATATACTTACTTATATTAATACAATATTTACTTAAACTGTGTGACATACCTTTATATAACAGAATTTCCTGTCTACAGTACTATTGATCAAATCTGTTGTTGACTTCTGTCAATGCCATGATTTCAAACTGTCCAGAATCTTCTCTCTTTGTCGTCCCCTATCCCCTTTTCCTTCTATCTTTCATGTTCTCACGATACACCCCAGCTTCCTTCTCATCCCATGTCCAAATAAAAGTGCATTGCTTGTTTCTAACCTGAGGAATAAAATTGGCATTTTCCAAGACATCCCCATGTTCTTTTCAACATTCTTCTGTAAGACAACATCTCTGTGGAATATGGTGCTTTTCATAATTGTCCTTAACTCACTTCCGTATGTCAGGATTACTTCTCCATACTCTGAAGTGCTCTCTTTCTTATTTCCACAGAACCAATAGTTTTTGCATAAAATGATTTTCATTTTAAATAGAATACTGCTTTCACTTAGTATATTATACATATCACTTCTGAGATACAACACCCATCCGATTTTATTAATGTGCCCAGGTATTTGAATCTATGGACCTGTTTTACAATTGTTCTGTTTACTTTGAAAAAGCATTATGAAGAAGTCGTTTTCTTCGAGATGACGATAGCTTCTGTATTTTTTGCTATTAAAGCTAACATATTCTTCTAAGTGATGGCGAAAAGGCTCACTACATACCTCCTGTCAAATGGGTACATTGACACTACCATTCAGAAAGGAGGTATCCCAGGTACACCAGGATGTCTAGAGCATGGCACAATGATCAGGGAAGCAATCCAAAAGGCAAAGTCTGATAGAACAAACCTCCATGTAATCTGGTTGGATCTAGCAAATGCTTATGGATCCGTTCCACACCAGATGTTGTGGCAGGCCCTAGAAATGTATCATGTTCCACAAGAGATTGCAGCAATGCTGAATCTGTATTTCGCAGGGTTTTCTGTCAGATTTTCAACCAGAGAGTACACAACGAAGGGGATTGGCCTTGAAGTTGGAATTGCGATTGGATGTACCATCTCTCCGATACTATTCGTGATGGCTATGCAGGTAAACCTCAATGCGGCTGAAGGAATGGCTATAGGTCCAAAGCTCGGTGGAATGTGTCACATGCCACCGCTCGAAGCATTCATGGATGACACAACAATTCTGACATCAGATGAACATCAGGCCCGGAGGATGTTAACATGCCTGGATGAACTAGTCAGCTGGTGCAGAATGAGCTTCAAACCCAAAAAGTCGAGAAGCCTATCAGTCAGGAAAGGGAAGATAGCAGAGGTCATATTCATGGTTTCCAACCAAAGAATCCCCACTGTCATTGAGGAACCTGTTAAAAGTCTTGGCAGGGTGTACGATGCCTTATTAAAAGACTCGAAGGCAGTGCAACAGACAATAGAAATGGCAGACAGAGGGCTACAGATCATAGACCAAAGCAGCCTCCTAGGAAAATTCTAACTGCGGTACCTCCAGTTCATGTTGATATCTAAGTTGCTGTGGCCACTGCTTATATATGAAATAAGCACAATTACAGTGGAAGCTATAAAGCAGAAGGTCAACAAGTTCATGAGGAAATGGCTAGGGGTACCTCCAGGTCTGTCAGATGTAGCACTGTACTGCGAAAAGTCAAACTTCTGCGTCCCTTCAAGGCAGCTGTTGAAGAGTACAAAGTTGGAAAGGCAAGGCTTGCAGTGATGCTACGCGAGTCAGCAGATGACGTGGTTAAGTCCATTCAGCCCACACTGAAAACGGGAAGGAAGTAGAGAGTGGAAGAAGCTGTTGATGCTGCAGAAGAGTCGCTCAAACTGAGGGAGGTAATCTGATACACACAAACGAATAGACGGGGATTTGGTCATGGAGACATCCGCTGGTGGTCCAAGGCATCAAGCAGGGAGCGCATAGACATGGTAGTTCAGGAGATACGAGGAGCTGAGAATGATAAGAGGTTGCAAAAAGCAGTGCAGCAGGTCCAACAAGGCCAATGGACTACATGGGAAGGAGCCCTGCAAAGGTCCTTGACATGGAATTATATATGGCATATGGCACCTCTTAGGCTCAGCTTCGTTGTTAGATCAATGTATGACCTGCTGCCGTCGGCCACAAACCTTGTGAGATGGGGAACGTCGGATGATGAGCAGTGCCCCTGTGCCAGGGGAGGCAGACACTTGAACACGTGCTCTCTCAGCGTGTAACGTATCATTAGCGCAAGGGCGATACACTTGGCGCCACAACAAAGTGCTAAATGCGCTGGCTGCGACAATAGACCTGGCAAGGATGAAGGCGAATAGCAAACCCAGGCCAAGCACCGCAAATACATACTTTCTGAGGTCAAGAAAGTCAGCACACCCCAAACCGAGTAAACCACGTAGCAGTTTACCATCTCTTCTTGACTGTGCAAACGAATGGGAGATGGCGGTAGACCTACCTGGACGAGGGGCATATCCAGAGAGTATAAGAAAATCGCGGAGACGGCCGGATATAGTGCTTCATTGTTCAGCATCGCTTCGGGTTATACTGATTGAACTGACCGTGCCATTTGAGTCCAGATTGGACGAGCAACATTCGTTCAAAGCGGCCAAGAATAATGATCTGGCCGCGGATCTGAGACACGATGGGTTCAATGCAAGGGTCATGGCTGTTGAGGTTGGCGCAAGAGGGCTCGTGGCTGCATCAGTGTATGATTTATTGAAACTGTTGGGGCTGAGGGGACAGTCGAGAACAAGGGCACTGAAGAGGCTTAGTGAAACTGCCGAAAAGGCATCATTCTGGCTGTGGAACAACCGCAATAGGCTATGGAACTCGTGAGAGTAAACTCTGCGGTACAGAAAACACCAGGAATTTTTTAAGTCCACAATACGTTGAGTTTTTCGGTGTACTAGTGAAAGGGCTGTGACTGACGGGCAACACGCGGGGTGTTTTATAAGAGGTATTGGGCACAGAATTTCAGTTGCTAGCGCGCAGTGGCTAGCCTCGTCGGCTTCCCGCAGGTGTGTCAGTGTCTGTCCCTAGTCGTTGGGTGCGACGGAACGAACGGAATAATTTGTCTTCTATTTGTTACTTTCACAATTGCCTCCACGGCTGGCGGAGTTGTGGATTTTAAAGTTGCCACCAAAGTGAAATGGGTTCATTTTCGATACAAGACAACAGGAGGCTAAGACACTTGGGAGTCATGACCCAAGTGGGCCCGTCCCCCTTAAAATGTAAAGGAGTGTACAGGGCCGAAACACTTGTTCGACGGGGGGGACTTCTTCTGATGATCAGATTGCCTCCTGTTGTATCGCTCTGTAAAGAGTTTCCTATCATCTTAAGGCCATAATTTAAACTTTCTGTCAATTCTGTATAAATCATTTCTTACAACTCATTTTCACTATTCACCATTAAGTGTGTCTCATCGCCGTACCTCAAGTTATTTATATTATGTCCACCCACTGATACATTTGGCTTATCCTCCGTGGAATTCTTTTTTTTTTCCTACTGTGCACATTGAACACATCTGACGACAGCACACATCCCTGTGTAATAATTCTTTTTTTTTTACCTGCTGAAAAGTTCATATTTCGCTGCTAATTCTTACAGCAGCTGTTTGTTGCCAGAAAACGTTCTTTATTATTCTCAAGCCATCACCATAGATCCTTTAGCTGTATAACATTTTGATAATTTACACGTGATTCACTTTGTCAAATGAATTAGTGTAGTCTACAAAATTCTTAATATAGATCTGTTTTCACTTTTGTGGCCATTAATTTTCTTAGAATAAATTTGCCGTTGTTTGTACCTTTACCTTCTACAAAATGGAATTTTTCATCACTAATTGTTGTTGTGTCTTTTGTGTGCTACATTTCCAGTCGTTGCACTTGTGGTTTAGCCATGCTTCTTTTGTCGTTTTACATTTGCCTATTATTTCGTTATTTAGCCTGCCGTATTCTTATCTGCCTTGCTGGGTTTTCGGTCCTGCGTTCATCAGTTATTGTTATTGTTAATCAGAATCGACTTCACTGCACTCCTGGCAAACCCATAGGTGCTCAGTCTCCCTCAAAAAATGTCGAAGAGTATGAATGCTAACTGTACCTGTAGCACGTTGGTTGTATATCACATAACGGTTTCTGCATGTATTTTTGTGCTCTCTCACACCTTCAGCCCCTCCGGCAGTATCATCTATTTTGCTTCATTTTCCTCACCGATCATCTTATTATTTGGATTACTTGGCATATTTTATGCCCTACATTCTTTCTGTGACATTCCCAGACTGTTTACGTTACGCCAGGTGATTCGTGATAATTCCACGTTTATTGAACCGGTCAGCGAGCGATATTCTTATCATGAAAAGCCTGCTCGCCACCTTTTGATGCAGACGGCAAACGTGAAGAGAGATAGCGACTTTCACGTAACTCATTTCCGGGGCTAGTGACAATCAGGCAATTAACACCTGGGTTGCGGTCTGTATGTCTGAGGAAACAATATTGTTTGTCTGAGCGGCCGGCGATCTTTTGTTTGAATGTCTGGAGAACGCACGATCATAGACGATAATGAGATAATCGCTTCACGGGATCATCCCTGTGACACAATTTTACCAGATAATCTGTCTGGCGAGTTAATATTTGAAGGTAGCATCTGGACATCAAATATGTTCCCAGATTTGTTGTGAGTTGGCGGAAATTTTACAGCATGATTTGAAAGAGGTCACACGTTGGAATATTATATGTAAAATTTTAAACACGCGGCGGAAATTATGAATTTAAACACCCCTTCCCATGTGGTGCTGAAAGAGCTTACGATTGGATTGAAGTGAGAGCCGGAATACACAATGAATCTCATTGGGAAGTTTGCCAGGAAGCACAATCTGAGATTTGAACTGAGAATGAGAGATATAATCTAGCGAAATCAGAGACACAGACCATACAGACAGCTTCTAACGAGCAACTCCCAAAATCCAAAGCAAGAAGGATTGGACCTAGAATTCCATACTTGTAAGTGACAGATCGAAGTATTAGGGAAACTTAAAACCTTAAAAAGTAAGCCCGCCTTTATAAATACGAAGACTGGAACCCTAAAGAATTGGACCACCCGTCATAAGAGAAACTTTCCCAGATCAAGTGTTTCCCAGATTCACCCGTCATAAAAGGGATTCAAAATTTCCAGACCAAATGATTCGAGATCATATAACCTAAATTGCTCGTGTCCATTCTAAACTGTGCGAGGAGATGTGTATAACCCAATTGGGTTCGTGGTACAAGACTATTCGTGGAACGAAGCTAGTCGTGAGGGACACGCAGGGAATCAACACCAACCGCCTAAATTGGACAAGTTGTATAGAGAAGAGCCCTCACCACCGAAGAACTGACGGGAAAAACGGCTGCAGGACCCCCTTATAAAAGTGCTTATAAAAAGGCACCAGCAACCGGACATAATTTTCTGAACTATATCCTCACCCTAAATCTCCGTGAAGAAATAATTTGATTCCAATATAAAATTAACCAGCATTTCCTTTATTTTAAACTGTTAATACTAATTGATTATTAAATTTGTTACCTGTTGTTTCAAAACTAAACAGTAGTTTATTCAGTTATTATATGTTTCAAAGCAAACGGTTGAGCCAGAATATTATATATATATATATATATATATATATATATATATATATCTAAATATAAATATATATATATATATATATATATATATATATATATATATATATATATATGATAGGAAACTCTTTACAGAGCGATACAACAGGAAGCAATCTGATCATCAGAAGAAGTCCCCCCGTCCGACAAGTATTTCGGCCCTATATACTCCTTTACACTCTAAGGGGGGCGGGCCCACTTGGGTCATGACTCCCAAGCGTCTCAGCTTCCTGTTGTCTTGCATCGAAAATGAACCCATTTCACTTATGGCAGCAACTTTAAATTCCACAACTCCGCCAGCCGTGGAGGCAATTGTGAAAGTAACAAAGAGAAGACAAATTATTCCGTTCGTTCCGTCGCACACACTGAGACACCAGCGCGAAGTCAACGAGTCGCCACTGCGCGTTCCCCACTGGACTATTGATACTGACACCCCTTATAGTATACACCGCTTGTCGCCCCTGAGTCGCAGCCCGTTCACTAGTTCACCACAAACCTCAGCGTATTGTGGACTTAGAAAAATTCCTGGTGTTTTCTGTACCGCAGCGTTTATTGTTACGATCTCCATTCCCCATTGCGGTTGTTCCACAGCCAGCCTGATGCCTTTTCGGCAGTTTCACTAAGCCTCTTCAGGGCCCTTGTTCTCGACTGTCCCCTCAGCCCCAACAGTTTCAATAGATCATACACTGATGCAGCCACAAGCCCTCTTGCGCCCACTTCAACAGCCATGACCCTTGCAGTGAACCCATCGTGTCTCAGATCCGCGGCCAGATCACTATACTTGGCCGCTTTGAACGAATGTTGCTCATCTAATCTGGATTCAAATGGCACGGTCAGTTCAATCAGTATGACCTGAAGCGTTGCTGCAGAATGAAGCACTATATCCGGCCGTCTCCGCGATTGTCGGATACTCTCTGGATATGCCCCTCGTCCAGGTAGGTCTACCGCCATCTCCCAATCATTTGCACAATCAAGAAGAGATGGTAAACTGCTACCAGGTTTATTCGGTTTGGGGTGTGCTGACTTTCCTGCCCTCAGAAAGTATGTGTTTGCGGTGTCTGGCCGGACTTTGCTATTCGCCTTCATTCTTGCCAGATCTATTGTCGCAGCAAGCTCATTTAGCACTTTGTTATGGCGCCAAGTGTATCGCCCTTGCCCTAATGACACCTTACACGCTGAGAGCACGTGTTCAAGTGTCTGCCTCCCCTGGCACAGGGGGCACTGCTCATCATCCGACTTTCCCCATTTCACAAGGTTGGTGGCCGATGGCAGCAGGTCATACAGTGATCTGACAACAAAGCTGAGCCTAAGAGGTGCCATATGCCATATATCATTCCATGTCAAGGACCTCTGCAGGGCTCCTTCCCATGTAGTCCATTGGCCTTGTTGGACCTGCTGCACTGCTTTTTGCAACCTCTTATCATTCTCAGCTTCTCGTATCTCCTGAACTACCATGTCTCTGCGCTCCCTGCTTGATGCCTTGGACCACCAGCGGATGTCTCCATGACCAAATCCCCGTCTATTCGTTTGTGTGTATCCGATTACCTCCCTCAGTTTGAGTGACTCTTGGGCAGCATCAACAGCTTCTTCCACTTTCCACTTCCTTCCCGTTTTCAGTGTGGGCTGAATGGACTTAACCACGTCATCAGCTGACTCGCGTAGCATCATTGCAAGCCTTGCCTTTCCAACTTTGTACTCTTCAAATACTGACTTGAAAGGAAGCAGAAGTTTTGACTTTTTGCAGTACAGTGCTACATCTGACAGACCTGGTGGTACTCCTAGCCATTTTCTCATGAACTTGTTGACCTTCTGCTCTATGGCTTCCACTGTACTTGTGCTTATTTCATATATAAGCAGTGGCCACAGCAACTTTGGTATCAACATGAACTGGAGGCACCACAGTTTGAACTTCCCCAGGAGTCTGCTTTGGTCTATGATCTGTAGCCCTCTGTCTGCCATTTCTATTGTCTGTTGCACTGCCTTTGAGTCTTTTAATGAGGCATCGTACACCCTGCCAAGACTTTTAACAGGTTCCTCAATGACAGTAGGGATTCTTTGGTTGGAAACCGTGAATATGACCTCTGCTATCTTCCCTTTCCTGACTGATAGGCTTCTCGACTTCTTGGGTTTGAAGCTCATTCTGCACCAGCTGACTAGTTCATCTAGGCATGCTAACATCCTCCGGGCCTGATGTTCATCTGATGTCAGAATTGTTGTGTCATCCATGAATGCTTTGAGCGGTGGCATGAGACACATTCCACCGAGCTTTGGACCTATAGCCATTCCTTCAGCCGCATTGAGGATTACCTGCATAGCCATCACGAATAGTATCGGAGAGATGGTACATCCCATCGCAATTCCAGCTTCAAGGCCAATCCACTTCGTTGTGTACTCTCTGGTTGAAAATCTGACAGCAAACCCTGCGAAATACAGCTTCAGCATTGCTGCAATCTCTTGTGGAACATGATACATTTCTAGGGCCTGCCACAACATCTCGTGTGGAACGGATCCATAAGCATTCGCTAAATCCAACCAGATTACATGGAGGTTTGTTCTGTCAGACTTTGCCTTTTGGATTGCTTCCCATATCATTGTGGCATGCTCTAGACATCCTGGTGTACCTGGGATACCTCCTTTCTGAATGGTAGTGTCAATGTACCCATTTGCCAGGAGGTATGTAGTGAGTCTTTTCGCCATCACTGAGAAGAATATCTTCCCTTCCACATTGAGTAGTGAGATTGGCCTGAACTGACTGATGTCTGTGGAATTTTGCTCCTTCGGGATGTAGACTCCGTTCGCCTTTCTCCATTCCTTGCTTACAAGCTGGGTTTTCCACGCACTCTTCAGTAAACGAAGCAGTCGTTTGAGCACCTCAGGGCATCTCTTATACACCACATATGGAACACCATTAGGACCTGGAGCTGACTTGCATCGAGCTTTCTGGACAATGCTTTCTACCTCTTGCACCGTTGGGGGCTTGGTGTTAAATTCAGCTCCTGGCTTACTCGGCCATTTAAGGCCTGCCATGCTGCTGAGCGGCTCATCTTTGCGACCATCTGAATATGTCATTCCAAGGTGTTCTTCCAGGTCTTCTTTCCTGATGTTTAGCATACCCGACCGAGGCTGCTCAAACAGTTCTTTGGCAAACTTGAAGGGCTCCCTGAAGAATCTTTCCCTATCCATTCGAGTCTTCCTTTTCTTCCTGCACAACCTTTCTGCTCTACAAAGGGCATTATGTTGGCCTTTCAGGTGCTCCCAAACCTGTCGTAACCCTTCCTTCTCTGCGGCAACTGTGTTTTTGAACAGTTTTCGGGCATGCTTCTTCTGTTTTCTGATTTCTTCTATTTTAATTTGTCTTCTGCTTTTTCGTGGTGGGTTACTTTCCCTTGCCTCCCTCACTCCGAACACTTTGCGACAGTGCAGATATATATATATATATATATATATATATATATATATATATGTATATATATATATATATATATATGTATATATATATATATATATATATATATATATATATATATATATATATATATATATATATGTATATGTATATGTATATGTATATATATATATATATATATATATATATATATATATATATATATATATATATATATATATATATATATATATATATATATATATATATATATATATATATATATATTTATTTTTTATTTATTTATTTATTTATTTATTTATTTATTTATTTATTTATAGACATATATTTACCTCTAAACAGAGCTATACAGTTATAACAGGAAATTTGCTGAATTAACTCAGCTTGGGGTTGAACAGACTAAAAAACCATTCAAATGTTCAGCACCAAGCAGCATTGTTCTTGACTTCTGAATTATCTTGGGAAATTTCCCGTAAGGTAGAAGCGTATTTACTCTTCTATCTACATCTCTGCCAAGAGTAATCTTGTGCGAAGGCAGACACCTTTGAAGACCGATTTAGATACTCTTGAGTTTTGGCCACTGTTGGACAACTACTGCAAAGCAGGGGAGGCAATCCGTGACAATTTGGGGGCAAGGCCGAGGATAAGAAACCTGAAGGTTAATTCACCTAGAAATCTGACAAGAAATTTTAGATTACTGAAAGACTATGGCTAGTTATTAGTTTAGATAGATCTGCTCATACGTCTTGCAATAAATAAATAAGTTGAAATATTTTAAGAGTAAAGTAAATAATTGATAAAATCAAAAACGCCTCTTAAAAATAATTGGAAGAGGAAAAATATATGTCCATTGCTGAAGCCTTATTTCTGTTGTTGGTGTTGTGAATTTCATAATTTTAGTCAGCTACTATTTTGACATTAGAGCGGCTAATTTTATTTTATTTTAGTAGCAACTGCATTTTTCGTGTCGCCTGTAAAAAATTTCCTTGCACAGCAAGGCCGAACCACAAAATCTTAACACGTTTTACCCAAGTATGGCTTAAGAGATGGGTTTATCTGGCAAAGATTTAGTTGACTGTATGGAAAAATTTGTGGAGAAAGGCCGTGCCAGGGCAGAAAAAGACCGTGACAGGGCGGAAAAAGTCAAGGAGAGGGCAGAGAAAGCCGCAGAACGCCAGCAGAGACTGATGGCGAGAGAACATGAAAAAGAAGAGAAAGAAATGCTAAGAGCTTTTGAGGAGCAGAAGGCTAAAAAGGAGAGGGCATTCGCTAAGGAAAAGGAACATGCTGAAAGGGCATTCGCTAAGGAAAAAGAACAGGCCGAAAGAGCAGAAAGGAAGGAACAGGCCGACAGAGCGCACGCACCCAGACATAAAGAACTAGAGAGTGAAGGAAGAAGAATCGAATCTAGCTCTAGCACTAATGGGTCGGGGAGTTCTCAAGATAGTGATGGGGGAAATATCTCTCACATGGTAGTTCGAAGCGCGGCCTCTTTTCAGTTAGATGTCTACTCAGAGGCTTCTGAGAAAACAGATATATATCTTGCTAGGTTTCAGTCTTCAGCTACCGCCTATGGATTAGATCGGGAGAGATACAACATGAAGTTATCTCAGAGCCTGTCGTGAAACATTCTAAATCCACATATATAAATTAAAAGGTAAATGTAAAGCCTAACACATAAATTCAATAAAAGGAAAGAAGAATGGTAAAGTACAGTGCTGTCACAATGGCGTACAAAAATCCCCCTTGTTTTCTACTTCGTCTGCAAATTGTAACGTTTCCACGTTGATAGTAAAGCCTATAGCAGCATACACGCGTTTCCACAACACAATAAAACGTGTACTGCATTTCTAAGAAAACCTTGAGATACGCAAGCTAATTAATGACCTAAATTAATACTAACATTAATTACACTACGTTAACATAAACGGAAAGACAGATGAACTTAAGATAGAGAGAGAGGGAGGGCTGAAAGCAGGAACGCATGCAACACGAACACGCGTCTCGCGATACAAAATTAATACCCTCCCCGCGCGAAAGGCCAGAAGCACTAACTTTTTTTTTTCAAATAGACCGTGATAAAAAACACTACCCATACGAGAGTTAGGTTTAAAAAACCTGAAAAACGCTTATTAGGAAACATGACATTATACTGGTTTACGTTTGAAAGCCTGACAGTACAGCAGACACCCTAAAAGTTTGGAAGTGAGGAGGTGGTAACAGCACGACTATCCTAGAAGAAAATACATATTTTGAACGCCGCCACTTAGCTCCCTTAAAACTTATATATTTGGGTTCCTTAGGACTTGCTGACAAAAAATATGTTAAGTGTTACGCAAATAGTCTAGGAATTAACAAATTATAGCCAAAAGAAAATAGTGAGGGTGTCAGACAACACCAAAAAATAATCGCACAGTGGCATGTTTTGAAACCACTAATTTTACGGGAAATGGGCCACCATGTAAAATCCTATTTGATTGGATAGAAGTAAATGTAAGGCTAAACACGATTAGTCGGGTTACAAATACTAATTTTTTGTTGTTAGGGAAACGTGAGTAGGGGTACTTTTTTTGAAAAGCTGTGTAAACATGGCCCGATTGGTTAGACCCGCCAATATAGGCAATTAAGAGCGTCAGTTCAGTACCACATTTTAAAATAAAATTACTAAGAAACAGTGCGTTGAGATCCAGATCATATTTTTATAAATAAAAGTCTGGGACAGAGGCAGATCGGAATTTGTGCCACTATTCATCGGCAGTCAACGTATCTGTGTATTATTTCCATGATTTGTGGTACGCTTGATATATTCAATATCATTTTAATGAAAATTGAATGTAAATTGATAATTTATGTCTGTATATGTGTGTGGTTCAGTAGCAAACATGAGGCAAGGCCTAAATCTTGCTCCAACCTGAACAGGAGGTGTCGGAGAAAAGTAAAACTGCATGGAATTGCCAAACAGTACACTGACACCTATCTTATTGACTACAAGGAACTAATGCTGGAATTGCAGAGGCGTAGTAACCATTTAGGAGGAGAATACTGGTATAAATTGTTTCAGATGAAGCTAGCAGTTGGCCTAACGCTCTGAACTCAGTGTTTGTTATGTATTGTGTTCAGTATGGAAATAGATTATAAATTAGTTATGAAGTAGGAGGTACAACCTTCTTGTTTCAGGGACTGTGGTCCTAGTTATTGAAGCAGCACCTGGTCTGAGTTTTGCTGAATCCAGAGGCTGACAGCATACTCCTTGGTCCAGATAGCGACCAGTGAGGTGTCTACAGAACACAGTGAAGCGATCGAGCAGAGGAGTCTTTTCCTGCCGCCATCACGAAAGATAAGCTTCTGTGGCCAGATAGCTCAACATTATGTGCCCCCTCAAAAATTGACATTTTAGTAAACACAGAGGGACAATTAATTGGTTCAAATGATAGGAACTGTGAACTTTTCCCAATACTATTTCCCCGATAATCAAACACTTGAAGTCATGATGAAAAACAACAACCAAGCTTGAACAAAACCAGTAATACCTCATATTACTACTGCACAAATTACACACATAGAATAATAATAAACTATGTCAATACAAAGTTCATATATATAAACTGTGTACATAATACTTGTAATTACATTTGATTGTGATTCCTGGTTCACTGTGTAGTTGAATCAGGATACCCATTATTGAAATAATTAATACATATATTTTTTAAACTTAAACACTTGACTCATTTAAGATAGTCTTATAGAGTGTTATATGTGTGTGAGTGTCACAGTGTTGTAAAGTGTTGTGGAATAAATTGAATTGTTTATCTGTATGTTGTTGTTGTGACTTACACTTCATCATTTTCATAACCCTAGACATTTAACGTAGTCATCACAATATTCCAGAATAATTCTGACTGAGGTATAAATGTGGTAGCAAGTAAGGTTATTTGTAATACACCACACCTATTATATACAGATACCTTCACAGCTGATCTCAGTCAGTACACTAAGTCCCCTATAAATATTTATAACATCCCACTTTACCACAGAGCCTGAGAGGACCTGCTTACGATGTCTTCCTCAAAATGGCCACGTAAGACAACAACAATTATGATTTGTTGAAGAAAGCTTTACTTCAACGTTTTCAGCTGACCGCACAAATATTTCAGAGCAAATTGCGGGAAGCCAAAAGGCAAAAAAACGAGTCTTATATGCAATTTGCTACACGTCTGGCTATGTACTTGGAGACGAATTTTATGAAGGGTTACAAGAAATGATTTTGTGGAGCAGTTTAAGGACTCGCTCACCCCAGACATGAGAAGGTTCCTAGCGGAGCAAGGGACCGAAACTCTTGATCAGGTGGTACTGTTTTCTGATCGGTACCAGAGCGCCCAGTCGGAAGTGACCCCGGCTAAAAGGCGCCCACACGATAATCACCTCAAATGAGAGGAGCACCCCTTTACTGACTCCAAGAGTACGACCAACACCTCACACAACACGACACAACAGCAACAGCAGGAACAACAACCACAAGATCACCATAGGCAGAAACAGAGCAATTCAGCCCATGGAACTGGAAAACGATTTTGTAAATTGTGCAAAACCGATACGCATATTACATCGGATTGTAAGAGGCTGAAAACAGGTCCTTATAATGTTGCTTGCCTGATCAGGGGGCCGATAGGGAAACATGACCCCCAGGTATATGAACAAAATTCTAGTCACCCTTCTATTACTGAGCAAGTAAGCGTTGGTAACCACACCATACGATGTTGGAACGATTCGGGTCTAGAATACTTGGCTCTAGTTTCCTCATCTTTGGTGAAGGCCCACCAATATACTGGTGAAACTGTAGAAATACAGGGGCCCCAGAAGAATATAAAGCCTATGCTTCTTCCAGTTGCGGAAATTAATGTCTCAGCCCGATATATACGGGAAAAAATCAATGCCGCAGTAGTAGACGATTTAGTCTACTGTCTCATATTAGGGAGAAAATATTTCTGTCTTCGAGATCCATCACGTGACTCCAGGTCGACACAAGAGAGAGAGAGAACACGGAACACACCCAAGCGGCGCATGAGCTCGTATCTCTAAACAGCCCGAATATTTCGGAGCTGGAGCAGGCACAAAGGGCCGATAAAATCCTAAAGCCTTGCTTTTCAAAGTTGTATGGCAATTACTTCCATACTCCCCAGGGAGCATATTACAGGGAGAAAGGTTCGGTCTATAGACGTGTGGGGAATAAGAGACAGTTAGTTGTACCATTATCCTATTGCACCCGCCTAATGCAGGAAATGCATTTAACCAAACCCCACCCCTTTAAAGGTTCATATGCCCTGGAGAATGCATATTTCCTTGAATTATTTCTGGCCAGGTTTGCGACATGATGTTAGACGCTTAGTGAAAGATTGCTCTGTTTGCCAAAAACCTTAGAACCAGAAGGATGAAATTCCGAAGAAAGAGTTTGAGAAGAGTACCCAACACTCAACATTGGATAAGTCGTACCTCAACTCGACATTTCTGTGCAGTAAAGCAGAGTTACGACAAGCGCAGATGGAAGACATTACCTTAGCGCCTTATTCTGAACAGAGTCAGATCAAGATAACCGATGCCTCAGATGGAACTTTCCACAAAGAGGATGGAATTATTTATCGACGGACGAGGCAAGGCAAGCAACTCGTGGCATTTCTCCCCTTAAGACCCTCCGTCATGAAAGCGGCTCATATATCCTCTTCGGGGGAACATGTTCCCGTGGGTACTTCAAGAGGTTTACTTTTGGCCCAAACGATGGGAGGACGTTCGACAGTTCGTTTTAAACTGTAAACAATGCCAAGCACGCAATTTAAACACTCGCCACTTGGATAATCTTTAACAGAAAATACTCATCATCGTGTGATGGTATGGTGTTTTATGTAAGAAGTCACTTGGCAACTTTTAGGTTTGACTTAGCTGCAAGTGGTAGTTTCTGCTCCCGCTGTCTTTTTGGGTTCTGTGAAGATAGGTCACTGGAGTTCTCGCGTCTCTGGTCAAGATTAAAGGCGCAGCACATTCCAAGTAAGATCAGGGAGTAACTACAAAGCTGGTCCCGCGTCCCTAAGACCCTCTGACGATGGTGTATAGCTCGACGTCAGGCCACTTCTACCCTCACTTTTTTCCAGAGATTAGTACCCTCAGCTGGTACCACCAACTGGTATGGTAAAAGAATAGAATAAAATACCCTCTGAGTGTTGAGTTTCCCGACACATACTTATGTGTCCCCATCTTCCTATTCCACCATCCCATCTTCTTCTTCGTCTTCTTTAATCCATAACCGCCAACCGCCAAAGCAGTCAGTGGCCATCACGCCTGGTGGCGTCTTGTAGGACAGCAACAAATTCATTCCACTTTGCTCGGTCGGCGGCCATCCTTCGTACAGTGCCCCAACTCTGGTTCATTCTTTGCATCTCGGCTTCCACAGTTCTCCGCCAAGTTGTTTTTGGTCGGCCTCTCTTTCGCTTTCTCTCGGGGGTCCATAGCATAGCTGTTCTTGTGATGGTATCAGGGTCCCATCCCATCTACCTCAGACTATACCCGCGATGGGAATTAAGCTTAATGTCTCAGCCCGATATATACGGGAAAAAATCAATGCCGCAGTAGTAGACGATTTAGTCTACTGTCTCATATTAGGGAGAAAATATTTCTGTCTTCGAGATCCATCACGTGACTCCAGGTCGACACAAGAGAGAGAGGGATTACCCTCGAGAGAAAAACTTTCTTTACATTTAAATTGAATAGCTTTTACATTTACTTTACATTCAAATGAAAAGGTTAATTGTATAGATAGAATATGGTTTACATTTACATCTACACTGGTTAAAAAGCTTGAAAACTTCCATTAATTTTAAAGTGCTTTTGTTTACATAGACACTTACTCTGGTTGGAAAATGTAACTATTATAATTAGAATGTACATCATTTTTTTCATCTTTCCTTCCCTGCTCCATATGGAACTACCTATGCTTTTGGTTCTCTTTAAGAATCTAGCAATAAAGCAGTCACCAGCCCTTCCAGTAGTGGTTCATGAAATCATCATTCTATATGCTGGGGTTGCTAGCCTCAAATGACTTGGACATCCACTAGCAATTTTCACATATTAATATTCACGTGGCAATATAAACATATTAGTTCACATGTTAGTAATAAAACATTATAGAATGTGAAATGTACAACTTTCGCCAATCTTGGCTCACCGACTGTTTGCTCAGAGAAGTAGGTTAAGGCACTAGCAGATGTCTTTTTTCACGTGTTCTTGGGGGTCGTTAGTTTAAGATTAAATTCCCTCTATGACTCCGTATTTTCAGTCTCCTCAGGTCCCGGTTTTTCCTGGGCTGTATATAATATATATATATATATATATATATATATATATATATATATATATATATATATATATATATATATATATATATATATATATATATATATATATATATATATATATAATACTATTATTATATATATAAAAATACTATAACAAAAGTACAGTCTGATAAGTGGAATTCTGATTCTAGTTTTAACTCTGGCAGTCTGGTTGTCGTCTTGGCAAGCGATTCTCACAGTGAACTAGACTTGCAAAAAATGTCAGATTATATTGCAAGTTTTCGTCCCCCGCCTTGTTGGTTACGATTTACGCAGGGTCCAGTCAGGAATTTGGTGGTTCCTCTATTTCGAACCCCCGCCAATCGTTTCAAAACTGCATATATAGGTGTTGTAATTCAAATATTTCCACGTAGGAAAAGTTCTGCGCGTAATGCAGAGGTCACGTCTACCATATATGGAAGTGGCACGTCCGTACACTCTCTTAGCAGTGTGTTCAAATGTAACACCTTACTTTTATCTAAAGTAATCTGTTCGTGAAAGTCGGACAGGAAACAGTTATGTCATTCATGTCTGTCCAAGATTTTTCGCACAGACAAGTAATCTCTTTATCCGTCGCTTGTGCACGCAAAATCCGTCTGCTGGAGATTAATTTTATTGCCGTGCACGGTTTGAGCAAAACAAAACTAATGCGAAAACTGACCAGCCCATATGGGTTTTACTTGCGTTAATCTCCGCAAAGCTGTGAAGCGCCAAGAAAATGTGATAAATTATCACAAAAGGGAGTGTCAGAATGTTTTGACAATATCAAATATCTGTTTCATAAGAGCAGAAAGAAATGTGTCGACCAGGAAATTTCTCGTAATCAGTCCTCACTTCAATTGAAAATGAGTACTGCCGCAGTGGAGAAGGGATCGAACCCAAAATTCCGTGACATTTACATCGTGACATATATTTTTCTCTCTTAAGGAAACAACATTTATAACAAATTTGTCACGGTTTGCCTCCCCTTAGCTCTGCAGTAGTGGTCCAATAGTGGCCAAAAGAGTAACTGATGTGGGTCTTCTAAGGTATCTGCCTTCGCACAAGATTACTCTTGGCATAGTTGTAGATAGAAATATAATGATGCTTCTACATCCAGGGAGTATCCAAAAGATATTCAGAAAAACGAGAACAATGCTGCATTGGCTGAGCACGTTAACTCTAGTATCTGGCGTCAACTTTTGTGAAGGATAGGGTTACCTTATAATTCGTTATCTCGTTCAAGCCCCCAGCGAATTCCTCTTTTTATTATTGTATAGCTCTGTTTAAGTGTATTTAAGAAATTGTCTAATACATACGGAAACAACACATTCAAAATGATTAAATCAACTTTAAATTTGGATAGATATAAGTAACAAATTTAATAATCAATTAGGTTTCAACAGTTAGTAAAAATTGAATAATTCTTTAACAAATTGGTCATCATCATATGATGTTAATGGGGATTAATATAAGGGGAAGTTTCACTTGGCAGCTTTTATTTGTACACTTAGCTGCTGGGGTTTTTGCTACCGTGGTGTTTTGGTTCTTCGCAGATAGGTGACTTGATCGTTCGGGTCTCTGATCAAGATTAAGAGTTGCAGCACGTTCCAAGTAGAATCAGGGAGTAACTGCAAAGCTGGTCCTGCGTCTCTAAGACCCGTCTGATTATGGTATCTAGCGTCGACTTCAGGCCACATATACCCTCACTTGTTCCAGAAATAGTACCCTCAACTGGTAACACCAACTAGTGTCACAAAGAAGAGAAACAAATACCTCTGAGTATTGAGTTTCCCGACACATACTTATATGTCCCCATCTCCCTATTCCACCATCCCATCTACCTTCAGAACTTTTACGCTCTCTAAGAATTAATCTTAATCCCAGTGGGCAAAAAACGATCTTTACATTTAAAATGAATAGTTCTTTTTTTAACTTTAGTTGAAAATGCTAACAATATAGTTTGAATATATTTACAATTACATCGGTTAAAAATGTTGTAAACTTTCATTACAGTTAGAGTGAATATGTTTTACATTTACACTGGTTGAAAAGGTTGAAACTTTCATTACGTTTAAAGTGAATATGTTTTACATTTACACTTGTTGAAACGGTTGAAAATTTCATTTCATTTAGAGTGAATATGTTTTACATTTACACTGGTTGAAAAGGTTAATAATATAACAAATATATACATCATTTCTTTCATCATTCCCTTCCTGCTCCATATGAAACTTGGGACTACCTCTGCTTTTGGTTCTTTATAAGAAACTCGCAATAAAGCAGTCAGCAGCCCTGGCAGTGGTGGTTCATGAAATCATCATTCTATATGCTGAGGTTGCCAGCCTCAAATGACTTGGACGTCCACTAGATATTTTCACATATTAATATTCATATGTCAATATAAACATATTAGTTCTAATGTTAATAATGAAACAATATAGAATTCAAAATGTACAACTTACGACAATCTTTAAGCTCACAGACTGCTGGCTCAGAGAAATAAAGGCACTTGTAGAGGCCTTTTACACTTGGTCTGGGTGTAGCAAAATATGCGAGAATAAACGCTCAATTCAGTACGATTTAGACATAAAACGATAATAAATACATTTACCCGCATGTGTCTGACGGTTGTCATCTTCGAAGCCAGCACCGCTGCTTTTTGCACAGTGCTAAGCCTAGAGAACGATTTCACGGAAAAAGTCTGACGCGCTTTAGTTTCGTTTTCGAGAAACACTACTAATATTTAACTTTTGCTTAATCTGCTGATTACACTTTGTAAGTCTAGCCTTACAATTAACTATTGGCGGAAATATACCCCAATATAGCTATCTGAAGTAACACTTTCTGTCAACTTTGTAGCAAAATCAGTAGTAATCCTTACATTTTTTGGTAATATTACACGATACAATGCTAAACTAGTAACGCAAATTCTTAAACCCGCCCTGTCTACCCCGCTTCGATGACATAGTCTGCAACGCATATATTCACACTGCGAAAAAGCCAGCCACGGCGTAACCACGCAGACAGTTTTATTTCCTCCTAGGGTAGCATTTCTGATGTAACTAACACAAGTAGTTATTGGAAAAAATACATGCTCGCAAGATGAAGGAGGGGAAGATGGTGGACTTGTGTAAAATTTTATTTGACGATGGACGATGAAATAAATTGGAAATTTTAAACCATTATGAAGTTCCCCATAAGAATTATATGGTAGTGTGACGTAAAGTTAGCTGAGTAAGAATGTACTTTAAAATATATGATATTCCCAGTATTAGAGAAGTTATTGAAGAAATACTAATCTCTAAGAAACACACGACCAACACACGATTGCTCCAGTAACGTTAGGGGAACGAGAGCTGGGAAAAGAGGCAGGGAGGTACATTCAAATTAGCTTGAGGTGAACAGAGTATGAATGGGAAAGGGAAACGGTAGGAGAAATGTAATCCTAAACGTAATATCTTTTGTATTGGGCATGACTAAAGCAGACTAGCCAATCCACCACCAGTTATTCAAAATTATTTGGGTTTTTCATTCAAACTGCATTTGAATTCAAGTAGTAGAACGTTACGATTGGCTAGGGCTGGTAGATATTAGAAAAGGCTTTGACTATTCATTGCCAGTTGAACTAATATTTTATACAGATACGCTGAAAAACAGCTGTGTTAATTATAAACTTAAATAAAGAATCAAGTCACAGTCTGTACGATTCGGAGGAAGCTGAGGCCATTTTTTCACTAAATCAGCGTCATTTGTTTATATATTTCTTGATTGTGGTAAGGATATTTTATGAAATTTACTATGTTTGGTCCAACTACAAAGTTAGATACTGCTTTTGGGGAAAAAGTGAAGGACATGTCGGAAGCAGACATTGTTGAGTCCTCACAGTAAACGGTGTCTAACTGATGTATGTTGTTATAATTATGTTGACATATTATTGTATTAAAATAGTTTAGCAAGCCTCTGTGTTCAATGAACACTGTTTACATGCCTGAAGCAAATATAAGTGTAAAGAAAAGAAGAGAAGATCATATCACAGGAAATGTGGTTACTACACATTATTGTATGGAGGAAAAGTATGTGAACGTACAGTGGCGTATCTACTATAAGGACTTGAGGTGTGGTCACAACAAGGTGGGAGTCCTGTACGATTCGGGGCTAGTGCATTTGTAAGGCACGCGAGGCTGACCCCATACCCACGTAGGGAATTAAGTGTTAGAATAAATGATCAGAGATAAAAGGCCAGGGTGTCCTTTTGTTGCAGAGGGTCTATGTTCCTGTTGCCGGCTGGTGACAGGAAACCTGCTGAGTGCTTATAAACGCCAACCAGTCTCCAACCAGACTTATATGCTGTTGAATATCCAGTAGGAGCTTTGGCGATTGTTGAACTTGAAATTTCTGCAACTACCCATCGTATTATCTTACAACAAGGACCCTCAGGTGAAGAGTAAAACCTCTGGGGCATCTCTGACATTTTCTTGTGTTTCAAAATATTACACAGGAATTTTATGGGGGTAGGATGAACTACAGCCCTCAGATACAGTGACTCTCCCGTTATATAAATACAGTGAATTAGCTTAATATTTCCTACAGGAAAAACAGTTATAAATACATAATAACTTTTAGTTATTGGGCAGATTGTCCCAACATTTTAAATTGTTCTTTTTCTGTAAACTATCTTGTCTTTGTTTTCAAAGACCTGTCCACAAGCTATGAATGGACAGGCAAAATAAATTGTAAATACTTTTTTAAAAGAAAAACTTAACTGCTAGTTATTAACTTCTTTAATAGAAACTTAAAGTGTTTGATTGTTGTGTACCATCATTCATTTCTCCCCTAGACACTAGGTACACCATACACCATACACTAGAGCCAGAAGATTGACCGTGTGAGACCTAGGGAGGTAGCTGTAGGTTCTCTGCACATAATTCATCATCATCATTTATAGAGTCAGAGGCCTACTTTTGCTTGACCTCACACGGTTATAGCAGACACCTTTTCATTCTTTTAGGATACCATCACAGCCTCCCCAGCAAAATCAACTTTGCTACACTGGGGTGTTATTACTTTAGCAATAAGTTCCCACTTTGACTTGTGTTTCAGTTCCCTCAGATTCCGGTTTTATGTAGGAAAATATTAGAGCTTTCCCGGGCTTTAAGTCTTCAAGACACTAAAACAAGGGTCCAGTCCATTGAATGAAAGCTGATTTTGTCTTAACCCTGGTAAGCTCTGGTTGTCTTCTTGGCGTGAGGTAGATTTTCACAGTTTTCTAAACTGGCTAAAGTGTCAAATTATATTGCCCCTTTCGTTCCTGGCACGTGTTGTTTACGATTAGACCAGGCCCCAATCAGAAATGTAATTATGTTTACATCTCGAGTGCCGTCCAATAATTTCAAACATGCGTGTTTAGGAAGAGGTAATTCAAAATATTTACACTAGGACATTTCTGCGCGTTACTGCAAAGGTCGTGTCTCCCACATATGGAATGAAAACCTCTCTCGACAATGTTTTCTCAAATACAACATCTTACTTTCATCTAAAGCAGTGGTGGCCAAGCTAAGGTTGGCCGAGGGCCAGATTATGGTAAAGGGTAACACCCGAGGGCCAGACCTATAAAATCCTTAAAAAAAAACGTTCTGATATTTAGTTTTATATATATATATATATATATATATATATATATATATATATATATATATATATATATATATATATATATATATATATATATATATAATGAACCACGTACAGAAAACAAAGGCAAACTACTGTACTGCACATCTGCCAAGACATGTATACCAGTCTTCGAACTGAAATTACTGTTTAAAAAAATATAATGAATCTGATGTTTTAATTTGTTTTGTAATTTGACATGTAATTATTTATTTCAAACATACATTTGTGTGTTATTTCATTGTGAAGAGTGTGGTTTCAATCAACAATAAGAGGCCGACCAAAACAGGTTGGCGGGCCGGTCAAAACAGGTTGGCGGGCCGGATCTGGCCCGCGGGCCGTAGTTTGGCCACCGCTGATCTAAAGTAATGTCTTTGTAACAAGGTGTACAGGAAATGATTATGTCATTCGTTTCCTCCGAGTGCATGCCGACAGGTCGATAATTTATTTTTTATTTTACTCGTAGGTAGACATGACGAGCGGTCACTATACGAAAATTGACATGGGCCCATCCTGGTTTTCATCATGACCATCCACTCCCAAAGGAGCATAGGCCATCAACAAACACATGCCAAGTTCTCCTGTCAAATGCCATCATCTCAAGTTCTTTCCACGTTTTCCTCATCATTTTCACTTCTGTTTCCAGCTCTCTTCTCCATGTGCTTCTTGTCTACCTCTGCCTCTCTTGCCCTGGGGGTTCTAGAACAAGGACTGCCTTGTAATATTATCAACAGGTTTCCTCTGTGTGTGTCCTATCCATCGTCATCGTCTTCTTCTCGTCTCTTGTTCCACTGGCAATTGTCTGGTTCATGTTATCAGTTCCACGTTGGTAACCTTGTCATACCATGTTAATCCTTCTATTCTACGCAAGCACCCATTTATGAAAGTCTGTAGCTTTTTGGTTGTTGTCTTTGTTGTTCTCCATGTTCCAGAGCCATATAATAGTACTGACTTCACATTTGAGTTGAAGATTCTTATTTTCGTGTTGGATCCGATTTCTCTTGATCTCCATATATTTCCCAATGCAATGAAAGCTCCTCTTTCTTTTTGCATTCTTATTTTGATATCATTGTCTGTCTCTCCAATATATTGCTGCCAAGATATGTGTACGATTCTACATCTTGTAGGGGTGTTTTGTCAAGTTCATCCCTGTTATCATCACCTGCCTTTAATCTCATTGTTTTTGTTTTTTCCCTGTGTATTTTCAGACCCAGTTGCTGTGACCTCTCATCGAGTGTTTACAATTTGTCCAGCATCTGATTACGGTTATGGGACAGAAGAGCCAAGTCATCAGCAAAATTCAGATCATCCGCTTAATCAGTCTTTTGAATTCGATTTCTGTTGTGTGTTGTCGATGTTCTCATAACCTAGTCTATTGCTAGTAAAAAAAGAAATGGAGACAAGAAGCATCCCTGTCGCACTCCCGTTCTTATCCCAAACGGTTCTGTAAGCTGTCCTTCATGAAGAACTCTGCATGTCATGTCTTCATATGTTTTCTTTGTTCTTCGACCCAGGAGCCGTTTGTGGCCTAAAAATATCTCACCTCATCTGGGGATCGAACTGTAGACCACTGCGCTAGGAAGCCAGTGCACTAACCACTATGCTACCGCGGCTCCAACCCTCCTTAGTCGCTTTCTACGATATGCGTGGTAGGGAACAGTGTTACTATTCATTGCTCTCCTTTCGTGCCCCGGTAACACACGGGTGCATCTTGGTTTTACCTGCGTCTTAATCTTAGCAAAGCCGAGAAGCGCAAAGCAAATATGATCGATTATCACCGAAGGGAGTGTAACATTGATAAGAAAATAGCTAATATCTGCTTGATAGCAGAGAAAGAAATGAGCGACCACGGAAATTGCGAGTAATTTAGTACACAAATATAATATAACTAAATACTGCCGGAGAAGAAAAGAGATCGACCAAATTATTATGTGACAAAACTTAGTAAATACTTGCCATCCTTAGATCCATGTGAGACTCCCTAACATAGGAGCATAACATCCCCTATTTACATAACTAGCAAGAGTAATCTTGAGTGAAGGTTGTAACCTTCGGAAAACTCATCCTTTTACTCAGATTTTAGACCACTAGTGGACCACTATTGCAGGTCAAGGGAGACAGCTTGCGATATACGGGCAGACGGGTATTAGAGAGGTCTCTCTTTAATGTTGATACAGGATAGCTCCTACAACATGGAACGTAATAATAAATTAATCTTTGCTCCCTGCCATGTCCTGTGTTTCCCTAAAACTACGGCTTGAAAGCAAACTGCCCTCCAAAAGTTCTGGACTATTGAAATTCCTTCGAGTTAGGAATCTCCTCTCTCTTGTCTTTTTTCTCCTCCTGTTTCTTGTTCTTTTAGAAAGACTTTTATTTTCTTTATTTTCCTATTGCCTGGGAATTGCTTTTCAAATGATACGTACTTTAAAAGCCCTGCAATGTTTCCAGCACCCTGAGATGAAAGCTTCGTTCGTTCGAAGTACGTGGTGGAAGCCCTAACAAGGGAACAAAATCTAGAAGATAACTGAGACAGACTGTGCAAAGTTCCACTTCAAGAAATGTTGAGGTAATCAAAGAGAACAGAGAGCAATGAAGTAAAATTGATCTTGCAGCAAAAACAGTTAATGATTGAAAAAATAAACTGAATTCATTCTCGTATTTTGCTACACGCGGTAATGTTAATTGCTCATACATTATTGGAGTGTTTGTGTTAACCCATGGGAAAACACTTTAAATCCATGCTTTTATAACAATCATTGCGTATTCCTTCTATTCAGCTTGTAGCTTCGAATGATCTAGCAAGACTGATACGCATTCATTATTAATTCATTAACCTTTAGCTACCTGTACAGCATTGACCTCTAGTCACACCACACCAACCTTTGCTGTCCCCACCGTCATCAGTTCAAGGTCGTTCCATGCCTCCTTTATCATATTTAAGTCCCCCTCCAGTTCCTTTCTCCGCGTAGTTTTTATGTCTCTATATATTACATTCGTCTTGAGGAACCCAGAACAATGATTACCGTGTAACAGATGTGTTACGGGCTTCTAAAGGAGAGCAAACAATAGTTACACTGTACCAGACAACGTAGAAAGCTATTAAGCAGGGTTAGGTGTAGAGGTGTGGACAGCTTTCATCAAGTGAAAACTTAAGCCTCCAAACCTCTAGCCAGAAGCATCCATTCAAGACGTATAATATTTAGACGTGTAACTGCCAACACAAGTGTGTTTTTGCACTTTGGTGTAGATCAGTGGTTCCCACCCTGTGGTCCGCGGCGCATTATCAGGTGGTCTGCGGCTGCGTTTTTTATTTGGCATTAAGTGCTTTGATTTTGCTCTAATCCTCCCAACGTGTTTAAGGCTATAAAAACAAAACACAGAAACCGTTCGCAAGTAGACCCAGCTTTGAGAATGTCTTTAACCTCTATAAAGCCTAATATTGAAAAATCTAGTGAACGAAATGCAAGCACAAGGCTCCCATTGAATATTTTGTAATTTTAACCATTGAATTGTATGAATATATAGTACAAGGTATATATCCAATGTTCATGTAACCAGTATGTAAGTAACCAATAAATTGTTTGTATAATTTATTTTTCAATACTATTACCTTACAATTTCCTTGTCATCTGGCAAATAATTAACAACTTGAGTTATTGAGTGTAGACCTATTTATCTACTGAATTAAAAATGTAAGTGTTTATGGCATTGAGATATTACATATAAGCTGGCGGCCCGCTACTTATATGTAGTTGGAAAAGTGGTCCTTAGATGTAAAAAGGTTGGGAACCACTGGCATAGATCACTTGCTTCCACGCTTTCATTTACTCAAACCAATACAACGCTGTTACGCAATCCTAAAGATCTATATTTTTCCTTATGCCTAAAGCATTCCCACTAACAAAGGTCTCTTCTTCGCAGAAAGTATTGATAAGAAACATAACAACATATTTTAAATTAAATATAACAAAACTATAACAGCTGTAACGAAATAATAATCGTCGCTATGTTACTTTTTTCAGACTTTGATCTTGTTGAGTCAATTCTTACGTTCATTTATTTTCTTTTTTGTTTTTCTCAAACCCTTTCTCGCATTATACTTTGTGTGACTGCTCGAGGCTATTTCGTACATACTCGTATGTCAATTCATGTTCATATTTCAATATCAACCCAGGAGTTTGTTAACCGGAGAGCAAATGCTGTTGCTTGTATGATGTTGCTTGGCATGTGGTGCAGTAGTGGTAGTGTTTTCTCACATGGATGCAAACGTACAGTTAGTAGTCAGCCGCACTTGCAAACACTTTATGAAAATCCTCATGGCTATTTATATTTGTTAGGAAAAAGACGAACACAAAGGATAAAATGCATGTCCACGTTTCAGTGTGATTATATACATATTGTACAAAGTTCCTTCCACAGATTCTCAGATAACACTGGCTAACAAAACAAAAAAAATTTTTTCGTTCTCTAACAAATCTTTGTTTTTCTGGTATATTTTAATGCGCTGTTTTTAAATCTGCAAACCGTTTTCTCTATCAGGTTGGGATCTCTAGAAATACGCAATTGAAGTTTTTTAACAACGCATACAGTATTACAACATCATTCGTACAAGAAGTATAACAGTTATGTAGGCTTGAATTTCTTTGCAGTCGACTTTCGTCGGTGAATGGCATGTGGAACATCGCGATGAAGAATCCAACAATAATCGGCAAGCATGGTCACACTCCACCGTCCTTGATAACGTGACTCCATTACGGCGAAATCTTGATGGAATCGTTCTCCATGTTCATCGCTGACTTCGCCAAGGTTGTCAGGGAAAAAGTCAAGATGCGAATCGAGCAAATGGATTTTGAGGGACATGTTACAGCCCATAATTCTGTATGCATCTATGCACTGCTTAACAATATGCACATAGTCGACAGATTTGTGATTTCCCAGAAAGTTATCGACGATCGATTTGAATGCCATCCATGCGCGAAGTTCACTACCATGTAACAAGTTCTCGAATTGTTTGTCTGAAATAACTTTCCTAATCTGAGGTCCCACAAAGATACCTTCCTTTATCTTTGCATCGCTAACTTGCGGAAACTTTTCTCGAAGATAAGTGAAAGCTTTGCTCGTTTTATCTAACGCTTTTACGAAATTCTTCATGAGTCCCAACTTTATATGTAACGGTGGTAAAATGATGCTGTCTTTGTTAACTAATGGCTCGTGTATTACATTTTTATGCCCGAGCTGCATACGATCCCTGATAGGCCACACCTTTCTTGCATAATGTTCCTGTCTGTTGCGGCTGTCCCATTCACATAGGAAGCAACAAAATTTAGTATGCCCAGTCTGCATGCCCGTAAGAATTGCAATGACCTTTAGGTCTCCACAAATCCACCATTGGTAGTCATTGTACTTTATTTTTGCCAAAAGTATAGCCATATTGTCATATGTTTCTTTCATATGAACAGAGTAGGCGACTGGAATTGATGAAAATAAATTTCCGTTATGCAATAACACGGCTTTTAGACTAGTCTTGGAAGAGTCGATGAAAAGTCGCCATTCGTTGACTATGTGCTCATGACCGAGGTGCACCATTAGACCGTTTACATCTTTGCAATAGCAAATGTCATCATCCATCTCAAAGTATTGAACAAGTGTCTATGACGAAATTTAGATATCGGAGTATTGGGCGCTAAAAGATTCCATTCTTTGAGTCGCGAACCGAGTAATTCCGCTTGTCCTTTGGTAAGAGCGAGATCACGTATTAGATCTGAAAGTTCTGAATGGTTAATTAAGTGAACACCATCATTCACCGGTATATAATGCAAGTCAGAATTAGTTTCTAAAGCAGGTAAACTATCACTTTCTGATGGTTCATTCACGTCCAACGGATATTGTTCTGGTGGAACTGGGATCGGACACGTGATTGGATCATGAGGCACTGGTTTCGAAACCTGTCGTGAAACGAGTGTAACCCACTACTTTGTTAATCACTATGTCGAGATACAGATTTGCTTCAACCAATCAACGTGCAACGTTCACCAGTCTCTGAGACAGAATAAATTAACGGCCATCATGTTCACGCAAGATGGCGGATTAAAACTGAATAAAATTAGGCTG
This sequence comes from Oreohelix idahoensis, assembly GCA_024509875.1. NCBI lineage: Eukaryota > Metazoa > Mollusca > Gastropoda > Stylommatophora > Oreohelicidae > Oreohelix > Oreohelix idahoensis. The sequence continues at coordinate 189,001 of JAMPIV010001034.1, read as the reverse complement.
TACAGCGCTTGAGACTAAACCGGAGGAAACCAATCATTTTGCTCCGCCAGGAACCAACCAAAAGCTTTCCTTAAGCATTTACCTACCTATATAATCGGGCGGATTTTATGCATAATCACACATCACCGACACGACGCCAGAGATACCGACCGACTGAAGAGGAGTAGCTGTCACCTTGATTTATAGCTTACCTGGAGTGCAATGACCTGCAGCTTGCTTTGCTAAGTCGAGTCAAAATCTGGCCGGTTTGAATCTTAGAGAGTAAATATATTTACGATAACCTTTAGGAAAATAGGCTTTCAGCAGGTCTATAATGTTGGTATTTGTTGTGTGTCATTTATACTACCTATCAGGTTACTGATTGTATCTTGGGGAAATTAAGTATAATGATTGTATTTCCTATTATGATTGAATAGACAAAGACTAATAGGACTCATACCTCAATCTATTGTCTCCTATAACTCAATCTATTGTCTCACATGACTTCAGTCTATTATCTCCGATAAGACCAACTGCCATATAACCAAAACAGTCCTTGTTAGGACTCAACCTATTGTCTCCTATACTTCAATCTGTTATCTCAGACCAACTGCAATATAACCAAAACAGTCCTTGTTAGGACTCAATCTATTGTCTCCTATAACTCAATCTATTGTCTCACATGACTTCAGTCTATTATCTCCGATAAGACCAACTGCCATATAACCAAAACAGTCCTTGTTAGGACTCAACCTATTGTCTCCTATACTTCAATCTGTTATCTCAGACCAACTGAAATATAACAAAACAGTCCTTGTTAGGACTCAATCTCTTGTCTCATCTAACTCCAATATATTGTCTCCTATAACTCCCACCTGATATATCACCAAACAATCCTCGTCTCACATACTCCTATCATAAGAACATAACGTTATTGTTAGGATATATTATAGCACTTGTCAGAGAGGGCCTGGTATATTATAGGGGGAAGGACATTGTTGTATCACACCTAGGAGTACATATTATTGGATGTATTCATGTATTGAACTTATATTATGGGATGTATTCATGTATTGAATGTATTCATGTATTGAATTTATATTATTGAATGTATTCATGTATTGAATTTATATTATTTAATGATATCCATGTATTAGTTTATCAGAAAGAATGTTTTGAAAGTAGACACCTGTCTTGTCTCGCTATTGCTAAATCATACTAAGCCATGTTGTCATTCATCCTACATGCAGACACTGAGACACGCTCATATCATATACAGTAGAAATAGGTGGGCTTGAGGACAGAAATTAGCCCCTATTTTTCCTTGTTACAGGTTTTATTCGTGTCCTAAAACCTGAGATCGTGGGTCGTCAATCCAGCTGCCTGGAACTCCGCAGGAGCATAGAGGTTGTCCTGACTCTACATCTTTGGTCCCCCTCAGTCTTGGGTGGGCTAAAGGAACGATACTCAGCCGATGTTGTGTGAACCAAACAAAGAAGAACAGACCTTAGAGAGATGAGTACACATTAGTACCATTTCTGTCAGCATTGTGAGCATAGAAACTGTCAGTGATGAGAAAGTGAAGTAGCATAGCAAGAGACAAAAATAACAGCAAAGCTGATAAGTGTTATATCCTTAATTAACAGCACAGCTGATACATGTACTATAATTGAATAACAGCACAGCTGATATAAATTTTGTTCCTATAATTGGAAAACTTGTTGTAAAATATATATATATTTTATCTTTGTTAAGTAAAATCTGTTTCCTTGTTTATTAATATCACAGTTAGTTAAACAGCGGAGGTGGCACTTTATGTCGGTCTCCTCTCTACTATTGTTTCGAGATCAGAACATTCACAGCCGTAACTAATTTGTGATACCAGTAGTCCTCTCAGACACTGGGACTTCACCATTTTCTGCAGAAATTATATTTCTGTAATTGTCAGTACTATACTGATCTTAAAGCCAAATAAAACCTCACGCCACACTGGGGGCTCGTTCCTGGGATATGTCTGTATATCTTGAGCCATACTTAGTCTATTCATCTATCTACACTCTATCTTGTGCCACCCATAGATAACATAAGAAATATAATTTTGGAAAAAAATTCTATAATAGGATTTAAAAAAAAAATTAAATTAAATTTAAAAAAAAATATTTTCTTAGCAGGAGTACCATTTAGTACTCAGTAAATAGTTGATGCTCACAAAGTTCCACGGAAATTTTTTGTTCATTTAAAGTAATTAAGTTTAATTACAATAACTTGGTTATAGTAAATATACATACCCTATCTAAGTAACGCCATGGCTGATCTAGTGAAGTTCAGAACTGCGATCATGCAGATGGGTAAGGAATTAAATATGACAGGTGATGCTCTCACTCAGTATGTCACAACAGAAGTGGACAAACATATGGATAGGGAAGAAAGAAAGTTGCAATTAGAGACTGAAGCAAGGAAATTAGAGGCGGATAGAGAAGCAAAGAAATTAGAGGCTGAAGAAAGGCGGTTGCAAGCGGAAGCTGAGAGAGAAGACAAAAGACTGGAAGCTCAGAGAGAAGACAAAAGACTGGAAGCTGAGAGAGAAACCAAAAGATTAGAAATTGAAGCCAAGAAATTGGAGGCTGAAAATGAGGAAAGGAAATTACAAGCAGAGAGAGACCATCAGTTGAGATTAAAAGAGCTTGAAATTCAGGCAAATACTGGCAATAATGGTGGTAGCTCACCTCACTCTGAGAGTAGCTCCAGCCAGAGCACCTCAAGTGGGGCCATGAATTTTCATCTGGACCCATTTGTTGAGAAAGAAGACGCCATTGAGTCATACCTGGATAGATACGAAAGACTAGCCACTACCTATGGCTTAGTGAAAGAAAAATGGAGTCTTAAACTATCTCCGGGATTGAGAGGTGTGGCCTACGATGTGTATTTGAAGCTCTCAAGAGATGACCAGGAAGATTATGAAATCCTGAAGCAGGCACTGCTTGTGAGATATGAAAAGAACTCAGAATCATATATAAAGAAATTCCGAACAGCTAAACTTCTTCCAGGAGAAAACTATCACCAATTCTCTGCTAGACTGGAAACCTATTTGGAAAAATGGAGTAGTTTAGGAAAGTGTCATGATCTGAAAGAAATGATAATGATGTAGCAAGTGAAAGAGTCCATGCCTCAAGAAATGAGGAAGTTTATCATGGAACAAGGAGCAGAGAGATTGGAAGATATTGTAACTGTTGCTGAGAGATATCAAGCAGCTCAGGCAGAATTATTAGGAAATAAGAAGAAGCAAGGTGAAAACTTCAAATCATCACAAAACTATACCAAATATGAACAAAAGGACCATACCACAAGGAATAAACAAAGATTTGACCAAAAGGACAAAAACCCTCTAAGATCGGATAAGACACCTTACCGGAAGGAAGGAAAGTAGTGTAAAACGTGTCTAATGAGTAACCACAATACTGCGGACTGCAGAAGAAAGAATCCTCCTCATCATGCTGCATGTCTTACAACAGGGAATCAGGGAAGGAAGGAAATGGCAGTAAGTCAGAAAGACTTCCATCATCCCCCTGTCTGTGAGGAAGTGACCGTGAATGGCACTCAAGTACTGTGTTTATATGACACAGGATTGGACTTTGATTCAGTTGTGTGCTCTTCTTTAGTGAGTCCTGACCAGATAACCACAGAAACAGTGGAAATCAGAGGACCTATCAAGGGAGCAAGAACCATGACACTACCCATAGCTCGAATCAACATAAGATCTCGCTATGTGGAAGGAGAAATCAAAGCAGCAGTGATGGACGACCCTATTTACCCTTTGATTTTGGGGTGTAGGTATGTTTTCCTTGGAGAACCTATAAAACCCGTAGTTATGGCAACAGTCCAGACCAGGGAAAGCTCCAGGAAAATGGAGGAGAATCCTATCAATACTCATCCAGAAGAGATGAAAAAAGCTCAAGCAGCAGACAGCACATTGAAGCCTTGTTTTGGCAAATTGCCTAAAGCACATAACCCTCCAGAGAAAGGAGACTTGTATATGAAGAATGGCCTACTATACAGAAAAGCTGGAACAGGACCTAAAGGGCATGGACAGCTTGTAGTGCCAAAATCTTACAAGGAGAAGGTTATGACGCTAGGACATGCTATACCCTTCAGTGGACATATGGGAATAGGGGCCACTGGACAAAGGATAGCCTGTCACTACTTTTGGCCAGGAATTACAGAGGACATAAAAAGATATGTAAGATCCTGTCCAGAATGCCAAAGAGTAGCTCCTAAGCATAGGACTGCACCAGCAACACTGGGAGAAATGCCTATTATGGGAACCCCGTTTGAACGTGTTGCAGTGGATATTGTTGGACCCCTCACTAGGACCAAGAAGAGAAATGCATATATCTTAACCTTGGTTGATACTTGCTCTATGTGGGGAGAAGCCGTGGCCATGTCAGCTATAGATTCAAAGCATGTGGCAGAGGCACTGTTGACAATATTCACCCGATTAGGTTTCCCGCATCAGATATTGACTGACAATGGGTCTCAGTTTAAGGGAAAGCTAACACAAGAAGTATTCAGGATATTTCAAGCCAGGCACTATCATTGTAGTCCCTACCATGCCCAAGGGAACGGTCAAGTAGAGCGGTTCAATGGTACGCTAATTTCAATCCTTAGAAAGCTGGCGAGTGAAAAACCTGATACTTGGGATACATACTTACCCGCTGCACTATTTGCAAATAGGGAAGTACCCCACAATTCAACTGGATTGGCTCCAGCTACATTGTTGTTTGGAAGACCAATAAAAGGTCCACTGGAAGCATTGCTGCGGACATGGACTGATGAAAAGGCAGAGGAAACAGTGACTTCCTCATACCATTACGTCAACGAGTTGACATCTCGATTGAAAGCAGGTTGGAAACTGGCCATTGATAAATTAAGACAGGCCAGGAGGAAGCATGCTGCGTACTACAACAAAAAAGCAAAGGATAGGGAACTGGAGGTGGGTGAAAAGGTGTTATTACTGTTGCCAAGCAGCAATAATAAATTGCAGATTGGATGGCAGGGACCCTATGTCATACTGGAGAAACTTTCCAGGACCAATTATAAGATTGACAAGAAAGGAAAGGAGAAGGTTTATCATGTCAATCTTCTTAAAAAATACTATGACAAGGAATCATCAGAAGTTGCACATATCATGACCCTAGCCATTGCAACAGAAATGTACGGTGAACCCCTTCACTCTATGGAGTATCCGCTCACAACTACAGAGGATTATGTTCAAGTAAATATTAGTGAACATTTAACTCCAGAGCAGAAGAAGAGGGTTCAGAAAGTGTTGGAAACCCATGCTGATGTGCTCACAGATAAGCCAGGTCGTACGAATCTGTTAGAGTACGACATGAAGGTTACCGACCCTACCCCAGTATGCATGAGAACATACCCTATACCCTATGCGAAAGCCCAAGCACTAAGGGAGGAAGTTGGTTATCTGTTGAAGGAGAAAATTATCTTGAAGTCAGACTCTCCCTATAGCTCAAATGTGGTGCTATTGAGAAAACCGAGTGGTGAACACAGGTTATGTATTGACTACCGGAAGCTTAATGCGATCACAGAATCTCAGGTGGACCCATTACCTGACACCAACCAGCTGTTCTCTACACTGAGTAAGGCTAGGTATTTATCGAAGGTAGATCTAAGCAAGGGATACTACCAAATACCAGTGAAACCAGAAGTTAGGAAAATGCTGGCATTTAGTACATCAGACGGACACTACGAGTTTAATGTACTACCCTTTGGGCTGAAAAATGCTCCCAGTATCTTTTCAAGAATGATGAGGAAATTGTTGGAACCTCTACAAAATCCCCATATCACTAACTTTATGGATGACATTCTTGTTGCTACAAACACATTTGAAGAGCATATAGTAGCGCTCTCCATGTTGTTTGACAGACTGAGAGCCACTGGATTGACTGCACGTCCAACCAAGTGCTATATCGGTTGTAAGGAGTTGGAATTCTTAGGTCACACTATTTCTACAGGTCATATGTCTCCTGACCCAAAGAATATAGAGAACGAACGAACGAACGAACGAACTTTATTTTCAAAGGGTTAAGAATTGGGCACGCAGGCCCGTCTGACATTCTGCCCTTCCTCTCTCTCTCTCATCATATATATGTTACGTGCAGTCTTTGATATCTTACAATATAATACATTTGTATGCTTGTTATGTTCGCAAATATTTTGTAAACAAAATAGATACTTTTTAGTGCTTAAGGAAAAGTCATTATTGAGTTACTTCCCTTGAAAGGAGTGTCGTCATTTTTGATCGAACTCCGCGGATGAATCCAGTTTTACTGCGATCTATTCTTTGTTTGGGTAGAAATAGGTTGTTCTTGCTTCGGTGTATCGATGGCCTGAATTTATGTGTGTTGTTTGTCTGGGTAGGACGAGTCTGTCTTATATCTGTATATCTCTACATATCTAAGTCGAACTATATGGTCTTTTGTCGATAGAAAGGTCAAAGGGCTGTTCGGCGGATGTGTCGCTAGAGAGGTGTGATTTGGCTTCGCCCTGATGGGGCTGCGATTTTTCTGTGTCGGCTTGTCGCCGGAAAAAGTGATCTCAATATTTATGGGGAAAGTGATAGTCGTCTAGACCTATCGTGTATGCTTTACCCCAGTGTTTATTCTTATTGCCAAGGAATGGCAGAATCATATTTCTGATACCAAGGTAACAAAAGATACTTCTTATGAACTCTGGCTAAGCCACCGTTTCTCGATAGACACGATTTGTACGTCTGAGGAAATATTTATCTAGATGAAAACGACATTCATTCCTAGCAGCACTATATCTTGTATGATGAAGTCAATTGTATCATGATAGAATCTACAGAGCTATGAGAACATTTAATGAATGACTAACTTTAATACAGATTCATTATCTGTATCCAAACGTGAGTGACAGCTCACGAGAGAAGCCATCTTGTATCCAAATATTTTGTGACTTTCAAGAAGAGAAAGGGATGCCCCGTATTATCGCTTGATGAGTCCAGAGATCACTGCTACACATGAGAACCCATTACTAGCGGTTCAATATGATTATGTGGAAAATATGTGCTGAACATTATTGTAAGGAATCTTCGCTAGACGAGGTTAGGTCTAGAAGCCATCTTGAATATTGTTTATAATCTGACGTGCTTTGTCAGTAAACTCAGATGATATATATATATATGGGCAATACTGAGTGCTTGTCTACTGACAGTCCATTATGCTATTATTCTACATGAGTGCCCATGTATCATTGCAAGACCATTTATCCACTGTACCATGATGTATTATGCCAACCTGTGATTTGTCACTATTCGTGCTGTCGAGTGTGTACGTCCAATTAAACTGTAGCAAAGGTACACAGTCGTTGCTGACCTTTGTCTTCCAGCACACACCCATCATTAACACCACTGATTGCTGGGATTGTAGCACTGGTTTGTGTACACTACAGTGGAGCAAACAACACCAATCTTTTACAGTGACCCGAAATATCTTTACAGCGGTAGCCACTATACCCATTACAAGAGGTTGTAATCAGAACACCAGAGACTTTATCAACTGGTGGACCAGCTTTCTGGGTTTGACCTTGCAGAAGTTGAGAAGTCAACAGACTACCGATACCAGACCGTTTCCTGTGGCTGATACGACACACTTACAGTATTAGTTTGCTCGTTGTCAACACTTCGTCACGTGACCTGTCAAGTGAATGCAGTAAGTAGGTCAGCGTTGTTGACATTTTTACATTAGACATTACAGAGTTTCACAGAACAGTTGGATCAATTCTTGTCAATATTAACAGGAAGACAGTATTATTGAACTAAGAAGTCCTATTTTCATCGATGGATCTTCTTATGTTCTGCTATTGTGTTGAACTTTAATATTTAAGGCCAGAATTTGTAATTCAATAAAGTGGCAGTTTATTTATTTTCATAAGAATAACTTTGCCATTACTGTAAAACTGAGCCTATTTTGCAACACATACTATCATACACATAATTTATATATTTATGTTTACATGTTATTTGTTTGTATAGCATATTAGTTTATATGTCAGCGGGTTGTGTTTAGGTTGGGCGGTGTCCTCACAACAGAATATCCCACGTGATAGAGGGTCCGTTGTGGGCGTTTTCTTTAGGTGCAATTTCCTTAATTGGAAATTTGCTTGCAACAACTAGTTGCTATTTGTGTTAGCTGTGAAGACTGTAATTATTGTTATTTTTGTAATATTTCTTTGTTCTTTAGTTTTGTTTTGATTTGTTTGTAATTTGTTGGTCTACCCTTTACTATCTTTCAGTTCTGTTCACAATTTATATTCATATACTGTGACGTCATTTGTGTTGTTATTCCTTTGCAGATTCAGTGATTACTTTCATTGATTTCCCTATTTGATTTATTTGATTTCTGCAAACGTTTTCGTATTGTCAGTCTTATTTGTACTTTATGTATTCTGTTGGTTGACATATGTTTTATATAGGTATATTTCATAAGACACTATTGCTTGTGCACTGCACTTGGATTATGGTAAAAACCAGTACTTGATTATTATTACTGTTATACAAGACCTTATTAAGGCTTGTGAGCCACAGATATTGGGATAGTGTGCTGATTAATCAAGTCATTAAGAACTTGTGGTATTATTATTGTTTCAATTGAGTAATATCTTTGTCAGACATAATGTCAGACATTAGTGATATGGTGGATCATTTTCTTCGAGAGTCAAGAAGATTACGTTTATTTGGTGATGATTGTGAGCATTATGCCACAGAACATTTTCTACTCCAGATGAGTAAAGATTTAAAAGGATTTGCCCTGTGTAATTTTGGTTACGCTTATTCACAGGAGAAAGCTTTGAGGCTTTCTAAAGTACTATCAACACTTTTCTATGATGATGGAAAACCAACTACTCAGAACAGTGTTGAGTTGCAGACTCTGAAAAAAAACGATAAATGAGCTTCAAAGTGATAAGAAAGCTCTTACTGATAAGTTATCAGAAATGAATGATGAAAATGCTACATTGAAGAGTAAAGTGACGGAATTGATAGCGGATAATAGGAAATTTGGTGAATTCTCTCTTAGACAGAAAAAAGAGTTAGAAGATGAAGTTACCTCATTAAGACAATTAATACAAAATAAACTTGACAGAGAGAGAAATGAGTTGGTTAATAATGAGGTGACCTCATTAATGAACATAGATATTGGAGAAGAGAGTAACGATGATTGCAATACACATGTGGCTCAAATTCAGAGCCTGGAATCTGAGGTAACTCTTTTGAAAGAAAAGATTACTAAGCAAATCACTATGGAGCAGAACATGAAAGTTCTGGATAAAAGAGTAGCAGAGCTTGATTGGGGTAATCAAGAACTCAGAAAGGTTCTGTGTCAACAGGAGAAAGTGACTGAGGAAAAACAAAACAATATTGGAAAATTACTTATGGAGAAAAAGGAGCTGCAAGATGAGATGAGTTCAATGAATAACAATCTTCTTAATAAAGAACAAGCTCTTGTTAGTGAGCTAGAACAGGTTAAAATGGACAATGAGAAATCAAAGGCTGAGTTGATGAAAAATAATGATACATTTGAAACTCTGATTCGAAATTTGAAATTAGAGAATGAGAAGTTGAAGTCAGAGTTAGTGGAAATGAAGAAACAGGAATTAGAAGCTGAAGAAAGGAAAGCAAATATGAACTTGCATGAGGAGAAGATGTCGTCTATGGAACAGAAAGAAATAAAGGTAGTGAATGAGAAGGATATGGTTGTTTCTGAAAAGATTGATGAACTTAGTCATCATAGTGCTATAGAAGCACTGAAACTTGAACTTGTTCAAGAGAAAGCTAAGGTTTTAGAAACCACATCTCATAAGGAAAAGTTGAGTAACGATCTTAAAGATAGTATTTCTAGAGAGAAAACTCTAGTATCTCAGTTACATGTTACAAAGTTAGATTATAACTGGGAAGTTAGAACCAACGAGAAAATGCATAAAGCCCTTGCTAAGCAAAAAGCAATCTCAGAGGTAGAAATTGCAAAACTTCGCAACAGAATTGATGGGTTATTGGATATTGTGTTGAACAATAAAATGTTATCTACTACCAAGGTGGATAGATTTAAACATAAACATGATGGTCAACATGTTGCTAATGCAAAGAGTCAGCCCCATGCACTCAATGCAAGCAAATCCTTTCGTGGAAAATATGGTTTCCCACGAAATAACGATACTGCCTCTAATGGGAGTTGGCGTGAGGCCAACAAAAGTAAATTAGGTTTGGATCACGGTGAGGACTTGGATAAAGGTCATGACAAGATTTCTCATGAAAACCGTGCATCAACTTTTCGAAGTTCTGATAAAGTGGTAAAAGAGAACAAAACTACTAGTATGCATCGTACTCAGCCCAAGCAGTACGATCCATCTGTTAAGCACATTGCCACAGGCAAAAATAACAACAATTGTGCTAGAAAAGATAGACGTAGTTATGAACAGCGCCAAGGGCGTTCATCACGTGTTAATCTTCCTTTTTCACGTAATGGTTCTTTTTCAAAGAACTGGAAGAAATTTGATGATGCTCAATTTTTTGGTCCCAGTAACAATAGGAACTTCAATAGAGGTTACCAATCTCATAATAATTATTTTTGTGGACAACAAAGTCCTACTGATCATAAGGGTATTAACACAACTTTTCATAACTATGGTAAATGGAGTGTAAACAGGAGCAATGGTCTCAACAGAGATCATAATTTTGATAGATCTCGTTATGACGGTAGATCTCAACATGAGTCCAAGATTTCCTGATACACTTCCAGACTTATGTCTGTCCTTTGTATGATATGTTGATTGTATAAATACTTAGCGGTTCACTTAGTTTGATTCACCGCTAATTCTTTGATGATTTGTCTTATAAATCATAAATTTAAAATATCTAATACGAAATTATGGTATGAAATTTTTTAGGCATTGTGTAATTGCCAGAATTGTATTATACTTTGATGACACCTTTCTGGAAAAACTTACTTGTAGAGAAATAATTTCTCTCAGTTTATGAGATACATTCTCACCAGTCGCTCCATAAGTCGACTTAGCCTCATATTAGGCGTTATATTTATTCCTGATATTTTCATCTGCGCATTATTCATGCGTTGTGAGCCTATTGTACGTTGCTCCTAGATGTATTTAAAAAAAAAAATGTTCCATTTTTTTCCCGGGAGGTGTGGTAAGACTGTTACGTGCAGTCTTTGATATCTTACAATATAATACATTTGTATGCTTGTTATGTTCGCAAATATTTTGTAAACAAAATAGATACTTTTTAGTGCTTAAGGAAAAGTCATTATTGAGTTACTTCCCTTGAAAGGAGTGTCGTCATTTTTGATCGAACTCCGCGGATGAATCCAGTTTTACTGCGATCTATTCTTTGTTTGGGTAGAAATAGGTTGTTCTTGCTTCGGTGTATCTATGGCCTGAATTTATGTGTGTTGTTTGTCTGGGTAGGACGAGTCTGTCTTATATCTGTATATCTTTACATATCTAAGTCGAACTATATGGTCTTTTGTCGATAGAAAGGTCAAAGGGCTGTTCGGCGGATGTGTCGCTAGAGAGGTGTGATTTGGCTTCGCCCTGATGGGACTGTGATTTTTCTGTGTCGCCTTGTCGCCGGAAAAAGTGATCTCAATATTTATGGGGAAAGTGATAGTCGTCTAGACCTATCGTGTATGCTTTACCCCAGTGTTTATTCTTATTGCCAAGGAATGGCAGAATCATATTTTTGATACCAAGGTAACAAAAGATACTTCTTATGAACTCTGGCTAAGCCACCGTTTCTCGATAGACACGATTTGTACGTCTGAGGAAATATTTATCTAGATGAAAACGACATTCATTCCTAGCAGCACTATATCTTGTATGATGAAGTCAATTGTATCATGATAGAATCTACAGAGCTATGAGAACATTTAATGAATGACTAACTTTAATACAGATTCATTATCTGTATCCAAACGTGAGTGACAGCTCACGAGAGAAGCCATCTTGTATCCAAATATTTTGTGACTTTCAAGAAGAGAAAGGGATGCCCCGTATTATCGCTTGATGAGTCCAGAGATCACTGCTACACATGAGAACCCATTACTAGCGGTTCAATATGATTATGTGGAAAATATGTGCTGAACATTATTGTAAGGAATCTTCGCTAGACGAGGTTAGGTCTAGAAGCCATCTTGAATATTGTTTATAATCTGACGTGCTTTGTCAGTAAACTCAGATGATATATATATATATATATATATATATATATATATATATATATATATATATATATATATATATATATATATATATATATATGGGCAATACTGAGTGCTTGTCTACTGACAGTCCATTATGCTATTATTCTACATGAGTGCCCATGTATCATTGCAAGACCATTTATCCACTGTACCATGATGTATTATGCCAACCTGTGATTTGTCACTATTCGTGCTGTCGAGTGTGTACGTCCAATTAAACTGTAGCAAAGGTACACAGTCGTTGGTGTCGATGACTTCCAGCCATACATGAGTGTGAGAAAGAGACCATTTGTCAACACCACGAACTCTTCTTATCATTCGCATATTATACTCACAATCTATGTCTACACACCACTGCGTAGGTCGAGTTGACATTCCATACTCAAACCACGAGCAACACAACAACACAGCATTTAACTCTGGTGATGTTCTAGTGGGTTTATATTTATCAACTGATGAGCAAAAAGAACAGAGTTATCAAAAAGAGAGTTTATCAACTAAGAAAAGAGACTTTATCAATATACTATATCCTTTCATCCTCACATTTACTATAAGCATAATTAAGGCATTTATCATTATAAAAGTAATATTACATTTGCAATAATCATCATAATTAAAGTACGTTTTTAACATTAAAACATAATAATAATAATAATAATGAATGTAAAAATAAAATAAATAAAAATAAAAATAAACATTAATACATAGATTAGATAGATAGATAGATAGATAGATAGATAGATAGATAGATAGACAGACAGACAGACAGACAGACAGACAGACAGACAGACAGACAGACAGACAGACAGACAGACAGACAGACAGACAGACAGACAGACAGACAGACAGACAGACAGACAGACAGACAGACAGACAGAAAGACAGACAGACAGACAGACAGACAGACAGACAGACAGACAGACAGACAGACAGACAGACAGATAGATAGATAGATAGATAGATAGATAGATAGATAGATAGATAGATAGATAGATAGATAGATAGATAGATAGATAGATAGTTTATGGTGGTATATAATAAGAACTCGTGACATTTTGGGAATCCGCTGCTGAATGACCTGAAGTTAAAGAAGGCGCCCAGACCTCAAACGAAGAAAGTTGTGAGATCATTCGTGTCATTATGTGGGTTCTATCAGAAGTACATACCCCACTTTAACTCTCTGTGTGCACCGTTAACTAACTTAACGAAGAAAGGACAGCCTGACAAAATCCAATGGAATGCTGATTGTGAAAAAGCTTACACAGAGCTAAAAGCAAAACTCACCAGCAAACCAATCCTTACGCTACCCGATATCACGCAGGAATTTGTATTAAGGACGGACGCTAGCAGTATAGGTATTGGTGCAACTCTCTTGCAGAAATCAAAAGCCCAGCCGGAAGTACTTTTATCAGTCGCCTATGCCAGTAGGAAGCTGAATGCAGCTGAGTTGAACTACTCGACCATAGAGAAAGAATGTTTAGCTCTAATTTGGTCCATCAACAAATTTTCACCTTATCTGTATGGGACACACTTCATTGTCCAAAGCGATCACCAACCTTTAACATTCTTGGCTGCATCTAAAAAGCTAAATTCGAGATTGTTAAGGCGGAGTCTGCTTCTGGCGCCTTATTCCTTTACCGTGAATTACATTCCGGGAAGAGACAATGTAGGAGCTGATTTTTTAAGTCGACACCCTAGTACTCTGGAAGGACAGACGCAAAAGGATTAACCACAGCAGGGGTTTACACGTCAGCTATGACAAGTCACAGCTAGGAAAGGAGGGGGCTATGTCGTGAAACGAGTGTAACCCACTACTTTGTTAATCACTATGTCGAGATACAGATTTGCTTCAACCAATCAACGAGCAACGTTCACCAGTCTCTGAGACAGAATAAATTAACGGCCATCATGTTCACGCAAGATGGCGGATTAAAAATGAAAAAAATTAGGCTGTACAGCGCTTGAGACTAAACCGGAGGAAACCAATCATTTTGCTCCGCCAGGAACCAACCAAAAGCTTTCCTTAAGCATTTACCTACCTATATAATCGGGCGGATTTTATGCATAATCACACATCACCGACACGACGCCAGAGATACCTACCGACTGAAGAGGAGAAGCTGTCACCTTGATTTATAGCTTACCTGGAGTGCAATGACCTGCAGCTTGCTTTGCTAAGTCGAGTCAAAATCTGGCCGGTTTGAATCTTAGAGGGTAAATATATTTACGATAACCTTTAGGAAAATAGGCTTTCAGCAGGTCTATAATGTTGGTATTTGTTGTGTGTCATTTATACTACCTATCAGGTTACTGATTGTATCTTGGGGAAATTAAGTATAATGATTGTATTTCCTATTATGATTGAATAGACAAAGACTAATAGGACTCATACCTCAATCTATTGTCTCCTATAACTCAATCTATTGTCTCACATGACTTCAGTCTATTATCTCCGATAAAACCAACTGCCATATAACCAAAACAGTCCTTGTTAGGACTCAACCTATTGTCTCCTATACTTCAATCTGTTATCTCAGACCAACTGCAATATAACCAAAACAGTCCTTGTTAGGATTCAATCTATTGTCTCCTATAACTCAATCTATTGTCTCACATGACTTCAGTCTATTATCTCCGATAAGACTAACTGCCATATAACCAAAACAGTCCTTGTTAGAACTCAACCTATTGTCTCCTATACTTCAATCTGTTATCTCAGACCAACTGAAATATAACCAAAACAGTCCTTGTTAGGACTCAATCTCTTGTCTCATCTAACTCCAATCTATTGTCTCCTATAACTCCCACCTGATATATCACCAAACAGTCCTCGTCTCACATACTCCTATCATAAGAACATAACGTTATTGTTAGGATATATTATAGCACTTGTCAGAGAGGGCCTGGTATATTATAGGGGGAAGGACATTGTTGTATCACACCTATGTGTACATATTATTGGATGTATTCATGTATTGAACTTATATTATGGGATGTATTGATGTATTGAATGTATTCATGTATTGAATTTATATTATTGAATGTATTCATGCATTGAATTTATATTATTTAATGATATCCATGTATTAGTTTATCAGAAAGAATGTTTTGCAAGTAGACACCTGTCTTGTCTCGCTATTGCTAAATCATACTAAGCCATGTTGTCATTCATCCTACATGCAGACACTGAGACACACTCATATCATATACAATAGAAATAGGTGGGCTTGAGGACAGAAATTAGCCCCTATTTTTCCTTGTTACAGGTTTTATTCGTGTCCTAAAACCTGAGATCGTGGGTCGTCAATATAGCTGCCTGGAACTCCGCAGGAGCATAGAGGTTGTCCTGACTCTACATCTTTGGTCCCCCTCAGTCTTGGGTGGGCTAAAGGAACGATACTCAGCCGATGTTGTGTGAACCAAACAAAGAAGAACAGACCTTAGAGAGATGAGTACACATTAGTACCATTTCTGTCAGCATTGTGAGCATAGAAACTGTCAGTGATGAGAAAGTGAAGTAGCATAGCAAGAGACAAAAATAACAGCATAGCTGATAAGTGTTATATCCTTAATTAACAGCACAGCTGATACATGTACTATAATTGAATAACAGCACAGCTGATATAAATTTTATTCCTATAATTGGAAAACTTGTTGTAATATATATATATATATATATATATATATATATATATATATATATATATATATATATATATATCATATATATATATACATATATATATATATATATATATATATATATATATATATATATATATATATATATAAAATAAATATTTGTAAATCATATGTAAACTTACAAATTCATTACATTCCATTTTTCAACATTCACCCTTCAGCACAAGAGTAGATAGTGTATATACTAAATAAATAATAAGGAAATTGTATTTGAACGACTTGTCAATTTTATCTTTGTTAAGTAAAATCTGTTTCCTTGTTTATTAATATCACAGTTAGTTACACAGCGGAGGTGGCACTTTATGTCGGTCTCCTCTCTACTATTGTTTCGAGATCAGAACATTCACAGCCGTAACTAATTTGTGATACCAGTAGTCCTCTCAGACACTGGGACTTCACCATTTTCTGCAGAAATTATATTTCTGTAATTGTCAGTACTATACTGATCTTAAAGCCAAATAAAACCTCACGCCACAAAACCGATTCAATATTTGGATAAACCACAGGCTTTCTAGTTTTAAAAGTGAAACCATGGATATTTGTCAAGCAGAAGTAACAATCAGTAGCGTGATTTGTCGGTTCACGCCATATTACTGGCACTCAAAAAGGCATCGACTTATGCTTCGGCGATTTTCGTAACCAACCTGCCAATGTATTTGCACAAGTCAAACAAACTGCATTTGGCTTCCAAGATTTATTTGCATCATCAACTTTCGAATCGAAATAAAGTTCATATGCTTTCTTTAGTAATGGTGTAAAGTTGTTCTGGTGAACGCGTTCGGTAAAATATCCGCACACGTAACAGAACAGATCAGCCGAATTTCTACAACTTCTAGAAGCCATATTTCGCTCAGAATTATTTCAAAATACATTAACTATTTGAAAAAATAGCGTAACATATTTCATGCATCTTTTAGCATTATAAAAAGTAGAATTATTTTGCATTTTATTAATTTTTAATAAGTTATATAGTAAAAATGAAACGGAGCAAATAACGGTTTCCCAAAAATATATTTATTCACAAATATCTTAAGAACCCGATGTGATAGAGATAAACGGATTTCAAATTTGAAATCAGCGCAAGAAACTGACATAAGAACACTTATTCTTATATAAGGAAGAAAAATGTTGTTTGTCAGTGTAATCAGCAATTGACATTTTCTTCTGAGGTATCTGGATGTTATGGTAGACCTGGCTATCGCAGGAAATATAAATTTAGATCCCAGTAAATTTTCTGCAATAGTTCACACGTGCCTTTTACTTCCTGTGCAAATTTTGCACCAGTGAGTTATTTAAGAAATGATTATGCATAAACTTGCTACTGGACTTCAAAGTATAACTTCTTGAGAATCACTGCCCTAAGCGCTTTTATTCTATTCTGTTACAAACGTTACTGTTCCTTTCTATATAAAATGAATTACTAATAATAATTCTCATCATCTCTCAAAATCCATATCATATCATACTTTCGTGTCAGCACATCATAATTCTGTAATCCACATCACAAGATAGGTACTGTCTGCAGTCCGTAGAGTGAAACTGTGCTCTACCTGATCGACGTGTATCATATCTTCATACACCGTTTCACATTCCAAGACCCTATTCCACCTCCAAGTGGTGGTCCTGGAAACAGGCTGCATCACTGCAGTCTGGCTGAGTGAGTAGGGATCAAAGAGGGAAGGCTAACCGTGTTCCAAAAATGCCGTGCGGAAGTCGTATGTGTCGGCCGAAAGGCGCAAATATCGCAGCTCCCTGTAAACGGACACAACGCAACCAACGTCCTTTTCAGGACGCACGAAGAAGAAGAAGAAGAAGAACTGTAATTATCTTGTCTTTCACAGTCTACATCTTGAGAACCACTGCCCCAATGTCCGTTATATAGGAAAATAAACTGTTGCTAATGTTTCTCGTATAATTAAAAATATGTCTACACAAATTTATATCTGAAACTATTACTGACTTTTTATCACAAAACTGCTGAACGCAGTGTGGACCTACGTCTGCTCATTTCTTCATCTTCGTTTAGACTGCTCTAGAAATCTATTTCCTCGCGATAATATTATTTATGGTTTCTTAAACAACCACCTTGAACTCTGTTCATCTTGGTCAATCCAATCTTGTTACTTTTGTCCTTAAAAGTACCAAAATGATTCACTAATTAGATTCTATCTTAGTCAATGACCTGCCATACATCTCTGACTCAGGTCGTAAAATAGATACCGGACTGTGTTGAGCTGAGTTCTGGTTAATTCGTTTCCTATCGTTTTCTGAGGAAATTGAAAACGTTTGTTTATCTAAGGGTGTGATGTTTACTCGATTCTTTACCAAGTTTAGACTATGAACCAACTCGCACGATTTTACTGAGACCACAAATGTTCCTCCTGCCTACCTAAACCTCCTAGGCCATTAATAAAGTCTAGTTAATTCTCGTCACTTTCTTTCTTGTATTCCTTTGTTCAAGTAAGGACAAAATCACATCTTTCTCGGATAAATCTGTCAGTTGTTAACTACACTGAAATGAGCCCACCTGCAAAAAATTAACGGTAGTAATCTGTTTCCCTTCAACAAGACGTTAGCCTAGAGGTCATTCTCTCACGCACTAGCTTTATATGCTAATGAAACCTACCATCACTGTAGACTACTGGTTCGCATCCTTATTTATTTTTTTTTTTAATATGTTAGCTTTAGTTTTTGTAATATAGTGTTTTATTAACTTTTGTATTTCTGGTGGTTTTTAATGCCAATGAGATTTTCTACTCATTTCTACCTTGTGGTTATTGCAGTATGTCTGAATGTTTTGCCTCTCATATTTTTGGGCAGTCCACCAGAAAGTGTCTAATTGTGTTTGGTTCTTGACACTCTTCACATGTGGGTTCCTCTATCATGAAATATGCTGTTCCAAGCCTGAGCCTTAGCAATTTTATTGTTAATTGGTATTTTTTGTTCATCTTGTATTTGACATTTTTTGCTTGGTTTTTAAAAGGATTTTATATGTGTGTCTTCCTTTTTTACTTTCGTTCCATGCTATTATCCAATCTTTAGTTATTGCTTGTGTAAATAAGCTCTTAATTTCTAATTTCCCCAGGCCTTGTCATAAGTTGATATTGGTGTAGCTACAAAAGTAGTTGTCGCTGGTGATGGCCTATGAAATGTTACCAAGAAGGTCTCCCAAAAATTGCTCGTTAATAAAGAAAGAGATCTATTCGAGATTAGAACAAGAAGAAGGGAATGCAAATGCTCTCCCCTAGACAGTGTTTTCTAATAAATTATGGAGAGTGTTCTATTTCACCACGACCTTAGCTTCTGTCCTCAGATCCCATAAAGAAAGAAAGAGCCCCCAATCTCATCTAAATGTAGAATTTTCCCTATAGATAAATATTTAACACCGGCAGCACGAATGATACATTAACGAACTAGATAGTGATCAAACTGTTATTGGGTTCATTAATTAAATATCTACACATATAGGGTTAGTAGTAATTACAACGTGATGATGGAGAAGACAGTTCACACAAAACACACAGATGAGATATAAATAATGTGGTTTGTTAAATAGGAGAATGAACCTATGTGAAGCGAAATGATGATGTGATATGATGCATGTTACTAAACTGATGTCTAATCTACCCTGTCCATGTGTCTCTTAATGTTTTTCCAGTGTATGATGATACACATGTATGCGTAGACTGTCCCAGGTAGGTGAATGGTATGTTGTGTGGGTTATCTCTAAGTGTTTGTGTAATGAGAACTTTGACGATATACAGTCCTTCAATGGTTTGCACTACCTCTGTAACGTTGAGAAATCGTTGACTGCTGTCATGAGAAAATGACTGCTGTCTAATCCCTGAAAGGCACTCTTATACGAAATGATCTTGGTATGTAGACTCAACAACTTGAGTATGTACTCTTGATTCATCAAATATGCTTTGGAGTAAAATGAGCTTGTTAGCTGTATATGCGAATCAGTACGTAAATGTGACGAAATCAGTCGTGTAATTTTTATAACTCTAATTCATTACGGCAGTATCTCTACATTTCTTCATTTTTCTCACTCATCGTTCTATTATTTGGCATATTTTATGCCCTACATTATTTTACTGTGACCACTGCCCAGACGTACTTACGTGCCGCCCGGTAAACTGTGGTATTATCGTAACAATACCCGGTCATTATCACCGGGCAGCGGTAATATGTTTATCTCTTTCAGTCGCCGGCCACCTTTGATAGGAGACGATCCTCGTTTGCCACAATATGGTCTCGTACGATGATGAATAGGAAGCCAATATTGCCCGCCTGAGAAATCAGTCTGGGGGATTCACACACACAGGTGATAATTAGATTATCGCTTCCGCTGGCCCCCACTGTATCATTATTACAGATAAATCTGTCTGGGTAGATAATCTTGACAGAAGGCATTTAGACAGGTAATTAGTGCACAGATTTGTTTGCTTGCACAACATGCCACCGGAAATATTACGGAATATTGAAAGTGGTCACGCGATGGAATTTTGAAATGTAATATTTTAAAACACGCGGGGGAGATTATGAATTTAAACACCCCAACCCAGATAGTGTTAAATAGCTTACCATTGGTTTGATTTGAGAGCCGGAATATACTTTGGTTCTCATTGGCAGGTTTGCCGGGATGTGCAGTCAGGGATTTGAACTGAGAATGAGAGATATAATCTAGCGAAATTATAGACACAGATCAGAGACTGCATCGCATCGTCAAATGAGCAAACTCCCAGAAGCGAGTGAGACATCGGAATTAGAATTCCATAATTATAAGTGACAAATCGAGTATTTTGGCAACTTTGGAACTTACAAGTAAACCCGCATATTTAAATACAAGACTGGAAACTTAACGGGACCAGGACTTCAAATATCAAGACTGGAAACCTAGGAATTAGATCACCCGTCATAAGAGAATATTTCCAGACCAAGTGATTCGCAGAACACCCGTCATAAGAAGAATCAAAATATTTCTCGACCAAGTGATTCACAGAACACCCGTCATAAGAGAAATTTCTCATGCCAAGTGATTCGAGAGCATATAACCTAAATTGCTCGTGTCCACAGGTTAGTGCAAGGAGATTGTAGATTCCCACATTTTTGGGGTAAGTGTAACATTTATTTTACAAATGTGAATTTGACATGTTTCTTGTTTAAGTGGTTATATATGATGCTGGCAACCTCAACATATGAAAATCTTTTATTAATGAACCACTACAGCAAGCGCTGGTGATTTCTACTAGCTAGTCATGCGAAAAACCGACAGCAGACTCCTACTAGAGCAGTAATGAGTGATGATTATATCACATGTGCCTGAAGTGTATAGTATCAATGTGTGAGATATATGTAACTTGTTAATGTTAGTTCAGGCACAAATCATTGTTCGCGCTGTCCAAGCGCATATGTTCCCATTTAATTCCCAGAAGAATATTGGTGATTTCTATTCATCATTCCTGAGTTACGCTGTGTATACTCAAGAATTTAATTACTCTGAGAGATTAACAAAGATGGATTGACAACGAGACGATGCGCCTGTGAATTTGTAGGACACAAATGTACTTAGCAGAGGCATTTGTCTTTCTATTTTGTCTAAAAAGTTCGTGGTTACAAGCTATCAGACTGTTTGAAGTACTGAAGTTCCTACGCTGCTAGTATGAGAGAAGGGCATCAACACTGACTGTCTACATTGGACGAGTTATGCGGAGAAGTGCAGTCATCACCAAAAAGAAGTGACGGAAACCACGGCGATAGGACTCGCCTAGATCAGTTAAGTCCTGATTAAAAGGCATCAGCAAAACGGACTTTTATCACTCCCCTATTAAGTCTCTATGAAGACGCTTTCATCTAATATTTCGCCAATTTTTCCATATTTATTTTAACCTGTTAAAGATTAATTCACTATGAAATTTGTTACGTGTTTTTTTTAAACTAAACAGACATAGTTGATTCAGTTATTACATGTATGAAAGCAAACGTAAGAGCACGACTAATAAATATATATATATATATATATATATATATATATATATATATATATATATATATATATATATATATATATATATATATATATATATATATATATATATATATATAACTAGGAACTTAACCTAAAGAATTCCTATAATATTAAAAATATTAATATCTAACATCTAATATATGACATATAAATATTAAGTTTATGTGACTAATTAAAATGACTAAAAGTATTAAATTATTATATGATTTACTCAAAGTCGTAATATCGGAACTAGATTAGAAATGTTCAATCCAAAGTAGCTCAAAGAAATCCATCGTAAAATAATTTTGAGAATATAAAGTTCCATTTCTGATTGATACATTGTTCATTCCATGAAGATTTGTAGTGTACATTATAATGTTTATTTCTCTGATGTAGATCATAAGTGTTCAACAGACACCATGGAAGGTATACGTATCACCCAATTCATTAAAAGTTCGAGCAGATAGTGCGGGCATATCGCACTGGAAAAAGTGGTAGATCGCTATGGACACCAACCAAAGTCCATACAAATGAAGAACCAACAATGGGTATCGTATGAAGTTGACGTAATCTTCGGCAGCTCCATACGGATTATTAAAATAGTATTTAGCCGAAAATCAGATCCGTACCAATAGCAATGAGGTACACAAGTGGAACTGATAAATGTAAAATCACGAAGTGTATTATCGAACAATACTTGGAGTGTGGAATACAACTAATGAAGAAGGTATTCTGTACCTTTGGGACGTTGAATATTAATCGCGGTAACTAGTACCCTTAAAGTATGAGTATTGTATGTTGTAACTTGTCCAATTGAAGAGTTTTATTCATCATCGTGAAATATCCAGTAGTGGATATAATAACAGTTTCTGGATATGAAACTGATTCGTGATCATTACCATTAGCCGTCTTGTCATTCTAGTTGAAGCAGTGCATAACGAATGACTTTAAT
The DNA here is from genome assembly GCA_024509875.1 of Oreohelix idahoensis. Lineage (NCBI taxonomy): Eukaryota > Metazoa > Mollusca > Gastropoda > Stylommatophora > Oreohelicidae > Oreohelix > Oreohelix idahoensis. The sequence continues at coordinate 166,044 of JAMPIV010001034.1, read as the reverse complement.
TACATTGAATAATTAAGGAATCGTACATCGGCAAGGAGTAGATGATTGATGAAGTACGATGTGATCTTCGATAATGTCATTGGGCGAAGTACAGTTCAAATATCGCTTGCTATTAAGAATTGTACACGTGTCAAGAGACAAAAGAATGAACTCAATCCGTCATTATCAGTGTAGGTTCATCAACGAAAAGTGGAAGATCTGACTTGGCAATTCCGATGAATTATTATATTATCAAATATGAGTAAAATGCCATTACTGTTTGTTGAGCAAGGTAATACCGATATCATATAAATCAGAAACACACTGGAAAGTTGATAACGTCGGAGTAATCCATCAAGTTTACGAATGGAGAAGAAGTACAAAATTATTCGTAGTTAATGTGAATCGCATCATCATTTTACATCTGATGTGGATGACGGGTGACGAGACAAAGAGTCGGCCACTACATTCTGAGATCCTGGGATGGATTCTATCGTAATTTGAAATGGCTGAAGTATTATGGAAAATCTAGCCAGCTTTGCACTTTATGGTTGGCTCGTCTGAGAGCTGCCACTGATTTCTGGTCAGTTTGCACGATAAAAGGAGCTCCTAATAGAAATTTCTCCAGTTTTTGGATCGCCCAGACGACCGCAAGGAGCTCTTTATCAATCACCGAATACTTCTTTTCTGTGTCAGTAAGCTTTCTTGAAATAAATAAAGTAGGGTGGAGCACGCCATCATGATCCTGGAGGAGACTAGCCCCCAACCCGAAGTTGCTTGCATCTGTACGGAGGATATAAATCGTAATATCGGTGGCCTGGAAAAAATGGCAAGGATTTTGTTAAACGTCGCGTCACAGTCTTCAGTCCATTTTATTTTTGCAGGCATGCCTTTCCGTAGGAGGGAAGACAAGACTGCTGTGATAGACGACGAATGAGGGATAAACCTACTGTAGTATTGAACCAACCCTAGCAAACTTCTAACTTGCTTTTTCGTAGTAGGAATAGACAAGTTAAGAATTTTAGAAACATTCTGAGGAATGGTCTGAATACGACTAGGCCCAATGATATGACCCAGGAAAGTAATTTCTTGAAATGCAATTTGGACCTTAGTCAGCCTTGCAGTCAAATTATGTAATCTTAAAATATCTAACAAAGAGCTAAGTCCTAAAAAGTTTTCTTCGAACGATGAACCGAACAAACAGATATCGTCAATTTACGTGACGACATCTGATCTATGTGACAATATTTTTCGCATTATGCGAATAAATGTTGCCGGTGCGTTCATAAGCCCAAAAGGCATGACATTTCACTGGTATAATCCACGTGGAGTCGAAAACGCAGTAAGATATTTGGCTTGATCCGTTAGGGGAATCTGCCAATATCCCTTAGTTAGATCTATTTGATGAAAAATCTAGCTGTAGACAGACGAGTAAGTAAATCGTCAAGAAATGGATGTGGTTCACTGTCAGGAACTGTCTTAGCATTAAATTTTCTATAATCTACACATGAACGAATGTTGTTATCCTTCTTTCGGACAATAACTAGTGGTGAGAAATATGGAGAATTACTGTTCTCGATGATCCCTAAACTCAACATTTGTTCAAGTTCTTGAGCTGTTTTGCTCTGGTAATGAACTGGAACTGAATAAGGACGTAGACGAATAGGTGTATTATCTTTGAGAATGATGTCATGACAGATAATCGATGTTCGACCAGGCAAATCAGTCAAAACATCAGAAAAAGATTCTAAAAGATTAGAAATCTGTCTGTGTTGTTGTGAGGTAACAGAAGTAGAAATAGTAACATTTCGCCAAGATTCTGTAGCCTTCAAAGTAGGTAGAGGTAAAGACATATGTATTTCAGGAAAAGAAGATTCTTCTTCCTGAATTACGGATAGACTGGAATAATGACAAGAACCAACTAATTTGTCATCAAGATCATGAAAAAGAGTTTGTAAATGTTCAGGACAATTATGAAACTCCTTAAGCATATTAATATTAAATATTTTCTTCTGTCCTTTAATATCCAAAATATAGTCAACGTCAGAAATTCTGTCCAATACCTTAAATGGACCATTCCAAGCAATTAGTAACTTATTATCTTTACGTGGAAGTAACATGAAAGCTTCATCACCTGGAAACAATTGACACAGACGTCTATTTTTATTTTGGAATAAACGTGATTTCCATTTAGCAGCCTTTGAAGAAGCTGTCGCCAACTGACAAGCATCGACAATTTTTTTCCGTAGGTTGATGACATACTCATAAGATGACTGGGTATCCTGAGTCATCAAAGAGTCAAGAAGGAGATCCTTTATTAAACCCATAGGACCCCTTTGTGGAGCACCAAACACTAGTTCACAATGAGAACAGCCGGATTGTTCATGCGGTACATCTCGATAGGCGTACAGCACAGCTGGTAAAACTCGATCCCAGTCTTGAGGATACTTAACAGTAACCTTGTGCAGTAGTTGTTTAATGGTGCGGTTGAGCCGTTCCACCGAACCATTGCTCATAGGGTGATATATACTACTTAGATTTCTACCGATATTAAGAGTCTTCATTACTTCAGTCATTGTATCAGAGACAAATTGAGACCCATGATCAGATAGTATTTTCCGAGGAAAACCTATTCTAGAATATATGAGAAAAAGTGCATCCGCTACGTCTGATGTAGAAGTATGCTTAAGAAGAATGGCTTCTGGCCATCGTGTGCACAGATCAATGCATGTGAGGACAAATCTGTGACCTCTGGCAGAAGGTAAAAGAGGACCAATAATGTCTATGGCCATCTTATCAAACGGACGTACTGATATGTCACATGCCTGATAGGAGCAGCATGAAACGCTCCTCTAGACTTGACTTCTTGGCAGGTGACGCATGAACGTACTTACGTCACGGGAAATACCTGGCCCAAAAAATGAAGATAACACTCGAGAACGTGTACGAGTGTATCCCATATAACCCGCGCATTGGGAGTCATGTGCATGTCATAAGATATATGGCCTTAATGGAAGAGGTACCATGACCTGTTGTTTTACCTTAGAGTGGTCCATATAATTCTTAAGTAAAATGTCGTTTTTTATTGTAAACCAATGTTTACATTTGGTATTGAAAGCAATATCATCATAATTATTCACTAAAGCAAAAAAAAATTTTAATAAATTGTCTTCTGTTTGCTTTGTTGCGAATGACACTCTATCTATTATTGATTGCACCTCAGTATCATTCTGGAGAACTGTGTCAGGTTCTGGATTATTATCATTTTCCAAGGTTTGAGCCTGAGCTCGTGTTGTTACTGCATTGGCTATAAACAAATTTTTTCTTTCCCATTCAATAATTTCCTCTGGTGTGCAGTCCTTACTACCATGGATACGACCAACTGTGAGGTCGGCTACTGAATTCTGCAACAGACATTCCTTAACTTTACCTGAAAAAAATGGTGTTATCAATGTGAAAGTAGATAAGAATAGAGTCACTAATGAAAATTATGGGAGAGATCTGACTTCTGGAGAGTAAGAAGACTATTTCTATTATGGCAGAGGGATAATACTCAATAGTACCACCAAAGGTGATACACTTCACACTTTTATTAATTGAACAACTGGGATGTACTAGAGATTGTCTAATGCCAATAGTTATAGACCCAGAATCTCTTAACAATGATACCAAAGTACCATTGACCAATCCTCTGTTGAAGATCAAAGTCCCTGTACCGTCGTTCGCGGAGAGACTAACTGCTGGAAGAGGATGTCCGCACTTCAACACGGTAGTGCTGTCCTTCTGAAAAATAATTAGGCATTCTGGGCAACTATTTGCCACATCTAAATCAAAAGAACAACATGCAGAAGAATGTACTTGGGTATTGGTATCTTGACCAACCAAAGGTACACCGTTGGTCAGTGCTGCCCCTGCATTATGTTCGAACCGAGGTGGTCCACGTGACCTAGATCGCTGTCTTTGGCGATTACCAGAATTATTATGATGTCTACCATTTTGACTATTATTTCTTGATCTATAAAATTGATTTTTATTACACTAATTATTGATATTATTGTAGTTAGGAGTGAAAGTATTTGGTTTCTTCCAGTTAGAACCCTGTTGAAAATTGTTATTATTCCTGTATTGAGGTGATTGATTTCTGAAATGTTGTCTACCTCGGCTTAAATGATCATTCTGATTGAAGGTATTATTATTGTAATAATTGTTGTCGTTATTTCTCTTATGGATACAATTTATGTCTAGACTTTGAGCTCGTGCTCTATGATTACCATTCCATGTTGCAGCTGAAGCAACTGGTAAAGCTTCTTTTAATTGGGAGTTTGCAACACAAGAACCAGGATGTGCAGTGCAAAACTGAACTGTACATTCCTCCATAGCAGACAAAGTAGGTGGTTTACGTTCCTGCAAGAACGACCAAAAAGGTTTGCTGACTGAGGATAAAACTTTATCCCTCAGCATTAAATCTACAAGCTTATCATAGGTTTTCTCAATACCAGAAAGTTCAATCCATCTATCAAACGTAATCCTAATTGCAGAAATGAACTCAGAGAAATCCTTGCTTGAATCTGGTACCATTGTTCTAAATTTGTCTCTATAACCTTGTTCATTAAGCTGAAAACATTTCAACAGTAATACTCTAACAGCATCATAATTTGTTCTATCTGCCTCACCCATAGTATCTACGGCAGCCATTGGCTCCCCAACCAAAAATTCCCTCAGTTTAGTAACCCATAATGATTTATCAAGTTTATTTACATCACATACATCTTGGAATCTAGAAAGGTAACATGTTATGTCATCTATATTTTGATTAAATACTGGTAATTTGAATTTATCATTACCTCTAGTATGTCCTGATGAAGAGGCAATATGTGAATCAACATTATTGCTATTATTTGCTAGTTGAGCTTTTTATCTCAATTCTTCTAACCGCATAAGCATTCATTCTTTTTCTTCAATACGTTTTATTTCATCTTTAGCTTCTTGTGCAGCCAATTCACGTTTCAATTCAGCTTTCTTCTTTTCTTCCTTAGCTTCACGTTCTGCTTCCTCTTGTTTTGCTATTGCTTTTTGTTCCTCCAATTCTCGCTTCTTATCAGCTTCCTCTTGTTTTGCTTTAGCCAGTTCAGCCTTAGCAAAATCTTTAAGTGCGTCACCTTTCAAGGAAAATTCTTTTCCAATTTTTATAAAAGTTTCTAAAGTCGCCATATTAACTAACTAAGGTATTCACTTAGTCAACTATATATATAAGCCTGATGGCTGATATGGTACTGTGACTCACTTAGTCAATCAGATACCTATAATACGCTTTACAAATTATGTGTAAGCCACAAAATTAATTTATTTACTAATATTTTATAATATCATGTCTTACTCAGGCTAAACAACTAGTGGTTAATGTCCTACTAGTGCAAGATACTGAAATTATTTCAGTCATGTAATATTTTTGCTTAAAAAATTATAAGTATTATATCATTATTATATTATTAGAGTTAATGAGGAATTATGACAGAAACAGTAAACAAAAGAATTACAAAGACAATATCACATCACCAGATCGAGTTACAAACATCGAAATGAATGTAATAACTGAATAAAATTTCGAAAATGACAAAGTTTACAAAAACTGAAACTAGGTCAAAGCACAACGATCTAAAAATAGACTAGACGAGGACTCTACAGCTGACAGTACATTTTCACATGTAGAACTTAAAGATAGCGAGGTTAGATTCACGAACATATGACAAACCATTGACAAAATTAAGTAAAATGAAAATAAGGACAAGAAAAATACACCGTGTATATACAAAACGTTACAACTAAACAACTAGTGTTGAATAAATTCGGGTGCACACAGAGTATGCCACGAAAGATTGTCAATGGATCTTTTGCAAACCGAAAATATTCAAACAGTCCCTAACAGAACAATCCTGGATTCTGTGGTCAGCGAAGCGACATTACAGACATATCCAGAATTCCCGCCATCCTCCCACGAATATAGACAATACATATTCATATTAAAACGTGAAGCATACATATAGATAATTGAATAGACATGCCTGGAAAATAACCTGGTCTAAAATTGTATAGAACCAAAAATGGACTTAACTGGCGTGATCAAATAATCTCCGAACAATGCGAGCAGGCAAAGTCAGGAACAAACTGACGTCTTGAATACGACCTCAGGCCTTGATATAACAGGTTCCTTGAAAAAAATGAGTCCGTTGGATAATTGAGTGACCTTCGATATGACTTTGATTGAAGTATTCGACCGGTAAGACATTTTTGCTGGAAAATTTCATGACATCGTCTTGGCTTCTGCTGCGCTTGCGTAGTGCTTCGTATTTTTATGCTAATTTTCCAAACGTTGAAACAATATAGAAAGTTATTAACGATCCAAATTTTTCTGTCCTGAATAAACTTTGTTGCATCATTGTTGAACAAAATCGATCCCCATCACTGAAGCCGCCACGTTGTTGATGGGGTATATTTCTATTTGTAACTTTTGCTTGTAATAGATATATATTTTTGATTTGAGCAATCATGCTGATAGATGTAATTTGCTAATGTGAGTCATCTCATGTTAGAATTCATCTCGATAGATTTAATAACGCCGTTCAAGTTAGAGTCCACAGTTATACACGTTTAATTATGAATAACGATCAAAGACATTCATGGCAATCAAATTATCAATCAGTGCAGTCTCCTAGAATAATTTACGTATCGTCAAAAGGTCTAGCCTATATACACGCGATGCCGTCTGGCGGAACACCCGGTAGTGAAAACTAGAGTTCTTATGACATATATTAATTCTTTATAATTTACTCCCTGTGCTCCTTCTTCAAAAGAAGATTAATCATCAAATGCGATGCTTCAATACTGCATCAGTTAATAAACATTACGACCCTTGGCCAATAGTTGAGGAGAAATCTGCACAATAATCATCTTGGGAGTAATATGGATCACGTCTTGCTTGGACGGATTTTAATCATAGAAGGGTCAAGAACAACCGTTGTTATGCCTTAGCATAACACCATACTACGTCATAACTATCCATTGACGTCTACACTTTAAACTGGTAGCAAATTTAAGTGGGGCCAACATATAACAAATATATATAATGTCGTAACAGTGGGCCATGGTTCGATCCATATATGAGGTGGGATTTTTTAGACCGCAAACGGCTCCAGGGTCGATCCAGCTTCATGCATTTGGTATCAGAACAACTCTGGGAAGGTTAAGGCGGCCGGCGTGATGCTGACCACATCACCCCTAGTGTGCCGATGGTCAAGAAAATACGGGCCTAACACCGTATTCCCAATATGCCTCAATAGGCGTGTAACGGGATCCTTTAAGTTAAGATTTACTTTTGCACTTAGCACCATAGCTAAATGTGCGGAAGACAGTTTTCAATTAATTCTTCTCGTAAATGATTATTTAAATCAAAAAGTTTTCATCTAAGATGATAGGAGGTAATTGATAGTTCATACTTCATCTAGATTGTTAGGTCATTATACAGACTTACATGTGCCCACACTCTCATGCGCAATATATTTAACCGTTGTCAGATGCATCTCATGTCATACATAATTACTAGAGAATTGAACTCATCATAAGCGAGTAGTAGTACAAAAGAAAGTCAACCATTGATATTAAGTATGAAAACTTACAAAGACGTTTGTGTGTCTTCAATCCAACAGAAGTCTGAGTCGATATATTACATGTTGAACGTCTAACCAGAAAGAAACTAGCACAGTGTACGTCTGGATAGCAGAATTCGCCTTTAGGACATCCTTAACTCCTTCAGTTAAGAAGGAAAAATTATCGCCCACGTTTACAAGATGGTGGCAGCATTTTTATTCACCTTTTAACAAGAGCGCATTTTGAGAATCAAGATTACATATTCACAAGTTGATTACATATTCAAATATCAAGTTCAGCTCACTCACAAGAGCGCATTGTGAGAATCAAGATTCTATATTTACAAGATGATTCTCATATTTATACCAAGTGCCACGCACTCCATAGCGCATTTTATGAAGCAGACTCCATAGTCACAAGTTGAGTCGGATATACATACATCAAGTGCAGCTTACTCCAAACTGTATCTTAAGAATCCAGAGTACATACCCAAGTTGATGTGTCTACATACCAAGATCATTCTGTGACGACTTCCAGTCTGGCCAGTACTCTTTGGAGATCAGACAACAGACAAATGTTATCTAAACGACAAACAGTCGACGCATCTACATCATAAGAGTGCCAATTAGAATAACCAACGATAAGTTTAGAAAGCCTAACTCTAACGTCACTATAACATTTTAATCCTTACGTTAATGATGAATCGCAAAGAGAAAACATTTATGTGAAAAACCAGAGTTATAACATTTCAGGACCAACTTCATTGCCCACGGACAACTCCATCAGTGCTCCGATCTAGATCCCTCGCTAAGATCACACAAGGAGGATCTCAGCACAGTGCACGAACTCCATAACACCGGCGAGGATTCCAGCGAGTGTATACAGGAATCACACATTCTATATATATTTTTGTTGCGGGTAGGTTTCCTAATTTTGCCAGGGCAGCGGCCGTATGGCCTGCTCTTTACGATTTTCAACTGTCGAGGAATTTTTAACGTGCGCAACTTGCACACGGGACTTTCTATTTTTTTGCTCTTATCCGAGAAGGCTAGGCATCTGATCTCACTATCTAGGAGAAGGGGGGGGGGGGGGTATGACATCATTAGGACCCACTGATTATGAAAAAAACTGCCATCAAATATATTCCCTGTAATGAGAACCGAACCCGGTACTTTTAGAATTAGAGGCGGGCGCCGTTCCTCTTAGCCACTCCGACCCCCAACTGTTATTTGACTATTACACACTATTGATTCTTGTAATAAATGTATACATTTAATTATTTGTAAGTGCAGTACAAAACTTAGAGTTTTATTATTGGGGTTATTCATGTCACGTCCCGTATGTATTTGTTCCTGACACAACGGTCAGGTAAGAGTTCATAGGGATGATTGCGGGGATATTAATCTGTCTCTTGCTTTAACAATCTTTTTCGACTAGCAGACAGTACACTCCCTTTAGTCCTTAGTAATCGTATTCTCAGGAATACTCACTTACATCAAGCGAGCCGAAACTCACTACCAGAAAGATTTCTTGATAAGATTATATAACTTTGTTTACGTCAGACACACACACACACAAACACACACACACATACATATATGTGCCCGAGATTTATTTAAACAAACATACCATAACAACTGTCACAGGGAGGTATAAATTGCGAATAGATTATGTCTGAATTCAGACAGATTATGAATGTGTAAATGTGAAAGTAGATAAGAATAGAGTCACTAATGAAAATTATGGGAGAGATCTGACTTCTGGAGAATAAGAAGACTATTTCTACAGCCTACGAAAACTGTCGAGGAATTTTTAACGTGCGCAACTTGCATACGGGACTTTCTATTTTTTTGCTCTTATCCGAGAAGGCTTGGCATCTGATCTCACTACCCAGGAGATTAGGGGGAGTATGACATCATTAGGATGGTTATATGTCAGTCTCTTGTCCGTTCTCTCTGGACAAATAGAATAATTCTGCAAATCAGTATGTCTGTACTAGCTTTGTAAGTCTAGTAAAGTAATCACATAAACAACACACTAACAAATGACAACAATCTTCACTCAATCACACACACAAACACACGCAAAATCGTCTCACTCCACACCACCAACCGTACACTTCCTGACACAAATAAAATTATGGTTTACTAAAATTGGTGAGGCCCCCAGCTCTCGAACAATGAAAGCGGCCAGTCCTCTAAGGTCACTAAAGCTTGTCAAGTAATCTCCACTCCTCTAGGAAATAACACGCACAGTTCCACCTAAGTTTGGGTGACTAAGGCTATGGAGATAAGCTCCCTCTGGACCAGCTAAATAAACCCTAGGAATAACACTTTTATGTTGCAGGTGGCCACCACAAATATGCGAACGCATATTATTATGCAATAAGGTTAAGACGATTGTGATAGGTACTCCACGGGCGAATCAGTAAATTACAGCTGACAAACTGGTTATCCAAAAAAAGAGACCCGAGGCATATGCACCTCTGATAAAGGATAATGAAGACTGGAACACGCAGGCGCTGGACGATGGAAATCGTTGACTTCTTCATGGCGGGTACGTTAGTATTATTCACTGTGAAGAGACCTAAAAGGGTCCGACAAAGTTGCCCCGAAGCAGGGAGGGCAACAGCAACAGCTCGTAGACACTAGCGCTTGGCAATAGGCGGTGGGTAAGTAATCCACACTAACCACCTTATAGGTTGAACGCGGACAGAACGATTGGTCTGCCGTGTGATCTACATTAACTGGAGGTAAATATAGCGAGGGCAGTAGTGATCCTTAAGGGCATGTTCGTATAAATGCCCAGTATATATTTCTGTAGGGATTCTTAGGGCCCGACAATAGAGCACAGTTGACAGGTTGACCAGCTCTGACATCAACAAGTCAAAAAATATTTACAACCAGTATACATCCATCTCTAACAAAACACGTTCTTTCACTCGATTACAACACGCTCCTTTGTTCATTCGGTCGATACACAGATCAACAATACACCATCTCCTCCCCTCTCTGGCTGTAAAATTCACGCATGTGACCCAGCTATGTGTGAACGCTCTCCGCGTGCGCGAGTCTAATTGACTTTCGCGTCTACACACACACACACCCGAATATTTTAGGCAACCCACGGTTAGCCATTCAAACACGAATTGATTAATAAAAGTGACCCTGAGATAATTTATCTAATAGGTACTACACCGGGGAGCGTTACAAAATTAATATGCGCTGATATGCACTAGGATTAAATAAATAATAACAAAAAACTCTATACATAATTAATTTATACACCTATTCGCAATTAGAAATACATCGCGAAAACAAATGATATACATATGCCTCTCTCTCTGTCTGATAAAATATATCTCTGTGATGGACTACATGGGAAGGAGCCCTGCAGAGGTCCTTGACATGGACTGATATATGGCATATGGCACCTGTTAGGCTCAGCTTCGTTGTTAGATCAATGTATGACCTGCTGCCGTCGGCCACCAACCTTGTGAGATGGGGAAAGTCGGATGATGAGCAGTGCCCCCTGTGCCAGGGGAGTCAGACACTCGAACACGTGCTCTCAGCGTGTAAGTTGTCATTAGGGCAAGGGCGATACACTTGGCGCCATAACAAAGTGCTAAATGAGCTAGCTGCGACAATAGATCTGGCAAGGATGAAGGCGAATAGCAAACCCAGGCCGAGCACCGCAAATACATACTTTCTGAGGGCAGGAAAGTCAGCACACCCCAAACTGAGTAAACCTGGTAGCAGTTTACCATCTCTTCTTGATTGTGCAAACGACTGGCAGATGGCGGTAGACCTACCTGGACGAGGGGCATATCCAGAGAGTATCAGAAAATCGAGGAGACGGCCGGATATAGTGCTTCATTCTTCAGCAACGCTTCAGGTTATACTGATTGAACTGACCGTGCCATTTGAATCCAGATTAGACGAGCAACATTCGTTCAAAGCGGCCAAGTATAGTGATCTGGACGCGGATCTGAGACACGATGGGTTCACTGCAAGGGTCATGGCTGTTGGAGTGGACGCAAGTGAGCTTGGGGCTGCATCAGTGTATGATTTATTGAAACTGTTGGGGCTGAGGGGACAATCGAGAACAAGGGCAATGAAGAGGCTTAGTGAAACTGCGGAAAAGGCGTCAAGCTGGCTGTGGAACAACCGCAATGGGCAATGGAAACCGTGACAATAAACGCTGCGGTACAGAAAACACCAGTCCACAATACGCTGAGTTTTGTGGTGTACTAGTGAACGGGCTGTGACTGAGGGGCAACAGGCGGTGTACATTATAGGGGTGTCAATGTCAGAATTTCAGTGGCGAATGCGCAGTGGCTAGGCTCGGCGGCTTCGCGATGGTGTCTCAGTGTGTGCGACGGAACGAACGGAATAATTTGTCTTCTCTTTGTTACTTTCACAATTGCCTCCACGGCTGGCGGAGTTGTGGATTAAAGTTGCTACCATAAGTGAAATGGGTTCATTTTCGATACAAGACAACAGGAGGCTGAGACGCTTGGGAGTCATGACCCAAGTGGGCCCGCCCCCTTAGAGTGTAAAGGAGTATACTGGGCCGAAACACTTGTCCGATGGGGGGACTACTTCTGATGATCGGATTGCCTCCTGTTGTATCGCTCTGTAAAGAGTTTCTATATATATATATATATATATATATATATATATATATATATATATATATATATATATATATATATATATATATATATACATATACATATATATATATATATATATATATATATATATATATATATATATATATATATATATATATATATATATATATATATATATATATATATATATATATATTCTGTCTAGGCCGTACTTCTCAAGCGGAATTAAAACTGCTACGGTAGTTTGCTTACCAAAAATTAGAAATCCCAGGTCACACAAAAAAATTACTTTACCTAAAGTATTAGATATATTAAAAAGTAACTCGGCTCCCCAATAAGTAGACTTCACTTTAAGAATTAAATATATATATTTAAGATAATGTAAAAGTAACACGGGCCTTGACTCTATATTGTTTAAGCTAGAAACCCAATAAATTAACTTAGAACAAAAAATGGAGATGTGCTTACCAACAAGAAATACAATTTCCGCGTTACAAATCTGGTTATAGGCTATCAACCTTATAACGATTTCCAAGGCAGCAAGGAATCCTTAAGAGACTATGGTACCGAGTATTTAGACCTAAGGCCTTATATAGTAAGAAAAATCGCCACGAGGTCTCTGCCCGTGCACGAGATAAAACGAAAGTGGCGTGAGACTAGAGTGCTCTCCCCGGTACTTGTGTCTTTATTCACCCACAGATTAAAATTGTTGAAATTTAAAAGCCAAACGGAGCACCGTACTTTTTCTTAAATTTTTTTCTTAAATTCGCGCGAAAAAAATAACACCGTTTCATCGCGCGGCAAATCTCTCTCACAGTTCGCCAAGATCGTTAAAAATGTCGTCTTGGCTACTAGCACGATAACTGGTGCGCTCTCTCTTTCACTACGGCAATGTACTTGTGCGCTCTCAATCTTTCTCCACGGCAATGTACTTGTGCACTCTCTCTTTCTCTACGGCAATGTACTTGTGCGCTCTCTCTCTACGGCAATGTACTTGTGTGCTCTCTCTTTTTCTACGGCAATGTACTTGTGCGCTCTCTCTTCCTCTACGGCAATGCACTTGTGCGCTCTCTCTTCCTCTACGGCAATGTACTGGTCCACTCTCTCTTTCTCCACGGCAATGTACTTGTGCGCTCTCACTTTCACTACGGCAATTTATCCATCCGGTTGTGTGGCAGTACATCAAAGGGATTATTCGTCTGGTTGGGTGATGGTGGTGGTAAGAGTCTCTCTTCTTTGGATTGAAGTGACGTCGATTTGTAGCAATGTAATTTATATGGTCCTGTGTAAGGAATGAATCAGCTCGATCGTTCACTGATCTACATCGATTCGAAGTGTATGGGATTTTGCGAAGGTTGCTTACTCTACATCTTTGCAACCTGGGTTGATCTTGTATAACTAGGTTTACAGTGTCCCTCGTGCTGCTACGTTTTTCCTTAGGAGACTGTGTATTCCGATAGGCTTCTATAATGATCTCTTGATCAACCATATCTGGGTATTTAAACTGGTAATCGATTTCTGGTTGTCTTCGTGTTCGATATTTGCGGGTGTTCTGATAATATTCTGTGCCATCCGTGTATACCATTTCTCTTTTCGGTGCTTCCAGGTATCCTCCGGGCAATTGTTTAGCTTGTTTTGAACTCTCCATCTTTCTCCATGGGGGTATTATGGTGTGTCGAAGCACTTGCACTGAACCTTGGGGGCGGCGGGGGTTGTATTGTGTTGTCTGACGCGGGAACTGATGGGTATGGTTCTGCGAAGTGATGTTTTGTTTATGAAACCTCCTATCTCGATCAGTCTTACCTCTAGACCTAACGTGCCATGCAGCAGAGTCAATGGGGTGGCGGGGGTGTATTGTGTGGTCTGATGCGGGGGCGGGGATTGATCGGTATGACTCTCGCCTGCATTATGTCGGTCAGTGTTACCTTGTTTAGTTTTGCAGGCGTCTCGTATGGAGGATGATTGTACTTGAGCTATGACAGCACCTCTAGCAATGGTTGACGTTTTACCAGATGTGTTGACTATCATAACCGGGAAGTCTCTGTTTGTTGTGACTTCTGCTATTCCTTCAGTAATAAATAGCATTGGGTCTTCATTTATATCTTCTCCCGGTATGGGTTCCACGTGAATAGTTTGTCCAGGTTTTATATATTGTGACGCTTTGATCCTACCCTTGGCTATGACTAATGAATTTGGTAAGAGAGTAACCGGGGATGTTAAACGAATCAATGATGCAATATGGATGTCATCTTGGAGTTCTACATATTCTTCATTTATTCTTATTTTCCGTAGATCAAAATATATCCGGGCTTGGTGTTTTGACAGAAAATCTCTTCCTATGATAAAATTTCTACTCATGCCTCTAGTGATAACGAATGCATGTGTGATTGTCTGGCTGCCAATCTTAAATGTGACATGAGCAATGCCTAGGGATTTCAATTCTTCCCCAGTTACAGAGGCCATATGTGTTCTGGAATGCTGGAACTGTGCGTATTTCTTTATTTGCTTATAAAGTTGTTCCCATGTGAGGCTTACAGATGCTCCTGTATGTATTCTTCTTCTTCTTCTTCCGTCCTTAGCCACCGACCGTCAAAGCAGTCAGTGGCCATTACGCCTAGTGGCGTCTTAGGGCAACAGCAGATAGGTTTTCTTTGCCATTGTTTCCCATCACGCCTATTGGCGTCTTTAGGGCAACGGCAAATCAATCCATTTGCTGTTGTTTCCGTAATCGAAGTGACTGGCAAACGGGTGATCAGCCCGTTGGTCCTGTATGTATTAGCGCTCTGTAATTCCTGTTCTCAATGGTGATTAGACAGGAACTTGGGTCGGGATGTATGGTGACTTCATTTTGAGTGCTATTATTGTGAACTAATGGTAATTCTTTTGTTATTGTGTGGAGTTCATTCAGTTTTTCTCGCTTTTCATGTTGTATATGTGACCTATGGTTGGAGCTTTTTTTGTTGCTACCCCTGCTTCGGACACGGTTAGACATCCCTCCTAACGCGTGCCAAATCCGTTTCCCTGCATTGTACGACCTCTGGAGAAACTGTGCTGGGTATTGTGTCTTTGTTGGGCCCAGAAAACTCACAAAACTGCACCATGGTCCTTTTTAGGGCCCAGAAAACCCACAAAACTGCACCCACCACGGTCCTTTTTAGGGCCCACAAAACTGCACCACGGTCCTGTTTAGGGCCCACAAAACTGCACCACGGTGCTGTTTAGGGCCCACTGATGCGTGACGCCATATGATGATGGATGGTATCCGCATGTCTGGTTTTGTGTAGTGTGCAGATGTGTTCAGTCAAACAATGTTCATACAAAAATAACAGGGCAATCCACATAGGACGTCAGTAAACTCACGACATGTAAAGTCAATGATTCTTGTAACAGCCGTTGACGTTTGTCTTCATTATTTATTGTGGACGCCACAGTGACAAAATGGTTACGCGAATATGTGGACACATCAAACAGTCATTATCACAGCAACATTCAATACAGCAATGGACAGTAGACAGCATTACAATGATGAGTCAGATGCATATCATATTTTCATAGTGCTGTAAATGTAGTCAGGTGAAAAATCTCCATCCCTTTCTATAACAGCCAGGAGATAACCAGATGTATGAGATCAGTTCACTCTCCTTAATTTGACTTCAGCAAGACAGACACGTCTGCCGAAGTATAAATAATGTCCTCAAAAATATCCTCTAGATAACAAAGGTTTTTCAAACCTAATTCAGGTAACCAAGTAGCAAGTAATAGTCCTTGGGACCTGCATCAACCGATGCAGCACAATACAGCGACATGTGAGCTAGAAAAACATCTCGTGACGACGACTTTCGAAGACAGGCTATGAACCCGAAATCGTTCACGACCAAAAATCGATAGAGTTAATGAAAATGTTAATTTACCTTGCCTTCATGAAATACACAGAAATATCACGCCTCCCGACATGTGGGAAACACTAGAGGTATTATCTCGAATAAACGAAATATCCATTAAGAGGACTACACATCCCTGACAGAACAAAAAATAGCGGAGATCCCCTCTTCAACGAGGCATCTCTTTCGCCATTCCAAACCGCTCACTCCACTAGTGGTGGGCGGAAACCGATCGACCAAGAAGCAAGACAAGTCATGCGCAGTCCAGCGCAAAATGACCACAGCTCAAACTTAACTGCATTCGATACCAACGCGAGAAGACAAATGCTTACCGAGAAAAGTGACAATAAATTTCAAGCAGTTGTTGCCCTTGCGTTATAAAATAGATATTGAAATAAAACGATGTTGCGAGAATTTATCACGCAACATATCACCACCTCCTCCCGATTAAAAAAAAAAATGTGGAACATATTTTTTTTTTCCAATATCAAAGAGCATGCGATAAGCGGCTCAAAACGCACGAATTATGCGCTGATAATTAACTAAATTGCCAAACAATAGGCTAATTATAGAGTGTCTGGTGAGGATATACCTCAACAGAAAAATAAATATGTCTCAAAAAATATTCACATCGGGGAGGTGTCACCAACACACATCACGTTAGCATGTAAACACAATATACGTATGCAAGTTACTATAATCATCATTAAACAGCATACTCTAATATTGTCTTTAAAAATGGATGTACAAATCTGATAGGAAAATTTAAATAGTACATTCTTTGACATGTAATGACATAAGTACATAGTAAAGTTAAACTACATGACGATCCAGGACATATGCTCTGGCATTCCAAGGGTAAGTACACAATCTAGAACTCGTCATGCTTGATACTAGTAAGGTAAGTCCTCAGCTCAACAATGACATTCTGAGAAAGTACAAGCATTATAATGCTAATTAATAACTAATATGCTTCATAAGGTACAATACATTATTAATAATTGTGGCTGTTTAGTAAACTAACGGCCCTTATATTAACTACTCAGTCTTCCTCTATCATCTTAAAAAACGAACAGAAGAAGATGACAACAAAGCACGATAGTGTGTACATATAAAGTGAGTACAGATGTGCTAATCTATTGTAGTAATATAGGTGTGTTATGACTCTGTAATATATAGGAATATAGGACAGAAGTATTAGTTGGAGTCATGTGGGCATCTAGACAAAATGTCAGCCATCACATTATCCCCACACTGGCCACCAAATGATGCGTGACGCCATATGATGATGGATGGTATCCGCATGTCTGGTTTTGTGTAGTGTGCAGATGTGTTCAGTCAAACAATGTTCATACAAAAATAACAGGGCAATCCACATAGGACGTCAGTAAACTCACGACATGTAAAGTCAATGATTCTTGTAACAGCCGTTGACGTTTGTCTTCATTATTTATTGTGGACGCCACAGTGACAAAATGGTTACGCGAATATGTGGACACATCAAACAGTCATTATCACAGCAACATTCAATACAGCAATGGACAGTAGACAGCATTACAATGATGAGTCAGATGCATATCATATTTTCATAGTGCTGTAAATGTAGTCAGGTGAAAAATCTCCATCCCTTTCTATAACAGCCAGGAGATAACCAGATGTATGAGATCAGTTCACTCTCCTTAATTTGACTTCAGCAAGACAGACACGTCTGCCGAAGTATAAATAATGTCCTCAAAAATATCCTCTAGATAACAAAGGTTTTTCAAACCTAATTCAGGTAACCAAGTAGCAAGTAATAGTCCTTGGGACCTGCATCAACCGATGCAGCACAATACAGCGACATGTGAGCTAGAAAAACATCTCGTGACGACGACTTTCGAAGACAGGCTATGAACCCGAAATCGTTCACGACCAAAAATCGATAGAGTTAATGAAAATGTTAATTTACCTTGCCTTCATGAAATACACAGAAATATCACGCCTCCCGACATGTGGGAAACACTAGAGGTATTATCTCGAATAAACGAAATATCCATTAAGAGGACTACACATCCCTGACAGAACAAAAAATAGCGGAGATCCCCTCTTCAACGAGGCATCTCTTTCGCCATTCCAAATCGCTCACTCCACTAGTGGTGGGCGGAAACCGATCGACCAAGAAGCAAGACAAGTCATGCGCAGTCCAGCGCAAAATGACCACAGCTCAAACTTAACTGCATTCGATACCAACGCGAGAAGACAAATGCTTACCGAGAAAAGTGACAATAAATTTCAAGCAGTTGTTGCCCTTGCGTTATAAAATAGATATTGAAATAAAACGATGTTGCGAGAATTTATCACGCAACACCCACAAAACCAACAAAACTGTACCCTCGCAAGAAGTCCTTTATTTGTTTTCGCCGCTGGGTGGAGAGGGCTACGCACTGATCCTTGTCAAATATATACACAATCAGAGCCGGATTAACGTAGTAGCAAAAGTAGCATATGCTACGAGCCCCGCGCTTTTAGGGGCCCCGCGCCAATAAATATGTACATAATTTTTTGGTCATCTTCTAATACGAGCGTTAAACCAATGATCTTGTGATTTATGCCATCTTTAGCGCCTTTTCATTTGGTGTCACGAAATTGTTAGAGAAAGAGCATAAGAGGGTGACTTAGTGTGACTCTTCATTATGTTTATCTTAACAGTTTGCGGACGGAAGCAGTCATTTTCTTTGGATTTGTTGAAAGCCTGTACACATTCGTTTCTGCTTCTTCCTACCGGTGGAGTCTCCTTCCTGTATCATACAGCTGGTCTTACTGTAGTGAAGTCTGTAACACTTCATTCCCCTGCATTATAAAGCTGGTCTTACTGTAGTGAAGTCTCTAACACTTCACTACCCTGACAACTCCAAGAGATTCATCTTCCACGGCCTTGACACGGCGATTGAATGACACGGTGTTAGATTTGCTCTAACACTTCACTCCAATGCATCATAAAGCTGGTCTTACTGTAGTGAAGTCTGTAACACTTCACTCCCCTGCATCATAAAGCTGTTCTTGCTGTAGTGAAGTCTCTAACACTTCACTCCAATGCATCATAAAGCTGGTCTTACTGTAGTGAAGCCCCTAACACTTCACTCCAATGCATCATAAAGCTGGTCTAACTGTAGTGAAGTCTCTAACACTTCACTCCAATGCATCATAAAGCTGGTCTTACTGTAGTGAAGTCTGTAAAATTCACTCCAATGCATCATAAAGCTGGTCTTACTGTAGTGAAGTCTGTAACACTTCACTCCCCTGCATCATAAAGCTGGTCTTACTGTAGTGAAGTCTGTAACACTTCACTCCAATGCATAATAAAGCTGGTCTTACTGTAGTGAAGTCTGTAACACTTCACTCCCCTGCATCATAAAGCTGGTCTTACTGTAGTGAAGTCTCTAACACTTCACTCCAATGCATCATAAAGCTGGTCTTACTATAGTGAAGTCTCTAACACTTCACTCCCCTGCATCATAAAGCTGGTCTTACTGTAGTGAAGTCTCCAACACTTCAATCCAATGCATCATAAAGCTGGTCTTACTGTGGTGAAGTCTCTAACACTTCACTCCCCTGCATCATAAAGCTGGTCTTACTGTAGTGAAGTCTCTAACACTTCACTCCCCTGTATAATACAGCTACATTCATGTGCCATGCTGCCACCCCTACCTGCCAAATGCATAATAGACTAACCCGCGCTCATCCTGCCACCCCTACCTGCGAATTATTAAATAGACTAACCCCGCGCAGGCAAATGTACGGAACCCGGTGTGGTCATTGAATTTCAGAATGGGTGAACAAAGACAAGAACCCTCTCCCCCGTGCTTCTAGCTATCTGTAGTTGGGCTGACAACCGAAAGCCGACAAGAGATAAAAGGACAGCGAGATCTCCTGTGTTTCCCAACAAAGAGTCAGGGGACGCGCCGACTTGACCAGGAATCTCTACATAAAAGATTTAGACAGAATCCCGCTTTTTCCACGTGCAAAGAGGTGGGCCTAAACTTGGCTCGAGATTGACAGAATCAAAAAGAGCGTATAAGCTATTAGAGCAAAAATGACAGAAAAGTAGGCGTAACCAAGAGGTAGAGAGAAATAGACAGAAAACAGACAGGCCAATCAGACAAAAGGGCAGACACTCCCAAACAAAGCGTGACAACAACCAATGTTGCTGCTTTCTCTAAAAATATTTAAAAACAACACTATACCAAAGAACAATGCAAAACATCAAAACAACACAAAATCAAACTTCCCAACAAATAATCCAACAACAAAACAACAAACGCTTCCTACTGATATATTAATACACATTCAAGAAGCGTTATTGGAGATACAAAAACATTAGACACAAATTAAAAGCATGAACCATAGCAATACGTTAAACAGTGACTATAATGAAAATTACTAGAAACATACCAAAATAACAAAACAGCATAAACAATAACAAACACGGTATAAGAGTCAATGTTACAAATAAATAATACATTAGAAAGAAGGAACATTTCTGACTAAGAACTTGGAAAGGTTACGAATAAATGGTCAAAGACACAGCAAGCACGTGGACAAATAATGAATTAGCGATTTTTGTTATCAGTATTGGATGGCAGTGACATAGATATCGAAAGCGACAGAATAATCACCTTTAAAATGAAGCACAAAGGTTTATAAGCGGTGTGAGAAACGTCAAACTCTCTCTTAGTCTATTTGCCTGTTATTCCAATATGTAATACAACACCTTTTACAAATAATGGCGTTTATAAGATTCTTAGATTTATATGTAAAAGGCATCCCTAATAACAACGCTCTCTTTCGGAATTGGAGCAGTTTGCTTTTGGGTCACAATCGGATAATACGACATCTATGGCGATGAAAACTTTAATGCCAACATGTGTAGGGCTTCTTCTCCCCTAGCAAGTACTGGAAAGTTTCTAAAATTCTAACCCCTACGATAAGACATTAAAGCGGCTTCGCGGAAGACTCATGAGTCTCAGGGTCTGAACGGAGACTTGGCAAGTGACGAAACAAAATGTTCTTCACGCTAAGCGATGGGGTTGAATGTTACGACAAGCTTTAATCTATCGGTGTTGAAACAGGCTGCTTGATGAGTACTATCTGAACAGTTACGTGTGTAGTACATTTAATGTATTTTTACTAACTGTTATTTTATTGTTTGGTTTTGGTTTTCAGGACCAACTTCATTGCCCACGGACAACTCTGATAAAACACGTTCAGGATACAGACGTCAATCAAAGAGCTCAAGCATATCGTAAGCTGGTTCCCCGAAGTCATCTTTATCATGACATTTCCGACCTCATGGAAGAAGATGAGAGACAAGAAGAGAATCGTTGCACCTGTAAGGGTGAGAAGAAGTGTGAAGGAGTGTAGCCGCGTGCGAAACACAGGCGATTTGGTAGATGACGAATATAAAGAGAACATAAAACGATAAAATATGTAGCAATAGTTAGGTTATGTTAAATAAAAGTATTAGGGAAATAACTGAAATTCAGAACAGATCACAATGACCAGACAGAGTTGTATTAAACGACAAATTATGAAGGTCAATTAGATTTTAGTTTTAATAAAACTAAGAGGCGAAGAAAATAGATCACAAGGACACAACATGTGATAAAACTGACGAGTGGACAGTCCGTGGTACGTGACAGAAAGATTGCATGAGCAGCGGTTTTAACATTTATATAGGGAAAGTCCCTAATTAAGTTAGAAGACCAGATTATTATGACCAGACTTGTGAGTTCTCAAATTATATGAGAAAAGTCCCCAACTAAGATTAATGTAAATCACTATAACAGGTTTAGAATCGTTCACACGCACTTGAAATAATAAAATGTCAGCACGGTTTGACACGAGAAAATGTCGGTCAGGAGGTAGAAAGTACGTGGGAACTATTGAAAAACAGGTAGGTGTATAAAAGGGGCAGATAGGGCAGATAGAGGAGGCTGGAAGACAACAATGTAGAAGTAGACTGCAGAGAGACATTAAGACGGTAGTGCTACTCTTTCGGCCATAAGAACTTCAAAATTCATAGATGGTAACAAGTGTATTGAGATCTCTCCAAAAAACTACCAGTCTCCAACAACCACGCACTACGTTTTTCGGTTCATGGTTTTTTCCAAAATTAGGAGAGGTAAGGAATTTATGTACTTTGTGAAATTATACCAGCTCAAACAGAATGCTGAAACATATGTGAAAGTATAGAGAAACATTTATCTTTGAAAAAAAAATCAAGAAACGTTAAAAGTGGCTGTTACCAGAGCAATAGACAAGATATGCTACCAGAGAAATAGACAGTTTATGTTACTAGAAAAATTGACAATTTAAGTAACCAGAGATTTCAAATAGATGAAAACCGCTGCAGTTGTAGTTTGTAAAATGACACAGAAATCCAACTATTCATACAAGTAAATATGGTAGAGCTCAAATGGAAGAAGACAAACAAGACTGAATCACCTCTTACTTCTCTTATGAGAAATGATTAGGAACTGTATTATGTCGCTGAACATGTGAACAACAGTTGTACCAAAGAAGATCTATGAGAAATGGTGGCAAGCCACATTCAGCCAATTAAATAGCACTACAGAACGTTTACTGGGTCTTTTTGAAACCAATGTATGTAACTATCGTGACGTCACAGTATTCCATATTGTAAAGTCTACATCATCGTAACCTGTATTGGTGTGCGTTCATGTTTTGTGACACTCATTCGATTAGACAAAATTGGTCATCAGCAGGAAACTCAGGAGAACCTGGGAAATGAAGTTTCCATCAGCCTCAATCTCTCAAGACAAAAAACAACTCAAGTTGACAACACCGTGTTAAAACTTCACCACTATACGACTCTTCAAGTAAAGACACATAACCTGATATAATCTAACATTGATACATTTTGAGAACCATCGACAAAAGAAATTCTCTACTTTTTCATTGAGGAGAAATTACGTCGTTAACAGAAAGAATAATACCTGACAGACTAACAAACACACTGGATGGACTAGTCTTCCATTCTACTAAAACGAATATTCAATAAACACTAACACACTAACGAACAGGCCAGTAGTTTTTACAGGCGGTTCTGTAAAATTAGCTCAACGGATTGTTGAGAGCTTGATAGTCAATCGTGTAATCTGGGTTTACAGTTCATCTTCTTTAGAGCTTCGTGCCTTTGATGTTAAGTACGCGAATGTGGGTTTAAATTAACTTGTGACCATGATAATGATGATTTGAATTCCCAAAATGTTCAGAGACTTGATAAGTCATTCCTTGAGTCCATATAAATTTAATATATCAATTCCATACACGAACAGTTCACACATGGTCATCATGAAGAATTATACATAATAATTGCAGTTCCTACTTCATCTATGATTCCTTTACAAATCAGTCCTTGTCTCATACATCTGAACTACTGTAGGCAGAACGACATAACTATATGCACGCGTGGTTGGTAAATCCAACGACCGACAGTGAGATTATGCGTCTGGCACTAGTATTAACTAAAGAGGACTGTTAATTCATCTCGACAAGGTTTAGTCAACTACTAACCTGTAACTTCATCTTTCTTCATCACAACAGTGGACTGACCCATGTCCATGAGAAAATACAATATAACCGTGTGGCCTTTCCTGCCCGACACTATAAGAATATAAAGACACGTCTTCTCCGTTTGACGGTCATTTGAAAAAGGGTCCCGTTACTTGGTCACCGTGCGTGACTACCAACGCTGAAACGTCACAGCGTTCACTAGGCTAATAATACTTTTTACATTACATTAAACGTTGTAACCCCTAAAATCGCATGCTGCTAACCTCTAGCAGACAATGCCAATTAATCTACCGTAACAATTCCCTGTCCACCGGGGGAAAAAAAATCTATTAGATAGATTTTTTTTCTCAAAAACCTATCTGAATGAATATCAAAAAATTTAACAATATCAAAAAATTTAACAAAAATGCGGCATATGGCCTACGACGTTCTGTCTAGAACCAATGTCGTGGTCATGTCGACTAACTAACAGTCATCTAATATATTAATGATCATATTATACCTAAATGTTATACATAAATTTTATATAAACTAAAAGAGAATGGCTAATGTTGATATCTAATTAAATAATTAATTAACTTAAAATATGTCGCAATGAAATGTCATGTCAGACTAATCTAAAGAGTTAAAATTAAACTAATTAATTTTATTGAGTGTGGAATAAGAATAAAGTTGTTGAAAATCTAATGTAAGAAAAATGAAAGGATATGTTAAAGAGAGAAATAAATAAATAAATAATAAAGTAGAGAAAAAAGTAATGTATAAATTTAACTTAGTTATGTGTGTTGGACTATCTAAATAGCTATCTAAATTAAACAATTTAAACAATAATGTAGTATGTGATGTATCCACATAATTATTAACTATATAATATAATAGTTACATACAATAACATTATCTAAGAATCATGTGAGTTTTTATTTTTCTTTCTTTCATTTTTTTCAAATTTCATTTCATTTTTTTCATATTTATCTCACCTTTCATTTTAATTTCCATTATTTTAACGACTTAATTAAAATTAATTAAAGTTGGTTAAGATGATCCATATGTATGCTTGATCCTTGTGAATTCCAATTAACAAACAAATGTTTAAGTGTTTCAGTTCATAAGTATCGACGTTATTGATAATAGTTCATGTCGCATACTGAGTTACTTTGATAGTGTTTTCTATTATGTTCACTTGATGCACGGAAATGTGTCCAATAGTTTTATCAGTAAAGGATAGCAAGCAAAGTTCTGGCGTAAATACGAACATAGAGTCAATTGATTTCGTTCATTTCGTATATAAAGTCTTTAGTAAGCAGATACGTGTATTGTAGGCAATTGTTTCTGTCTATGTAGAACAGCAATGATAGTGCTCTTGAGTAAGTATCTGTGATGTTACTATAGTTCAGGACTCGACATCAGTAGGATTTCGAGATAGAGTATCTGCCAGGACGTTATCTGCTCCTGTGATGTACTCGATTGAGAAGTCGAACGGTTGAAGGAGAATAGCGAATCTGGTGAGCTTTGGACTTTTATGATTCGCCTGTCGTAGTGATGCTATGGCTTTCTGGTCTGTCTGTACTACGAACGGGGCTCCCAGCAGGAACTTTTCCAACTTCGTTATCGCCCACACCACTGCTAAAAGTTCGCGGTCGATAGTTGAGTATTTGACTTCCGGTGGTTTCAGTTTCCGTGAGACGTACAAGTTTGGATGGAGGATGTCGTCATGATATTGGAGCAAACATGCGCCAATTCCGTAGCTACTCGCATCTGTTCGGAGAATAAACTTTTTGGAAGCATCAGTTAGTCTCAAGATTGGTGGGTTTGAAAATATGTTAATAATATTACGGAAAACATTATTACACTCACTAGTCCATGTCACCTTCACTGGCATGTCCTTCTTTAATAATGAGGACAAGACAGCCGTGATAGATGACAAGTTAGGTACGAATCTACTGTAATATTGGACTAGACCTAACAAGCTTCTAACCTGTTTCTTCGTTTGAGGAACGGAAATGTTTAAAATTTTAGAAACCGTACTGGGTAGTGTTCGGATATATCCTGCTCCAATAATGTGACCTAAAAAAGTTATTTCATGAAATGCTACTTGTAATTTTGTGGGTTTAGCAGTTAAATTGTTCCTTCTTAATGTGTCCAAAACGTTTTCAAGACCCAAAAAATGTTCCTCAAAAGATGAACTAAATAAGCATATGTCGTCTATGTATGCAATAATGTCTGGTCTACCTGAAAAAATGTATCGCATCATGCAAACAAAGGTAGCTGGAGCGTTAACAAGCCCAAAAGGCATAACATTCCACTGGTATAGATCTTGCGGAGTGGAAAACGCTGTGTAGTATTTAGCTTTTTCGGTTAGTGGTATCTGCCAATAACCTTTAGTTAAGTCTATCTTAGTGAATATCGTTGCGGTCGATAGACGTGGCAGTAAGTCGTCGAGAAGTGGATGTGGTTCGCTATCAACTATCGTTTGTGCATTTAATTTTCTATAGTCGACGCATAGTCTTATGTTATTGTCCTTCTTTCGGACAATAACTAATGGAGAAGAAAATGGGGAATTACTAGTTTCAATAATTCCTAAAGATAACATCTGTTCAAGTTCCTTAGTAGTTTTAGTAAGAAAGTGTAGAGGAACAGAATATGAATGTACCCGAATTGGAGTATCATCGTTAAGAGTGATGTCATGAGTAATGACTGATGTGCGACCTGGAACGTCGGTCAACACATCTGGATAAGATTGTAGAAGTTCAGCAATCTGTTGATGCTGTTGCGGTGTAACCGACGAAGAGATGGTTACGTCCCGCCAAGATTTACTAGGCTGTACTACAGGTACAGGTAAAGCTAACTGTACCTCAGGAAAAGAAGATTCTTCTTCCTGGATAACAGACAAATTAGAATAGTGACATCTAGGTACGAAAGTGTCATCTAGTTCATGAAAAATAGCTTGTAAGCCTTCAGTAATAGAAAATATACAATATTTAATTCACAAGAACATAAATGACCAATAAAGGAAAGAAATGATGACTGACTATGCTGAGTCATCAACGATATGAGACAAAATGTGTTACCATAACCTGTTATCTGCGTGACGCAGCATTAGGTACTAATTGTAACCGTAGACAATGGTGGTTAAAGTAAGCACCATTATCCCGCTCGATGACCATTCGAGCATCTCTATTGTTACGAAATGTAACTATAGCTTCACCATACCTGTCATTGGTAGGTGATAACAACCGTACAAACATAACGTCTGCCGTGTCATTAAAGAAATTACTAAGTGACTGCCATCTGGTACCTTGTGGCAGATTGCGCACTAACACGGTGCGAGAATATGCACCCTTCCCAATGTAAGTGGGATCAGTGTCATTAACATTATAAATAGTTCTTCTATTTAATCCTTTGGATCTGGTAGTCTTATGAGATGATGTCTCATAATGATTGACATATTTATTTGTCCTAATTTTATTAGATAAGTTCATAAGAACTCCACCATCATTACCCTTGTTTGGGACATCTTTTCTTTTCCCATTTTCAACAATTTTATCAAGATCACTGTTAATATGATCCTGTCGCCAATATCTATCTTCCGACTTTTCGGCACTCTTTAGAGAAAAGGCATATCTGCCTCGAAATGATTCTATAATCTTCCCTGGATGTGCTGGTAGTTTAGTATCATTTTTTTTCTGTATGAGAGTCTCATCCTTCTCCTCATCGATTTCCAAAATGGTACTTAGACTGGAATTGGAGAAAACTGAGCCACATGTATTTATTTTGTTGGCTCGTAATGTAGCTGTTGCAATGACAGCGTTAGCATTGCAATAAAATTGCACATTATTTAATTCCCATTCCTCAATTTC
Organism: Oreohelix idahoensis; assembly: GCA_024509875.1. Classification (NCBI taxonomy): domain Eukaryota; kingdom Metazoa; phylum Mollusca; class Gastropoda; order Stylommatophora; family Oreohelicidae; genus Oreohelix; species Oreohelix idahoensis. Next base: position 138,472 of record JAMPIV010001034.1, on the reverse strand, counting down.
CTGTGGGGAACAATCCTTACTACCATGGATGCGTCCCAACATCAGATCTGCAATTGGATTCTGAAGCATGCATACCTTAACTTGTCCTGAAAAGAAAGGTGTATTAACATGGACAATAGCTGTGGGGTAAAACTCAATAGTTCCGCCAAAAGTCATGCACCGGACATATTCCCCTGTTGCACAGCTAGGATGTACCAGAGACTGCCGCACTACAATTGTTGTGGACCCCGAATCTCTCAATAGAGAAACCATTGAACCATTAACTATCCCTCTGTTGAAAATCAGAGAGCCTGTCCCATCATTGGATGCAAGACTGACTTCTGGTAGAATGTGTCCGCAGTTCAGAACTGTCTCTTTTGCCTTCTGAAATATAAGATTACATTTTGGGCAACTATTTGCCACGTTATAATTCATTGCAAAACAAGTAGACGAGGACTGTATTTTGTTATTAGTAGGTGAACTCTGAACCCCAGGGGTTGTAGCAGTAGTAACGGCTGCCCCTGTATTATGATTATAATTTGTCGATCTACGAGAATGAGAACGATGACGAGAATAATCAGTTGAATTATTCCGTTGTCCTCTATTGTAACTGTTATCTCGATGTCTCGAGTTATAATTATCGCTGTTGTTCCAATTGTTACCGTTATTATCATTATATGAACGATTATAACTTGAGTTACGTGGATTACTGTTGTATCTGGACTGAGGTGAATAATTTCTGTTTTGTGGTCTTCCTCTATTAAAGTTATTGTTAAAGCTATTACGTCCCTTATGAAAATTAATGTCATAGTTTCCCTTGAACCTACCTCTGTCCACACTGTGTGTTCTAGGTTTGTTATTACTATGATATGCCATATTGGAGGCTACAGGAAGTGGTTCTCTTATTAACGAGCCAGAAATGTTAGCATTCGGATGAGCGGTGCAGTAATTTAAAGAAATTGTTTCTAACTCATCAATAGTTTCTGGTTTCCGTTCTTGCAGATAAGCAAAGAACGGTGGGCTGACAGAAGATAACACTTTATCCCTCAATAACAAATCGACTAACTTGTCGTAAGATTTGTTGACACCTGCCAGTTCAACCCATCTGTTAAAAGTATTGCGTATGTTAGCAATAAAACCTGTGAAATCTTTATTATTATCTGGCAACAAACTTTTGAAACGTAATCTACATGCCTCTTCGTTCAAATGGAACCGACGTAATAACAAAGTCTTAATGGCCTCATAGTCTGTGGCTAATGTCGGATCAATATTTTGTGCTGCACTTGCAGGTTCTCCATCCAGAAATTCCTTGAGTTTAAGTGCCCATGCTGTTTTGTCAAGGTTATTGACCTTACATATATCCTCAAAGCGCGCCAGCCATGATGATAGGTCGTCCACGTGTAATTTGAACGGTGGTAGCTTAAAGTAATAATTGCCCTTAAGTCGGTTGGAAGAAGATCCCGATTGAGCATTATCATTTTGGCTTGCTGCAGCACCCTGCGAATTAAGTTTTGCTGTTTCCAATTTAAGCCGTTGCAATTCCATTTCTTGCTGCAGTATGATTTCCTGTCGTTTCAATTTATTCTCTTCTTCAATCCGTAGGATTTCATCTCTTGCCACCTTTCTTTCTTCCTCTTCCTTAGCAATAGCTTTCTTTTCAGCCTCTTTTCTTTCAAGTTCTTCCATCTCTGCCTTAGCAATAGCTTTCTTTTCAGCCTCTTTTCTTTCAAGTTTTTCCATCTCTGCCTTAGCAATAGCTTTCTTTTCAGCCTCATTTCTTTCAAGTTCTTCCATCTCTGCCTTATATTTTGCAAGTTGTTGTTCTGCAAATTCCAGGAGTGCATCTCCCTTTTTGTTACAATCTTTTCCAATTTTAATGAAATGATCCAAGGTAAGCATTCTTGAAGTTGATTTATTTAAGTATTCAATTACTTATGTTTAGTAATCACCAATAGAATCTATGTCGATAATTCTAATTACTCAACTAATGAATAATCAATATAAGAAATTGCAATATTCCTGTACTGTTATTTATAAGTTCCACAAATCTATAATATTTTGTAAAAATATTATATATATCAACTAATATCTATCATAAATAGTTTTGATAGTTAGTTATATAAGGTGCTGAAATTATATCATGCACTTAATATTAGTATTAAATAATTATGGGTATTATCCCTAAACAATTAGGCTATTTAATCTTAATAGTTATTAAGTTTACAATGTAGTAATGAGAAAATGTACTAATTAACATTTAATATGTCTTAATATGTTATAAAGTTATAATAATTAATCATGGTATATTATGCCATAATCATGAGCTATAAAGTGCATTGCCCATTTCTTGGACCACTACTGCAAATATGTGCAAAGTCCCTAATTCCTCCTTAAAACGCATAAAAATTTAATCATATTCATCTACACTATTATTAATGAATAAATTATAGCATTAATATTAAATTATAAAAGGATGAAATGAAGACAAACAATACAATGTGTTAACCAAGGATTACAGAACAGTATTACCATACGACAAGACATTTTCACAATAAAAAATGCATTTATAACTAAGTGGTATAAAACGGAAGTGAGAGATTAAGAATGAACTGAATAGAAAACTAACCTGCGTACACAAAAATTAGTGACGTATACATGGACTCATTGACGATTGTACAAAAAAATATAAACTGAATGATAGTAAGGTCAGAAAAAACACGATAGGTTACAAACATTGTTACAAAACTGAATAAAAATTAGAACTAAATACACTAGAATACCCCAATTATAACTAGACTGGACATCTAACATGCAAGGTCAATTAATTGCAATTACGAACGAACGAAAATCATCGGAAGGTCGTCGATGGGTTCTTCGTTAAAAGCAATTAACTAACGGCCTTAAGGAACATTCAGAATGAATATCGGCATCCTCAGAGCCATGTTATTCATTCCAAACCGCCGCCCATCCATACCCACGAATAAGGGACGACATCAACGGAAAAAACAGATATGACATAGATATATAATAAATAGCGAGGACATGCCTGCACAGCGAAATGGACTTAGTATTGTGTTTTATGACGGACAATCGTCCTAAGTCTAAACTTATCTTTAAAAGGCTCCGGCGATGTCAAGTTCACCAACGGACTCGATCAATGCCTAGTACTGTTTGCTCTCGATTGGTTGACAACCGTATTCAATCGTCCGGTCTTCTTGATAAGGTAAATCTTCATCAACTTGGAAGGCGTTGACGGTTGTACTTTCAGAGCGTGGCATCTGCGCATGATGTAGTGACGTCAGATTGGCATTTCGTAGTCATGCGTTGAACGTCGTTTTTACGCATCATGTGACTTTCTTGCAATGGTAAACAGTCTGTAAAAGCATGTAAACAAGAAAAAAATTTTCCTTTTTTCTTTCGCCCAGCGATGGCCAACTAATTCTTTCTTTCGTTCCCCATCAATGGCCAACCAGTTGTTGCAGGGGCGGCCAGTAGTTTTTACAGGCGGTTCGGTAAAATTAGCTCAACGGATTGTTGAGAGCTTGATAGTCAATCGTGTAATCTGGGTTTACAGTTCATCTTCTTTAGAGCTTCGTGCCTTTGATGTTAAGTACGCGAATGTGGGTTTAAATTAACTTGTGACCATGATAATGATGATTTGAATTCCCAAAATGTTCAGAGACTTGATAAGTCATTCCTTGAGTCCATATAAATTTAATATATCAATTCCATACACGAACAGTTCACACATGGTCATCATGAAGAATTATACATAATAATTGCAGTTCCTACTTCATCTATGATTCCTTTACAAATCAGTCCTTGTCTCATACATCTGAACTACTGTAGGCAGAACGACATAACTATATGCACGCGTGGTTGGTAAATCCAACGACCGACAGTGAGATTATGCGTCTGGCACTAGTATTAACTAAAGAGGACTGTTAATTCATCTCGACAAGGTTTAGTCAACTACTAACCTGTAACTTCATCTTTCTTCATCACAACAGTGGACTGACCCATGTCCATGAGAAAATACAATATAACCGTGTGGCCTTTCCTGCCCGACACTATAAGAATATAAAGACACGTCTTCTCCGTTTGACGGTCATTTGAAAAAGGGTCCCGTTACTTGGTCACCGTGCGTGACTACCAACGCTGAAACGTCACAGCGTTCACTAGGCTAATAATACTTTTTACATTACATTAAACGTAGTAACCCCTAAAATCGCATGCTGCTAACCTCTAGCAGACAATGCCAATTAATCTACCGTAACAGTCTACCTCTGCCTATCTTGCCCTGGGGATTCCAGAACAAGGACTAACTTGTAATGCTATCAACAGGTTTCCTCAGTGTATGTCTTCTTCTCATCTCTTGTTCCACTGGCACATGTCTGGTTCTTGTCATCAGTTCCACGTTGGTAACCTTGTCATACCATTTTAATCCTTCTGTTCTACGCAAGCACCCATTTATGAAAAGCTGCAGCTTTTTGGTTGTTGTATTTGTTGTTATGTCAGCATAGACAACAACGTATACTATAAGGCGATCGACAAGAAACGTTACAGTGCGCATCATAGCTAATGTAACAATGTCAGTCATGGAAAATAGACATCACAGCTAATGTAACAATGCCAGTTAGGGCAACTAGACTTCACAGCTAATGTAACCATGTCAGTCAGGGCAAATAGACATCACAGCTAATGTAACAATGTCAGTTTTGGCAAACACACATCACAGCTAATGTAACAATGCCAGTCAGGGCAAATAGAAATCGCAGTTAATGTAACAATGTCAGTCAGGGCAAACAGATATTACAGCTAATGTAACAATGCCAGTCAGGGCAAATAGACATCACGGCTAATGTAAAATTGTCAGTCAGGGCGAATAGACATCACAGCTAAAGTAGCAATGCCTGTCAGGGCAAATAGACATCACAGCTAATGTAACAATGTCAGTTTTGGCAAAACACATCACAGCTAATGTAACAATGCCAGTCAGGGCAAATAGACATCGCAGCTAATGTAACAATGTCAGTCAGGGAAAATAGACATCATAGCTAATGTAAAAATATCAGTCAGGGCAAACAGATATCACAGCTAATATAACAATGCCAGTCAGGGCAAATAGACATCACAGCTAATGTAACAATGCCAGCCAAGGCAAATAGACATCACAGCTAATGTAACAATGTCAGTCAGGGCAAACAGACAGCGCAGCTAATGTAACAATGTCAGTGAGGGCAAACAGACATCACAGCTAATGTAATAATGTCAGTCAGGGCAAACAGATATCACAGCTAATGTAACAATGTCAGTCAGGGCAAATAGACATCACAGCTAACGTAACAATGTCAGTCATGGCAAACAGACATCACAGATAATGTAACAATGTCAACCAGGGCAAATAGACATCACAGCCAATGTAACAATGTCAGTCAGGACAAATAGACATCACAGCTGATGTAACGATGTCAGTCATGGCAAACAGACTGTGACGGGATTTTCCTCCCTTTGCTCTGCAGTAGTGGTCCACCAATGGCAAAATCTCAAGTGTATCTAAAATGGGTCTTCAAGGGTGTCTACCTTCGCACAAGACCATTCTTGGCAGAGTCGTAGATAGAAGGATAATGATGCTTCTATCTCAAGGGAGTTTTCAACGATTCAGAAGTCAAGAACAATGCTGCATAGAGCAGAGCGCTATTAACTTATATCTGATCCGTCACCTTTTTTGAAGTTTTAAGCAGTGGTGTAGCTTTGTCGAGCCCCCAGCTTGTTTAATCCAGCGAAATTCCTGTTATAAGTATTTTTGGATCTATGGATGTAACTATATGTATATATATATATATGTGACCGCGCCATCTTGTCAGCCCTATTGTCTCCGTGGTACACCCATCTTGTCAACCATATTGTCTCTGTGGTTTAGTGCCTTTTCACCACGTTATCTTCAACAAGATTTATTACAAGGCCATAATAAAGCCTACAAGTTAGTTGTGTTTTTGCTCTAGAAATAGTTGTGTATATTTGTGTTTTCATGCCTTCTAGAGCAATAATCGCGTGTGTTATTTGCGTGGCGCAATTTAATACGCGCAGCGCGCAGTAAGTTGAGTGATTAGCCTAGGGTTTATAAAAGAGATAGCAAGCGGCGAAACAGGCCTATTTTTTGAGAGAGCCGCCCAGAAGAGAACAGACGACGTTAGACACCAGAGTCAATCTGTGTCAATCTGTAGATGCCTTGAGCACAGAGTCTATGAACACTGACTGGGTGTTTGTTTGGTTTTGTTCGGTAGTATTAAATGTTGATCTGTATAAGGCTTTGTGTTGCTTGAATTGCTAAGTCTGCTGCTGAGAGGGTTGCAAGCAACCAATAATTGCAACCCCTGTCAAACGATCCAAAATAAATTTTCTTAGTGCATGGGTCTTGGGTGTGAGGTAGCCACATCGACATAAGTTCACCGCCACCCACACCTAGCTCCTGTCACAAGTGGCGTCGTCGGCAGGATTGATAGACAGCACGCAGTGAAGCAACTCTTCAGCAATCAGAGTAACAACAGCCGAAACAGTAGAACACCCAATTCAGTGCAAGGCGAAGGACGGGATCATCCAGTTTGTCAATATTTCTAGTCAACTCTACTAGCTACAAGATGGCGGCACGCAACACACGTGCTGCTAGTAGATTGGATAACGAAGATGTGGCTGAGGTGGATGACCCTGTAGTGGGGCTGGATCGTCAACCAGAACGAGTACAGTACATCGTGGTACCTACTCACAAGAAAGTGCGGTGCTTTGGGGAGCGCACGGGTCCTACGGCAGAGGAATATGTCAGAGAGGTGAGAGCTGCCTGGAGCGTAGGGATGATGAGTAAAGAGGACCAGGCAGATGTTATTCTTGACAGTGTGACCCCAAGTGTTCACAGGGAGCTGAGGATTCAGCCTGACGACGATGACCCAGAAGCAATGCTACATTCCATTCTTAGGGTGTATGGGGAGCGTCGAAGCATCCCAGAGCTAATGGCCACTTTTTGCTCTACCCGGCAAGGTGCAAGGGAGTCTCTTTGGGAATTCTCCCATCGCATCCACGAGGTGTCCGAAAATGTGGTAAGGGCACAAAAGGAGAATAACGTCACTCCTTTAGAGCCATCCTTTCTTCGTGACCAGTTTGCTGCTTGTCTGAGAGATGATCTACTAAGAAAGCTTGCAAAAGAAATGGTCATCAAAGAGCCTATAGCATCGTTCACGTCGGTGAGAGACTATGCCCTACGGTTTTTAGAGACTGAACCCACTTCTGGGGCTGGTGTTGCCAGTGTCGAAGCAGCTTTGTGGGCTGGTGTTGCCAGTGTTGAAGTGGCAAGAACAGAGACTGTGTCAGATACGCATGCATTAAACGCAGAAGTAGAGCGGCTGAGAGCACAGGTGGCTCAATTAGAGGCTAAAATTGATGCGATGACTCAGGAGCAGGGGAGACGTACCAGGACAGTTCTTTGTTTTAGATGCAGAGAACTAGGCCACGTACAGAATCGATGTCCACAGGTATTAAACTAGACCCCTCTGCGACTGGGAGTCAGGTTACAGAAGGGGAGCAGAATGACTCAAAGATAAAGATGGTTGGTGGTCGACCGGAGTGTGAGGTGCTTATTGCAGGGAAGAAAGTCAAAGGCGACCAGGGATGTAAGGGTAGCAGGAGGCGATCCAGGGCACCGAGGAAGCCTAGGAAAATAAGATGCTTCAACTGTGGAGACTTTTCAAACCACATGGCAGCCAAGTGTCCCCAGGGCCCGCTTCCTAAGCGATGTTTTCATTGTAAGTCCCCAGGCCATTTGATATCGGTTTGTCCATCAAAGAGCGCTCTCTCTAGGCGTACCAACACATCTAGATTGCCGTCACAGTGCAAGCCAAGAGATGACCGTGGCAACTGTCACCATAAGGGCGCCAAGAATAGTGGTCGACATTTAGAGGAGGAGACTCATCTAAAACACGTTGAAGGACACGTTTCCAGGCTACGAGGGGCACACGTAAGAGCAGAGGCACCGTTGCAGAATTTTGCAGCAGTCCGGAAAGAGAGATGTGACAAGGTGTCGTGTTCTATTCCACTACAGGTGGGAGAATTGGTAAAGAAGAGAATGCTCAACGCTGAGAGATCCAAGATTCGTGATATGTGGTCAGAAGAGGAGTACGTTGTTGCTCGTGCTCCCACAATGACAGGGGATCCATATATCATCCAACAAACAGACAGAGCGAGTCCGAGCATTAGAGTCACTGGCAACGAACTGAGACGAAGTGAAGGACAAGATGATTCTCCAGATTTGGTAGATACGACTGAAGCGCCTAGCTTAGTGCAGTTGTCGGGACGACAACAAAATCAGGCGGGGAATATGTGACCGCGCCATCTTGTCAGCCTTATTGTCTCCGTGGTACACCCATCTTGTCAACCATATTGTCTCTGTGGTTTAGTGCCTTTTCACCACGTTATCTTAAAGAAGATTTATTACAAGGCCATAATAAAGCCAACAAATTAGTTGTGTTTTTGCTCTAGAAATAGTTGTGTATATTTGTGTTTTCATGCCTTCTAGAGCAATAATCGCGTATGTTATTTGCGTGGCGCAATTTAATACGCGCAGCGCGCAGTAAGTTGAGTGATTAGCCTAGGGCTTATAAAAGAGATAGCAAGCGGCGAAACAGGCCTATTTTTTGAGAGAGCCGCCCAGAAGATAACAGACGAGGTTAGACACCAGAGTCAATCTGTGTCAATCTGTAGATGCCTTGAACACAGAGTCTATGAACACTGACTGGGTGTTTGTTTGGTTTTGTTCGGTAGTATTAAATGTTGATCTGTATAAGGTTTTGTGTTGCTTGAATTGCTAAGTCTGCTGCTGAGAGGGTTGCAAGCAACCAATAATTGCTACTCCTGTCAAACGATCCTTAATAAATTTTCTTAGTGCATGGGTCTTGGGTGTGAGGTAGCCACATCGACATAAGTTCACCGCCACCCACACCTAGCCCCTGTCACACACACATATATATATATATATATATATATATATATATATATATATATATATATATATATATATATATATATATATATACCCGTTTGCCAGTCACTTCGATTACGGAAACAACAGCAGATGGATTGATTTGCCGTTGCCCTAAAGACGCCAATAGGCGTGATGGGAAACAATGGCAAAGAAAACCTATCTGCTGTTGCCCTAAGACGCCACTAGGCGTAATGGCCACTGACTGCTTTGACGGGCGGTGGCTAAGGACGGAAGAAGAAGAAGAAGAAGATATATATATATATATATATATATATATATATATATATATATATATATATATATATATATATATATATATATATATATTAAAGATTCTCGATCATACATGCGCTCTCATATCTATATTAATTGAAACAACTATGAATTTGTAAAATAACATATAACAAATTTAATAATCAATTAGTATTTAACAAGTTAAAATAAATATGAAGTGATGCGTGAGCTTTAGTTAAAAATTGTCTTCACTGAGACTTGTTAGAGGAGTTATAATAATGTCCTTTTGCTGTTTCCTTTAATAAGAACTTAGCTGGGTCTAAGTGAGTACTGCCGCAATGGTTTTAGTCAATTCTTCTCAGGGCACTCAGTGTCGAATCCCAGCTCTTGACTCACAAGATAGTGGCGAAGACTTTTACTTCAAACTGGTCTGGTACTACGAACAGTCTTGTAGCTTCGAACGACGAACTTTAGACAGAATAAAAAGAACAAATGCCTCTGCTAAGTACATTGTGGTCGGGAGATTAAACAGGCGCCTTTTCCCGCTGTGGAAGACAAGCTGGGTCTCTCTGAGCTTTTACTCTCCCTGAGCATATACAGCATAGCTCAGGGAATCAATATATATAAAATCCCAGCTTTTTCTGTCACTAACGCCAAGGAATGCAACTTTGGTTGAAAGTTAGACATTAATTGTATTGTTTCCCTTATATGTACTCTCCCGAAATAGTAACACTCGACAAAGAAAAGTGCGCAAATGACGGTGTGCACAAAAATATTTATAAAATGTATCCTCGCTGCTGCTACTTAGTTCGTGTACTGAGGTGATGCACAGTGGTTTTTTAATAGGTTTTAAAAAAATATTTTTAAATGAGCCAAATTGCCGTTAGGTATTGGTGCTTTTGAATTTAATTGCGGTCTTATGACGGGCTATTACACTAGTATGATTAGAAATCACATTATTCTTCTGGTTACTGAAATGAGAAATTGTATCTGGACAGCGCAGGTGCAATGGCTTTTGCCTGAACTAACGTTATAAAAGTACACATATCTCACAAAATGATACTATACACCATAGGCACATGTGAGGTTATCATCTCACTGCTCCATTCGGAGTCTGGGGTCGCTTCTGCTTTCGCTTTCCTGAGCGAACTGGCATAAAGCCAACACCAGCGCTTGCTGTAGTGGTTTATGAACATGCCAGTTTCATATTTTGAGGTTGCCAGCCTCCTATGCTATGTATAACCACTTAGCAAGTACAGACATGTCAAATTCACATTGTAAAATAAATGTTTACACTTACCCCAAATTAACTTTTCTAGGAACACAATCTCATGGCACAAATGAATGGACACAGCAACTATGATTAGATGCTTCGAACCCTTAGTCGGGGAAATTTTAGTATTCCTCTTATGACGGGTGCTCTGAATCCTTAAGTCTCCAGTCTTGGTATTTAAAAATGCGGGTTTTCTTTTCTAAGTTACAAAGATGCCCAAATACTTCGTCTGTGACTTATAATTTGGAATTCTAGTCCGAAGTCTCTCTGGCTCCTGGGAGTTGCTAATTTGACGTTGCGATGAAGTCTGATTTGTTTCTCCGAATTTGCCAGGTTATATTCTCATTTTCCTTCAAGCTTACTGTACGCCTCTTTTTGCGCACCGTAATGCGGTGAGGGTTTTGAAACATCACGGTGCTCAAATAGAACGTCGCTAGATTAAAATGACGTCAAATAAAATAATTACGTAGACGCGCGTGCAGAGCAGCCGCAGTTGACTTTTGGTAGTGTCTCCAACCGGTGAGGCTGCGTTTTATGTGTCCTTTTGAGGCCGCTGTGTCCGTCGTTATGCTTGTGCATAAAGAAAGTGTCTGCACCTATTGATGCCAGGAGATTCGTATAATATAGATGAGTATTCTGAGAATATTGTGAAATCATATAATTATGTCGCGGACCTCAGCTTGACGAATTTTACGGAGAGGTGTTGAATGCACCATTATTGTTACAATGTAACGGACTTGGAATTATGGCCCAGTACAGTTGACTGATTTGCAGATTAAAATCATGAATCGTTATATGGAGTTGCGTGTTGCGAGAAATTAAAAGATGTTTTTTCTCTAACCAGCGGCACTCGAGCTTTCCAGCTCTTTTGGCCCAATGACATGTCATTGCGAGGCTGGGGGGTCAGTGGACTTTCCTTCCAACCCGGTCAGGAGCTTCGCTCCTTCCCATCTACACGGGTGGATTTATGTGCAGGAGCCGTTCAGGTTATTCAGTCAAATTTCCGGTCGTAAACATTCCTTCAAACGCTGACGCCCGGGTTTGAACCATGAAAAATCTGGTCGCCAGTACAACGCCGTAGCCATTACACCAGCGCGGCTCCCAATTAAAAGATTAAATTATAAGAATTGTCAACAAGAGTGAGCTGCATTTACTTCACAAGTTACTGTTGTCGTTTTCCTTTGAACTTTTGAATTGCTATCACCCTAGATGTTAATTGTCCAACAGTAACATCACGTTCAATCATTAAGGTAACAGAATGGAACGCAACAGTACAAATGGTAGGCCAAGCACCGGATTTTTGAAGAACTTTTGCTAGTTGCCTCAATGGAATTTACCGGCGTGATGCTGACCATATCGCCCCTAGTGTGCCGATAGTCAAGAAAATATGGGACTAACACTATATTCCCAATATGCCTCAATGGGCATGTAACGGGATACCTCTACCTCTCCTCAATGGAATTTCACTTCCAAAGAAAAGAGTAAACGTACGAAATCACGAACTTTATTAGCACTCATTTGCATATTACGTCACTATGCAAGTTCAGGGGTTTCCTTGTCGAGATCTACTTAGTTCGTTTCTACTAATTTGCCTCTGAATTTTCACGAACTTTACGTTATCAAGACGTCGCTTGAAGTTTCTAACCAGTCACATTTGATCCTGAAAGAAATACGTACTTGCTTGTGAGGTCAAAAACGTTATCAAATCAGAAGTTTTCCAGATTCGTCTGCAAAACCGATGTTCACCGCTTCTTTGTTGATGCATGTACTGGTCAAAATGGCGTGTTGTTGACAAGAAGGCCACATATAGGAGACTACTCTACCACTGTTGCCGTGTCCTGCATGAGGCACCGATTCTTTTCCCACCTAGATGCAACTATTCCTACGTGGAGGATTTTAGTCAGATAAGTGATTCAATGTTTGTGGTCTGATTCCACCTTAAAATTTTACGTGGTAAAGCTCTCCCTTCGCTGTTTATGTTTATATGTTTCTATGTGTATTTATTTTCGTGGGTGGTAACGGGAATTTGGTTTGGTAAGTACCTCTTCGCACGGTCCAAAATCAAATCGGTCTGCAGGGCCTGCATATAATTTTTTCAGAGTGAGGTCCGGCGAACAGTGTTGAATGATATAGCGCTCCCTCTGAAATTATTATATCCATCATCTGTCTAGTTGTTATGTCATGTTCTTTATTGTAGTTGGTGGTTGTTGACTGTTATTATATTTAATTCCTCTACATTACTGTTTGCATCTGTAACGGATAGCCTCCCCTGCTTTGCACTAGTGGTCCAATAATGGCCAAAACTCAAGAGTATCTAAATGGGTCGTCACAGGGGTCTACCTTTGCACAAGATTACTCTTGGCAGAGATGTAGATAGAAGGTTAATGACGCTTCTATCCTTACGGGTGCCTTCACAAGATAATTCAGAAGTCAAGAACAATGCTGCTTAGCGCTGAACATTTGTTAACTTATATCTGTCCGTCGCCTTTTGTGAAGGATTTAAGCAATGGCTTTTATCCCGTTCAAGCCCCCAGCTGAGTTAATTCAGCGAATTTCCTCTTATAATGGTATAGCTCTGGTTAGAGGTAAATATATGTCTAGATATATATATGTATATTAAATATTCTGGCTCAAACGTTGGCTTGCATACATGTAATAACTGAATAAACAGCTATTGTTTAGTTTTAAAACAACAGGTAACAAATTTAATAATCAATTAGTATTAACAGTTTAAAATAAATAAAATGCTGGCCACTTTTATTTTGGAGTCAAATTTTCTCTTCACGTTGATTTAGGGTGAGGATATTGTACAGAAATAAATGTCCTTTTTGCTGGTGCCTTTTTATAAGCACTTAACTTTTATAAGGGAGTCCAGCAGCTGTGGTTTTAGTCACTTCTTGGTGATGAGTGTACTTCTCTCACACGAGTTGCGTAGTAACTTCAGTACTTCGAACCGTCTGATTGCTTGTAACCCCGAACTTTTGGAAAAATAGGAAAACAAATGCCTCTGCTAAGTACATTTGTGGACTGCCAATTAACAGGTGCATTCTCGCTGTCCACCCATCAATGTTAGTCTCTCAGAAGAATTAAATTCCCGAGTACACAGTGTAGCTCAGGGAAGATTATTAAAAATGACCATATTCCTCTGGGTATTCACTGGGAAAAATGTGTCTGGACGGCGCGAATAATGAGTTGCCTGAGTTACAATTAACAAAGTGCATATATCGCACAGAATATTATACACTTTAGGCACATGTGATGTAATCATTAGTCATCACTGCTCCATTCGGAGTCTGGGGTCACCTCTGTTGTCGGTTTTCCACATGACTAGCTAGTAGAAATCACCAGCGCTTGCTGTAGTTGTTTATGAATATACTAGTTTCATATGTTGAGGTTGCCAGCCCCATATATAACCACTTAGCAAGAAAACGTCAAATTTATATTTATAAAATAATTGTTACACTTACCCCAAAGTTTTGGGAATACACAATCTTCTCGCGCAGTGTAGAATAGACACGAGTAATTTAGGTTATATGCTCTCGAACCACTTGGTCTGAAAATTTTAAATCCCTTTTATGACCGGTGAATCTGCGAAACACTTGGTCTGGGAAAGTTTCTCTTATGACGGGTGATCCGATTCCTAGGTTTTCAGTCTTCGAATTTTAAGTCCTGGTCCCTTAAGTTTTTCAGTCTCTGTATTTATAAGGGCGGGCTTACTTGTTTAAGAATTTAAGTTTCCCAAATACTTCGATCTGTCACTTATAACATATGAATTCTAAGTCCGATGTCTCTCTGGCTTCTAGGAGTAGCTCAAATGTCGTGCGCTGCAGTCTATCTGTTCTGTGTCTCTGATTTCACTACATTATATGTGCAGTTCTCAGTTCACATCACAGATGGTGTTTCCGACGAGTTTTCCAATGAAATTCAATGTTTATCCCGGCGCTCACTTCAAACCAATGGAATCTCTATAAACTATGTGGATCGGGGTTGTTTAATTCAAAAAATCCCCCACGTGTTTAAAATATTAAATTTAATATTCCAAATGCTTATCTATTCTCTCAGTCTGACCACCTTGTGAAATGCGTCGGTCCAACATTTGACCCCAGGTGATATTACATAATCGCATCCGCTGGGCCCTGTTTGTATCTTTATTACAGATAAATCTTTTGGCGAGTCAATATTGGCAGGAAAGCATCTCGACAGGTAATAGGATAAGACTTTCAAATCAAGCGGTAATATTTCCGGTGGCATCTTGTGAAACCTCACAAAGCAAATCTGTGCACTGATTACCTGTCCAGATGCTTTCCTGCCACTATTGACTCGCCAGAAAGATTTATCTGTAATAAAGATACAAACAGGGGCCAGAAATGCGATTATCTAATTATCACCTGGGGTCAAATGTTGGACCGACGCGTTTCACAAGATGGTCAGACTGAGAAAATAGATAAGCATATGACCGGTATAATTACCTGGTATTATCGCAGTTACCTTGCGGAACGTAAACAATTATGCGTGTAAAGCAGATAGTCCGTAGGGAAGTAGAGTGTTAGAGACTTCGCCCTACTAGATCCAGCATAGAGCAAAATAATGAATGAAAAGGAATGATTTATGCCAAATAAAAACGATTGGTCAGAAAAATGAAGAAAAATAAATGATACTGCCATAGGGCTGACAGTGTGAGAGATCACATAAAAGAGCATGTTCAGACGTTCTGTGACAGTATATTGTTGCTCTCACCTTACTGTCATTTATTTGATGCATATATTAATGTTGTCTTGCATCATTGTCTTGTCATTTTTGTAGTGGTAAGCATTTATTTTATTTTTCACAACATTCATTGTTCTTTTCTCTCATTATCTTTTCTTTGCTTCCACTATTGTTTTCTACTGTCGGTTTGTATTCTTCTTGCTCCACATTATTCTTTATTCTATGATAATTGTACTTGATTGATTAATGTGTGATCCAAAGAATCCGGATTACATTGCTGTCTGTTAATCAGCATTGCACATATTGAGTTACTCATATTTGAGAACTAAAATACAGACTAAGTCAAGTATACTGTAAAAAGACAACATGTCTACTCTAGAATATTTCATTAAACAAGGCAGGGAACTGATAAGCAAGGCCCAGCTCTTGAAGAATTTGCCATGACACAATTGGAAAAAGAAGAGAAGAAGAGATTTCAGGAAATTGCAAGAGAAGAAAGGGCACGTATGAAAGAAATAGAGAGAGATGAGAGAATAAATTCTGAGAAAATAGCATCAGAAGAAAAGAGAAGGTTGGCTGAGTTAGAAGAAAAGAAGTTAGAGCATGAACAGAAAAATGGCAGCTATGGAACTTGAGAAATTCATGTTAATGCATCATGATAAACAAAATAATCCTGAGAATAGAGGTTCTTCTAAGAAAGAACGTACAGCCAATTTTAAATTTCATGTGACAAATTTCTACCCAGGTGTTGATGATATTTCATGTTTTTTACACCGATTTCAATAATTATGTGTGGAATTCAAAGTTCCCAGATCTTCATGGTGTATTCATTTAGAGTCATATCTGGTAAGTGATGCATTATCCGCGGTTTACACACTGGACGAGGATAATAGGAAAAAACTATGATTCTGTTAGAGCATTGCTACTGCGGAAATATCAACTGGACGAGGACGGTTATCGGCAACGATTTAAGAAATTGATACCAGAGACTAACAAGAACTTTGGAGAATTTATCTCCTCAATTAAGATGTGCTTCAATCGTTGGATTGAACTGGCAAAAATTAAGCTCACTTTTGAGGATTTAATGGATTTTATATTAAGAGACAAGGTATTATCATTTTACTAAGTCCAGATTTTCTAGCCTATCCCCATAAGCGCAAACCAGAGACACTGACAACTGTTGAATCATTGGGACGCCAATTTATGACAGTACATCCAGGAAAGATTATTAGCAACACAAATATCAAGGAGGTTTAGCCTGTGTGTTCAGCTCGCTCTATGAACCTCGACCTCGAACTCGGAGTATGGATAGAAATTTTGATCGAAACGGTGAATCGTTTCGAGGACGTTATAACTTTATGCGTCAACCATCTCCAAACAGGAATGATTTTTGTCGCTATTATGATGGTGATTCACCACGACAGAACTACAGTCGCTCCAATAGAGGTTGGCGAAGGTCTGATAACTCGTATCAAAACAGAGGTGACAGATATTATTATGGAGATGGAAACCTAAATACACCATCCTCGCAACTCTGTCCTGGTTGTAGATGTCTCAAGCATTCAAATAACCCACAAAATGGACGAGGCAATAATAGAAATATTACCAATATAATGATAATCTTAATCGTTCTCGTAGTGTAGAACGTACAAACGCAAACTCATGTCAGAGTGGTAATACAGGTATGGTAAACTAAAGTAATGATAATGCTACTCATGCTAATGCATGCAGTGTGGATTTATCCAATGAATCAAAATGTTCTGAATGTGACACTTTTTCAGTCTAATGTGATATCAAGACTTTTGTGCGGTCATCCTTTGCCAGCACAAGCATCCCATGATGGCAGGGGTTCACTAACTTTTAATAAAGGTTTTATAAATAACAAACATTTTTTCAGTTTTACGTGACACAGGTTACACTACGGTAGGTGTCTGTAAATCTTTAATTGATCCTTCCTACTACACACGTAGGAAGATTAAGTGTATCACTTTTGGAGGGACAGTTGAACCCTATCTCTAGGCTGATGTACATATTGATACACCTTTTTTTACTAGTAAGGTTACAGGATGTTGCTCTCTAAACCAGTTTCAGATTCGATTTTGGGTAACATTAATGGCATAAAAGAATGTTCCAAACAGAACATCACGGATTGGGAACGTCAGCATGTGTTGTCCGCCAATGCTGTTACTACCAGAGCACAATTTTATGCCCCGACACAGAATACAGGGCTGATGGATGATGATGATGATGAACAACATATTACCGTAATCAGTAGAGACTCATTTATTGCCATACAAAAGGCTGATGACTCTTTGAAAAAGTTTTTTTCACTTAGCAACACCAGATAGTGGTAAATGCACAGAGAATTCACAATATTGGTACACTATTAAAAATGACATAGTTATTCGTAATTTTCAGGATTCCACATCAGTGCGTAAACAAATTATGGTTCCTACTACTTTTAGACCTTCGATCTTGAGGCACGCACATGATTTAATTTGTGCAGGCCATATGGGCATTGCAAAAACTAAACATAGAATCTTAGCTCATTTTTACTGGCCTTGCATTAATAAAGACATAAAAAATATTTTATCGGTCTTGCTAAATATGTCAACAAGTTGCTACCAAAGGTGCTTATCATATGGCACCCATTCAGGCCACAGAATGCCTGTGAAGGCATTTTTGCAAAGATGGCAGTAGATATAATCGGTCCGCTGTCAGTTGTTTCTGCTAGAGACCATAGGTATGTATTAACGTGCATTGACACGTGCATTCGTTGGCCTGAAGCGATTCCGCTCAAAAGCATTTCAACAACAGATGTGGCCGACGCTCTCGTTCTTATTTTTAGTCGTCTGGGTTTTCCAGATAAAATTTTATCAGATAGAGGAACACAGTTTGTGTCTGAAGTCATGTCTTATGTCATGAAATTATTTTCAATTGAAAGATCTCTTAGTGCGGTCTACCATCCGATGTCAAAAGGAACGGTAGAACGGCTAAATAAAACTCTAAAACAACTTTTGGGTAAAGTAACTAATAAATATCTTCAAGACTGGGATAGAGTGCTGCCCGCTGTAATGTTTCCGTATCGGTAAGTCCCGAAAGAGCAAACGGGATTTTCACCTTTTGAGCTTATTTTTGGAGCAAAACCGCGAGGGCCTTTGTCCATTGTTAAGCAGCTACTAGTAGATTCAGAGATGACTACTGATGTGCAATCCTTATACGAATATATAGTTAATCTTCGTAAGAAATTGATAGACGCATGTCAATTAGCTGTTGAATCTTCTGAGTCTCAAAGGAAAAAAGCACGGTTATTTCAAAACCGACATAGGAAGTTACGTCAATTGTTGCCTGGATATGAAGCCTATGTGTTATTGCGATCTAAAGTAAATCGTATATTGATTTCTTGGAGTGGCCCATGCAAAGTTGTCTCAAAAAGAACTGATGTTGATTATGTTCTGGATGTGAAAGGAAAAGAAAAAACTTTTCACATAAATATGCTCCAAAAATTCCATCCTACACCGAGTAATCTTCAGCTTGTCTTTGATGCTATCGACGGACCCATTGATCGTCATGCCTCGTTAGCTGTTATTCAGGAGGAACAAACTTCTTTCCTTGACGTTCCTTTATATCTTCCACTGATGCCTCTTCTATCCACTGAATCATAGAAAGATGTTTCCATATGTTCTGATCTTTCTGCTGATCAACAATGTCAAGTCCGATGTATTTTACATTCTTTTCAGGATGCTCTCATTAATATTCCTGAACATACAAATATCATATCTCATGATATTCAGCTCATTGACAATCAGCGTATCCGACATAGACCATACACTCTTCCAGTGCATTTTCGAACGCAAGTAGAATAAGAACTTGACGATATGCTTCATCTTAACATTATCTCTCCTTCTAATTCACCCTATTCTTTCTTGTGATCGTTATTAGGAAGAAAGATAAATCTATTAGAATATGCATCGATTTTCGTCAACTTAATAGCATACCAATTACTGACGCTAAACTAATGAGTTTGCTGGAAGACTTATTGGCTCAACTGTCCAATGTCACGTACTTCAACAAGTTGGATTTATCCAAAGGCTATTGGCAGGTTCCACTCACTGAAATGTCCAACCCTTTTACAGCTTTCTCTACTCCTAAAGGACTTTTTCATTGGAACTATATTTGCTTTGGCTTAGTTAATACTCCAGCTACCTTTCTTAGAATGATGAGACATATTTTCTCTGAGAGATCTGACAACATCGCATATATAAATGATATTTGTTTGTTTCACGATTCGTGGGACGAACATGTTTCTGGTCTCAGATCCTTACTTCATACTCTCCGATCACAAAAACTTACAGCAAGACCTTCTAAAAATCAGATTGGATTTCATGAAATTTCTTTCTTGGGACACAGAGTCGATCATGGCTGTCTTAAACATGAGGATACTACTGTGTCTCGTATCCTGAATATTGCTATACCTAAATCCAAGAAACAAGTTCGGAGTCTTCTCGGACTGATTAACGTTTATCATAAATTCATGCCGAAATTATCTTCCATCACTTCTGTATAAAGCATTAAATCACATTAAAAAATATTTTCTACTGATACTATTTTGAAATTGCTTGATGCACGTTTACCATTTGTTCTCAGGACTGATGCATCTCAGGGCGCAACCGGTGGTTCTTTGATGCAGTGTGTGGACGGGGTTTATCATCCGGTCTTATACGTCAGTAGGAGATTGAGCAGCACCGAATCAAGATATCCTATCATTGAACGAGAGCTCCTCGCTGTTGTTTCGAGTTTAACCAAGTTACAGAGATACCTGCTGGGAGCTCATTTTACAATAGAGATTGATCAACGAGCTCTAACATACTTACAGAAAGCGAATCTGACAAATCAAAGAGTAGCTCGTTATGCCATTAACAGTCAGGCTTATTACTATAATATTCAACCCATTGAATGGGATAAGAATTTCCTAGCCAACACTCCTTCAAGATGTATCCAGCATTAAGATTTGTACGAACCTTGATGCTGCCATCCTACTGAAATTGTTAGCTGCTTTGGATGGATATTTCATGGATCTTTTAAAGATCTTATTATTGACATTGCTAACTGCATGTGATCCTTGGAACAATGGCATTTGTATAGGATCTTATTATGAACATTGCTAACAATATGTGATTTGTGAAACAATGACATTAGTATACAAGTGTGTTCTAATTGAAGAACTTTACCTTCCTACTGAACATTTAGTTAATCAATTTAACAGTGTTAATACTGAATATATTTTACTTAGTATATATAATTGAAATGCTTTGAAGCTAAATAAACGAACAAGGGAAACGAGCATTAAGACCTGCAGGCTGAGAGAGCCAGAAGTGAAGACCAGATACCTGGGCTTTTTGCTGCAGCAGTGAGAGACACGGAACAGCGACCTGATGGCATGGAAACACTCTGGCTGAAATTCACGAACATCAGAAGCATGTGGTGAGGTTCGACTTGGGAGCAGGAGATAGAGGACACCTTGTTGGACAGATGAGGTTGAAGAGAAAATGGGAGAGAGGAGGCAGGCATGGAAACAATACTTGGGAGCTAAAAACACAGCAGAAAAAAAATACAGAGTATGTGTGATGCTCGGGGCATAAGCGGAGAACAGGGTGCTAGCGGCGGAACAGAGGTACTGGGAAGAGTTTGGAGAGAGGCTAGAGAGCGATGCGCAAGAAAACCAGAGATTGTTCTATAGGACCCTAGAGAAAATGAGGAGGGAAAAACAGTGCCCTCTTAAATTTATAAAGGACAAGCAAGGCAAATTGCTTACTGCCCCAGGGAAAGTAATGGAAAGATGGAGGGGGTATTTTTCAGAGCTACTGGATGGTGAACAAGTTCAGGCATCAGAAGTGATAACCGCTGACACAGAGAGGGAAACCAATGGTGATGAAGATGACATGGGGATGGGAGGCTGGGGGCAGCGCTGGAGAGAATCGGGATGGGCGGGTCATCGGGACGTTATGGCATGACACCAGAGATGGTTGGGTGCATGGGAGCAGCGGGCGACCTGTTACTCCTATAGATCCTGTGGGCGGCTTGGAGCAGCAGGGCTATACCAGAGGATTGGGAGATTGCCGTAATGGCACCGATTTTCAAAGGGAGTGACAGCCGACGGTATGGGGCCATGGAGGCGTGTCCCTTGTAAAATCTGCTCTGAAGTACTGGAGCGGGGACTCGGGCGCCTAGCTGGGCCACAGATTGATAAGGTTCAGTGTGGCTTCCGAGTTAATCGAAGTACTCAAGACCTAATCTTCACACTCAGACAGTTGAGTGAAAAGACTCTTGGGTATAATAGTGAGATCCATCTTTGCTTCTTAGATCTGGAAAAGGCATTTGACGAGGTCTCCTGGAGCAAGCTCTGGGATTGTTTGCCGGGGGAGAGCGTTCCAACACCACTGATTCATGCTGTGCAGGGCTTCTACGGGTCTTGCGGAAGTTATGTGAGGACGGCAGGTCAAAAGGCATTGGAATTCAGAACCACCACTGGTGTAAGACAGGGTGATATCCTGTCGCCTCTTCTTTTCATACTCCCCATGGACGATGTCATCAAGGCATGTAAAGAGGGGACAGGAAAGTATTCAGTGGGGTACTGGAAGATGAGACAGGTCTGTATTTCAGGGCTGGCCAATGCTGATGATGTTGCTCTGATTGCTGGGTCAGAGACACATCTTCGGTCCGGCCTGCGGGTCTGGAGTGATGGATGCGAGTCGTGGGCAATGACTACAACCCACAAAAGCCAGATCCAAACCTCAGAAATGAGGTATCTGAGGAAGGTGGTTGAAGCAACAAGAAGAGACATGGTCCGCAACCAGACGATCCGTCAAGGCCTAAAATCCCATCCGCTGCAGACCCAAGTAGAACAGTCCCAACTAAGATGGTTTGGCCAAATGTAATCACAAGTTGTATGTACACAATTTATAGATAGGATCTTTGTATTGACATATATTATTATTAAAATATGTGTAAATAGGGATGTAGTACTATGAGGTAATACTGGCTTTTCAGGCTAGGTTGTTGTTTGTCATCATGACTTCAAGTGTTTGTTTCTGGTGGAAATAATATTGGAAAGGTTCACAGTTTCTTTTTATTTGAAACAAATAAATGTCCCTCTTGATTTAAGGTAAAGTCACTTTTAGAGGGGGGTATACACAAGATTGAGCTGCTCTGGCCACGAAATCTTAACTTCTGTGTGGGCGGCAGGAAACAGTCTCCACTGCTCGCTTGCTTCACCGTTTTCTACAGAAACAACACTGGTCGATATCTTGACCAAGGAGTATGCTACCAGCCTCTGGATTCAGCAAAACTCAGACCAGGTGCTGCTTTAATACGTTAGTACCACGGTCCCTGAAACAAGAAGGTTGTACCTCCTACTTCAGAACTAATTTATAATCTATTTCCACACTGAAGCACAATACATAACAAACACCGAGTTCAGCGCGGTAGGCCAACTGCTAGCTTCTCGTGTAACAGTATACACCAGTATTCCTCTCCCTAATGGTTACAACGCCTCTGCAATTCCAGCATTATTTCCTTCTATTCAATAAGATAGGTGTCATAGTACTATTTGACAATCCCATGCAGTTATACTCCTCTCCGACAAGTTTTGTTCATGGTGGAGCAATATCTAGGCTTTGCCTCATGTTTGCTACTGAACCACACACATACAGACATAAATTATCAATTCACATTCAATTTTCATCTAAACTACTGAATGAAAAAAATTGCCTAGAAAAATCACAAACAGCCAATAAAAGCTGGGGTTGATTGCCACGTCCTGTAAAGGATAAGCAACTAACTTTTTTCATCTAAAAGAGATCAAATATGTCTAGCTTACCACAATTCAAGGAAATATTAAACAAATACGTTGACTGGCTAGGAGTTATGGCACAATTCCGATCTGCCGCTGTCCCAGGCTTTCATTAGAAAAATATGAACTGGTTCTCAACGCACTTGCTTCTACACAGTTTAATTTCAAAAAGTGGCACTGAACCGACGCTCCTAATTGACTATATTAAATGGTCTAGCCAATAAGACCATGTTTACAAAAGCATTTGAAAAAAAGTACCCTTCCTACCGTTTCCCTTAACAACCAAAAATAGTATTTGCAGTCGACTAATCATGTTTCGCCTTACATATAATTCTAGCCAATCAAATCGGATTTAACGTGGTGGCCTCATTTCCTCTAAAGCAGTGTCCAAACACGCCATTATAAGCAAATATGATCCTGTGTTGTCAGACAACACCACTATAGTATTTTGGTTATAATTTGTTAATTATTAGACTATTTGCTTAACACCTAACATATTCTTTGTCAGCAAGACCTAAGGCACCCAAATATATAAGTTTAATGGAGCTAAGTGGCTGCGTTCAAAATATGTATTTTCTTCTACCACCCGCTCACTTCTATACGATGGGGTGTCTTCTGTACTGTCAGGCTAATGTCAGGATTTCAGACGTAAAACAGTATTGTGTCATGTTTCCTAATAAGCATTAAACATGTTTTTTAAAACCTTACCTCGTATTGGTAGTGTTTTTTATTACTGTTTATTTGAAAAAAGCAAGCCTGCATGCCTTTTGCGTGGGGTGGCATTAATTTTATCGCGCGAGTCGACGTGGTAGTATTGCATGCGTTCCTCCGTACATCTCTCTCTCTCTCTCTCTCTCTCTCTCTCTAAGCCCGTCTGTCTTTTCGTTTACGTAGTGCATAAAATGACATTAATGGAATATTAATCTAGGTCATTACGCAGTGTGTCTATCTCAAGGTTTTCTAAGAAACACAGTACCGGTTTTATTTTTTAGAAACGCGTGTAGTTGATGCAGTAGGCTTTACTAGCAAACGTGAAAGCGTTACACTTATGCAGACGAAGTAGAAAAAGGGGTTTTTCTTGTTTAACTAGCATGACGTTCTATAATACAGGCGTACGCTATTGTGACCGCACTGTTCTTTTACCATTCTTCTTTCCTTTTATTGAATTAGTTCGTTAGGCTTTACATTTACTTTTTAATTTATATATGTGGATTTAGAATGTTTCACGACAAATTCTCCCCACTTAAAACAGACGTTATATGTCAGTCTATAATTCTATATACACATAGAGAAATTAATTATTATTCCTTGGGCTTACGGTGATTTTCATCACACGGATGGCGGCTTAGAAAATCCGCTCCCAGGTTAGTTTTTCCAGAAATATACTCTATGCTGAATTGGAATGGCTGCAAAAGTAAGGACCATCTGAGTAACCTCGAATTTTCATGCCTAGCCTGCGCTAGAAACGACAAGGGTTTGTGATCCGTTTGCAACTTAAATGCCTTCCCATACAGATAAATATTGAACTTCTTGATCGCCCATATTACTGCAAGACATTCTTTTTCGCTAGTTGAATAATTGGTTTCAGCTTTATTCAACTTTCTACTAGCATATGCCACTGGGGTTAATTCCCCATTCACTGCATCTGATTTCTGTAACAGGGTCGCGCCCAACCCGATATTACTTGCATCCTTCTCACAATGAATTCTTGACTTAAGTCAGGTAATTTCAAAATAGGTTTGCTTGTGAGCTTTTCCTTCAATTCCTGGTATGCCAATTCACATTGTGCTGTCCATGTAATTCGATCTGGATTTCCTTTGCGTGTCAAATCAGTTAACGGTGCACATATGGAATTAAAGTTTTTGATATACTTTTGGTAGAAACCACATAATGAGACAAAGGATCTCACGTCTTTCTTGGTTTGTGGCCTCGGGGCTTTCTTTAGTTTCTCTAAATTCTTGGGGTCAGGGGTCATGTTTCCCTGATGGACTGTGTGTCCCAAGAATTCTAATTCTTTACATCCAACGCAACATTTGGTTGGTCGGGCTGTTAAATTCGCTTCTCTAAGTCGATTAAACAGCATGTTCAGAGAGTCAATGTGTTCCTCAAATGTTTCTGTTGCTATAAGGATATCATCCATGAAATTTGTGATACATGGATTATTCAGATGGTCCAATAATTTTCTCATCATTCTAGAGAAGACACTAGGTGCATTCTTCAATCCAAATGGCAATCTGTTAAACTCATAGTGTCCCTCTGAGGTACTAAACGCTAGGTATGGTCTAACCTCAGGCTTTACTGGAATCTGATAGTATCCTTTCTTCAGATCCACTTTTGAGAAATATTTAGCTTTATTTAGCCTGGCAAACAACTGATTTGTATCCGGCAATGGATCCACCTGACCTTCTGTGATAGCATTCAGTCTCCTGTAATCTATACAGAGTCTATGTTCTCCAGAGGGTTTCCTTAAGAGTACCACACTGGAACTATACGAAGATTCACTGTGTGAAATTATTCCCTCCTTCAACAAATAGTCTATCTCTTCCTTCAAGGCTTTCTCCTTAGCAAAAGGAATCGAATAGGCTTTCATACAGACAGGTGTGGGGTCTATCAGTTTCATATCATATTCCAATAAGTTTGTATGCCCCGGTCGGTCCGTTAACACCTCTGCATGATTATCTAGAACCTGTTGCACTCTCTCCTTCTGATTTTTCGTTAAATGTGTACTGATTTTCACCTGTGCCGCTGTCTCACAGGGATGTAATGGATATTCAAATGATGAAAGTGGTTCCTTTTTCATCTCCATTGCAATGGACAAGGTCAACAAGTGTGTCTCTTCCTGATTTTCTCTTTCCAAATATTTCTTCAGGAGATTCACATGATAGATTTTTTCTTTCCCCTTCTTATCTATCTTATAATTTGTTCTAGACACCTTCTCTAGAACTGTATATGGACCTTGCCATCCAATTTGTAACTTATTCTGACTACCGGGTAGAAGAAGCAGTACCTTCTCTCCCACAGCCAAATCTCTGTCTTTAGCTTTCTTGCCTATTTTTCCATGCACTGGTAGGGTCTCTTCCACTAGAAGCACTGTAGTGATGAATTTTCTTCCCAGAATCATCCTGCACAAAACGACCGCTACCAATTTTTCTCTTGGGGCTCTCTCCCCACTTAAAATTCCTTGTGAGAGATCTCCTCTCTACATCTTCTTCCTCCAGTTTACATAAGTCCGATTGAGGGATTTTCGGCTTATCCTGGGGTAAGACATCTTTTTGCACTCTCTGCATCGTGGCCATTGTAAAACAGTCAATTGAAGATTGTCCGTGAAAAGGGGCTTCCCATTCCACTTGGTCCACTTTATTATTCTTTCCAGTGTCAGGCCTACGTTTGCCCCGTGGCGTGTGGAGGTCCTGATCAATGTTCCCACTTGTGGGTGTTCCCTCATGTGCTATGCTACACCTTTCTACAAAATTTTCAATGTCCCACCTTGCCTTGGGCCAATAATAATTTTGAGCTACCTTTTGAATGATGGTACCTATCTTCTCATGGTCCCCATCTTTTCTCACATGTAAGCTCCTTATTAAGTCTGTCCTATACCTTTTAGGAAGTACCAGCTGTCCCTGACCTTTGGATCTAGTTCCAGTCTTCCGGTATATCAGTTTGTTCTTCATATAGAAGTCTCCTTTTCCTGGAGGTGTGTGACCATGGGACAATTTCCTAAAACAAGGCTTGAGGGTCTTATCCCCAGCCTGCGCCTTCCTCATCTCTTCTGGAGTGGTATTTATCATAATATCCTCCTCCTTTCTTGAGGTCGACCTGACCTGAAGGGTGGCCATTACTATAGGGTTCCTTCTGCAACGGTCAGTATCATGATTGTCCATCCGACAATTCTTACACCACCTCCTTTTTTGGTTGAAAGATTTTCTTTCATCAAAATTCCTTTCATCGAATTGTGGGGTTTTATTTTTATTGTCATACCGTGGCCTATCAAACTGGTGCTTACCTTTGTTCTGATCTGATCAAATTTATTAAAGTTCTGTGGTGCCTTCAAATTATCTACCTGTTTCTTTTTATTACTTGTTACCTCTGCTTGAGCTGCCTGATACCTTTCAGCGACATTTAGTAACTCACCCAGCCTCTCTGCACCTTGTTCCATGAGAAACTTTTTCAGGTCTGGAGCCATGAACTCTCTTAATTGTTCTATAAGGATCATTTCATTAAGATCTTGGGTTTTCCCCAGAGAAGTCCATTTCTCCAAGTATGTCTCTAACCGTGCAGAGAACTGGTGATAGGTTTCCCCTGACAGTAGTTTAGCATTCCTAAATTTTTTTCTATAAAATTCACCATTCTTTTCATATCTTAACAAAAGAGCCTGCTTTAGCATGTCATAATTTTCTTGATCATCTCTGCTCATTTTGGCAAAAACATCATAAGCTGTACCACGAAGCCCTTGAGATAACTTTAAGCTCCACCTTTCTCTCTCTAACCCATACGTGGTAGCTAATAGTTCATATCTATTTAGATAGCTCTCGATATCATCTTCTTTCTCAACAAAATGATCTAAATGAAAGTTCATAGCTGAGGTTGAGGCTCCCTGACTAGCAGAGGCATCAGAGGTAAAGGGACTGGCACCATTTTCAGGAGCATGGCCTTGAAATTCCAACTCCCTTAGTCGTAACTCGTGCTCCATTTGTAATCTCTTATCTTCTGCTTCCCTTTCTGCAGCTAATCTTTTGTCTTCCCTTTCGGCAGTCAATCTTTTTTCTTCTCTTTCTGCCTCCAATTGGACCTTCTTAGCCTCAGCCTCCAATTGTAACTTCTTAGCCTCAGCCTCTAATGCCCTAGCCTCTTTGTCAGCCTCAATCTGCAACCTCTTAATTTCTTTTTCAGCCTCTAACTTTCTTTCAGCTTCTTTTTATAATCTTTTTTCTTCGCGTTCAATACATTTGTCACATTCAGTAGTGACATAAGCAATCATAACTTGCCCGTCCATTCCTAACTCTTTAGCAGCCTGCATAGCAGCAGATCGAAATTTTGCCAGGTCGGCCATTTTCTAACAGGCAAATTTATACAATGTCTAACTTAAACAAGTCAATCTATAACTAATTATCTAAGGACAACCACAGGCACTGAGAGCTCAACCTTATTAATTTCCACCCAAGGATACCTTTTAATTTTTTATTATTCCCTGAAGTGAATTACCCCCCAATATATATAATAGGAGAAGATTCAAATCCCGGACAGGACCCCAATATATGTGGTAAAGTGGGATGATATAAATATTTATAGGGACTTAGTGTACCGACTGAGATCAGCTGTGAAGGTATCTGTATCTAATAAGTGTGGTGTGTTACAGATGACCTTACTGTGCTACCACATTTAGACCTCAGTCAGACTTAATCTGGAATATTGTGATGACTACGTTGAATGTCTAGGGTTATGATAGTGATCAAGTGTATGTTTACAACAACCAACAGACAGATAAACAATTTAATTTAATCCACAATACTTTTCAACACTGTGACACTCACATACATAGAACAATCTATAAGACTATCTTAATAAGTCAAGTGTAACATTTAAAAATATGTATTAATTTCTTTCAATAATAGATATCCTGATTCAACTACAAAGTGAACCAGGAATCACAATCAAATGTAATCACAAGTTGTATGTACACGATTTATAGATAGGATCTTTGTATTGACATATATTATTATTACAATATGTGTAAGTAGGGATGTAGTACTATGAGGTAATACTGGCTTTTCAGGCTAGGTTGTTGTTTGTCATCATGACTTCAAGTGTTTGTTTCTGGTGGAAACAATATTGGAAAGGTTCACAGTTTCTTTTTATTTGAAACAAATAAATGTCCCTCTTGATTTAAGGTAAAGTCACTTTTAGAGGGGGGTATACACAAGATTGAGCTGCTCTGGCCACGAAATCTTAACTTCTGTGTGGGCGGCAGGAAACAGTCTCCACTGCTCGCTTGCTTTACCGTTTTCTACAGAAACAACACTGGTCGATATCTTGACCAAGGAGTATGCTACCAGCCTCTGGATTCAGCAAAACTCAAACCAGGTGCTGCTTTAATACGTTAGTACCACGGTCCCTGAAACAAGAAGGTTGTACCTGCTACTTCAGAACTAATTTATAATCTATTTCCACACTGAAGCACAATACATAACAAACACCGAGTTCAGCGCGGTAGGCCAACTGCTAGCTTCTCGTGTAACAGTATACACCAGTATTCCTCTCCCTAATGGTTACAACGCCTCTGCAATTCCAGCATTATTTCCTTCTATTCAATAAGATAGGTGTCATAGTACTATTTGGCAATCCCATGCAGTTATACTCCTCTCCGACAAGTTTTATTCATGGTGGAGCAATATCTAGGCTTTGCCTCATGTTTGCTACTGAACCACACACATACAGACATAAATTATTAATTAACATTCAATTTTCATCTAAAAGAGATCAAATATGTCTAGCGTACCACAATTCAAGGAAATATTAAACAAATACGTTGACTGGCTATGAGTTATGGCACAATTCCGATCTGCCGCTGTCCCAGGCTTTCATTAGAAAAATATGAACTGGTTCTCAACGCACTTGCATAGCCGCGCTAGCGTAGTGGTTACAACACCGCACTGGCGACCGGGTGATTCAGGATCAAACCCGGGCGACGGCATTTGAGGATTTTTCGTCGACCGGGAATTGGACTGGATTAACTCGAGACCTGGCGAGGACATTTGAAGGAGTGTCGTCGACCAGGGATTGGCGGCTCCTGAGCCGACCCAGCTGCAATGGGTACCTCCGAAATCGGAGAGTATTTGCCTGAATGGCGAGGGACACCTGTCTCTGTACAAGAAAAAAGGGATACTCACGTAAAATCAATGTCAGGTTAGACATTAGTAATAACCTGAGATTTCGCCTCGAGTATTAGCGGGCGTACGAAAAAAAAAAAAAAAAAATAAAAAAAAAAAAAAAAAAAAAAACGCACTTGCATCTACACAGTTTAATTTCAAAAAGTGGCACTGAACCGACGCTCCTAATTGACTATATTAAATGGTCTAGCCAATAAGACCATGTTTACAAAAGCATTTGAAAAAAAGTACCCTTCCTACCGTTTCCCTTAACAACCAAAAATAGTATTTGCAGTCGCCTAATCATGTTTCGCCTTACATATAATTCTAGCCAATCAAATCGGATTTAACGTGGTGGCCTCATTTCCTCTAAAGCAGTGTCCAAACACGCCATTATGAGCAAATATGATCCTGTGTTGTCAGACAACACTACTATAGTATTTTGGTTATAATTTGTTAATTATTAGACTATTTGCTTAACACCTAACATATTCTTTGTCAGCAAGACCTAAGGCACCCAAATATATAAGTTTAATGGAGCTAAGTGGCTGCGTTCAAAATATGTATTTTCTTCTACCACCCGCTCACTTCTATACGATGGGGTGTCTTCTGTACTGTCAGGCTAATGTGAGGATTTCAGACGTAAAACAGTTTTGTGTCATGTTTCCTAATAAGCATTAAACATGTTTTTTAAAACCTTACCTCGTATTGGTAGTGTTTTTTATTACTGTTTATTTGAAAAAAAGCAAGCCTGGATGCCTTTTGCGTGGGGTGGCATTAATTTTATCGCGCGAGTCGACGTGGTAGTATTGCATGCGTTCCTCCGTACATCTTTCTCTCTCTCTCTCTCTCTCTCTCTCTCTCTCTCTAAGCCCGTCTGTCTTTTCGTTTACGTAGTGCATAAAATGACATTAATGGAATATTAATCTAGGTCATTACGCAGTGTGTTTATCTCAAGGTTTTCTAAGAAACACAGTACCGGTTTTATTTTTTAGAAACGCGTGTAGTTGATGCAGTAGGCTTTACTAGCAAACGTGAAAGCGTTACACTTATGCAGACGAAGTAGAAAAAGGGGTTTTTCTTGTTTAACTAACATGACGTTCTATAATACAGGCGTACGCTATTGTGACCGCACTGTTCTTTTACCATTCTTCTTTCCTTTTATTGAATTAATTCATTAGGCTTTACATTTACTTTTTAATTTATATATGTGGATTTAGAATGTTTCACGACAATTATACACTCAATTACCTACGGATTGGTGCTTACCTGATGTACCATAATTTGCTCGTGAACTGTAACCTGTGACAGTGTGCCGTTTATGATGTTTTCGTGACTGTATAGTTAATAAACAGTGTAGAACGTTATTTGGAGTTACAACGTTTCCTGACTCCTACATGTGCTTAGGTGTGGGTGATTGTTATTGACTTAATAGTACTACATGGCATTCGCGTCCATTGATATCTACACACCCACATGCCTGTCGGCCATCCAGTAAGCCCGACATAAGCTGATTGCCTATATCAGCGGGAGATATACATTAACATTACTCCTTCTATGCCACCACACAACCTACAAAACAACCTTTAACAATGACGCTCCAGAACGGGGAAATAACAGTGGTCGCCAGTGATATGGGGCTATTATGAAAGGATGCACAAGTTGATCTACAGTGTAACCAGTTCTAGTTTTCTGTGAGCAAGTTTCTACTACGGAAGGATATTATCTTACACGGAGTTTACTATACAAGTTATTCAAGTCAAGAGTTGCAGCGTTACAGTCCCTCTTCTCGTGCGCCAAGTTATGATGTCAGCACCCGATGTCTGGAGTTACGTTTGAAAGCCGCTATTACCTTGGAGTTCCAGTATCGATCACCATTGGATTTTGGCAGACTGTGTTAACTATGTACATCATTGCTGTTGTTGCGGAGGCTGGGATTTTTTCCTTTTGAAGATAAGTGGCTGTTTTGTATGTGTAAACTGTACCACTGTTCGGTGTAACATTGAGCCTTCCTCAGAACTTACGCTATTAGATCCTTGTATTTTTGTTTTCTATGTTATATATGTCATATTTCTGCGGGTTTGGTTGAATGGAGACTTACGTTCGGATATATCAACTTCACCGAGGGCCGACGTAAGCGTTCTTTAGGGACTGTTTGACTAAGTTTGTTTCGTAAAAGATCCCTTGACTTAATTCTGGGCATACTCTGATTACGCCGGATTCAGTCATCATTATAATTGTTTAGGTGTGACGAAGCGTATCAGTGTTGTTGTTGTTATATTTTTCTCTGTTCCTTAGTTTATTAATTAATTTGTTTGTGAGTGTCCTTCTCTCCTTCCTATCTTTTAGTTCTAAACACATTTTTCGTTTATACACTGTTTTGTCACTTGTATTGTTATACTAGCAGCTGTCATTGCAAGCTTTGCAATATTTGTTGATTTATTTCTGCTTTCTTACTTTAGTTGATTCCCGCGAACGTGGTCATTTGTTCTTTATATCTTGTCTTTGTCACTCTTGTCTGTACTGTCTATTTTGTCATGCACTGTCAATATTATAATGTATAATTTATAGATGATTAACTACACTATTAACAGTTAAAGGTAATTGTACTAGTTCTTGAGCAAAGACTTGTCACCAACTGAGTTGGGATAAAGTGAGGTTCTTCATAAGTATATTGACATAAGTTATCTATATCATATAATTAGACATAATGTCTACTTTAGATTACTTCATTGAGCAAGGGAAATCCCTTAATATGACTACTGATGAAGTAAGAGAATTCGCACTTGTCGAATATGCCAAGGCGCAGAAGTCAGAAGAAAAGAAACAGAAATTAGAAATGGAAAAACAGAAATTAGAGGCTGAAGATAGAAAAATTCAACAGCAAATGGAAATGGAGAAACAGAAAATGGAGGCTGAGAAACAGAAAATGGAGGCTGAAAAAAGGAGATTGCAGATGCAGGCAGAAGAGAGAAAATTGCAAATGCAAATGGAAGCTGAACAACAGAAATTAGAAGCTGAAGAGAGAAAAAATCAACAGCAAATGCAAATGGACGCTGAAAAACCGAAAATGGAAATGGAAAAACAATAATTAGAAGCTGAAGAGAGAAAAATTCAACAGCAAAGAGAGGCTGAAGAAAGAAAATTGCAGATGCAAATGCAGGCTGAAGAAAATATGAGACTGCATGAGGAAAAGATGTCTATAGAGCTGGAGAGAATAAAGGCCGTGAATATGGGTAACACACAAAATGAGACAAACAATCAAGCAACTTCTAATAAGGCAAATACTAAATCTTATAATATTAAATTGCCTGTTTTCAACTCTGCCTGCGACGATATTTTATTCTACCTAAATAGATTTGAACTTTCATGCGAATCTCATAAGATAGACAAGTCAGAATACTGTGCACAACTTATGAACATACTTAAGGGTGAAGCTTTGAATACTATGAGTATGTTGGAAGGTCCTGACAAGAATAACTATGATGTTGTCAGAGCGGCTTTATTAAAAAAATACCAATTAGATGAAGAAGGTTATCGCGTTCGCTTTAAGTCTCTATTGCCAGAGACAGGGAAATATTTTTCAGACTTTATAGCAAGTATACGTCTAACCTTTTCACGGTGGATTGAACTTTCTAAAACTGAACACATATATGAAGCCCTTATGCACTTATTGCTTCGTGACAAAGTCATGTTGTCAGTTAGTGAACCTTTTCTTTCCTTTCTACATGAGCGAAAGCCTACAAACTTGAAAGATATGGAACAATACTGTCGCCAATATGTCACGGCTCATTGAAATGTAACTGTTAGCAATTCTCAAGTCAAAGGAGGTTTACCCATGGCTTCAGCAATACCATATGGTCCTAATTTGCGACGTGGATCTCAAAGTGCTCAGCGCAATTTTGGTAGTAGGGATAATCGTAATTTTGTACAGAACCAAGGGGGTCCATCACGTAGTGATTCTCCTTCTTCAAGGAACTGGAGACAATTTAATGGTCCTCAACATTTTAGTTCCAACAATTATGGAAATTTTGGAAGGGGTAACTACAATAGAAACTATCAACCCTACAATAATTTTTCTCGGAGACAGCAAAGCCCATTAAATAGATATTCTGATCAAAGGGGAAATGACAATCGCAACTATGCTAACTAGGGTTCAAATCAGAACAATAGTTTCAATAGAGGAAATAGCAATGATTACAATAGAGATAATAGTCGCGATAGATCGCGATATGACGGTAGATCTCCGAATGATAGATCGTATCGCCATGCTAACTCTGCTCAACAAGAGCCCCAGGTTATTAATGATCAAGGTAACAATAATAATAGTGTCTCTAATGCTACTGCTTGCTCTGCTTTCGATTTCGATAGAGCATCTCAGTGCCCGGAGTGCACAACTTTGTTCCAACCTACAGCTATAACTATCTTAAGTTGCTGTCATCCTCTATCCACTCTTCCTGCCTTAGCTGCGCATGACGGAAGAGGGACTCTTACTTTACATAAGGGGTTTGTTAATAATAATCCAGTTTCAGTTCTCTTTGATTCTGGATGCATGACTGTTGAGATTAGACAGTCTCTAGTCCATCCATCTTGCGTTACAGGTAAAATGGTGAGATGTGTGACATTCGGTGGGACAGTTGAGACTTTTCCGACTGCCATAGTCCACATAGCCACACCATTTTTCACTGGTAATATACACGCATGGATGCTCAGAGCGCCTATCGCTGACCTTACTGTCGGACAGATACATGGTGTAAAGGTTTGTACGCCAGTACAAATTGCTGCTTGGGAACGGCAACATAACCTTACTGCTTCCACCTTAGGGACTATGCCAGGGTCTTATCACCAAGTACATTCTGCTAACGCAATACATTCTGCTAATTTAGTGCAATCTTGCAGTATTGATGATACTATTGTTCATCATGCTAATTTTAGTGCTTCTTTTAGCCCAGTTCGACATACCTCAATACGTCGTTGCTATAACTCTGATTCTTCTTTAACTACTATTATAGAAGAAGATCCTTCGATTTTGTCTGACACACACATTAACTCTGTCGCTACGACTGAATCTATTTCCAGTCACGTTGATTGCAACTTCTTTGCCACAATGACTAGTGTTTTCTTTGCTACATGTACGAACTTAATTGTTAGTACATATCTATACCTTATGAGTTTCTTTAGCTTTCTTGCTGGACCGGTTAGCTCGGTATCTTCGTCTTTTACGACTTTTTGTCGCACTCACTGCGCTCCTTTTAAACTTCGACATATGTCCAAGTTTACTACTGTATGCTTTTACATCTTGATTATATCTTTCTTACTTTTTTCTTTGCCCAGTACTCAGGCTGTGACTTCAGTTCAGCCTTTAAGATGTACGCTTTTGTCTACTGCATTTACTTTGTCTTGCGCAAAATCTCAGATTGTCCGCCATCATTACACTCTTGGTCATTATTACCATCGTATGGATTTGCCTATTGATGTAGGTATCTTGTATATTCATAACTTTACCATACATTATTGCACACTGATATTTGTCTCGGACACTTTTGGCACTCTATATGATTATTATTCCAAGTTAGACTGTGCTACTTTCTCTGTTACCATTTCTTGTGTAACGGAGGAAGGTTTGATTGACATCATACAGGGGCCGGAAGTTTACACGGCCACATTTGTTAAGTTAAAATTAATTGTTGCATATCATAAAATCTTACCTTTACCAAACAGAGATTTTCATTTGTATTTTTTCACAGTGTATGCTTTTTCATTGAGAGTCAAAGCTGCTATATTGTTTGTTTGAACCATTTACCGATGGTATTTCTCGCAAGATTTGCTGTTCCAGTGGAACCAGTCAGTATGTTCACTCCTCATTGTATGATGTTACGTCCACAAGTTTACAGGATTTTTCAAGACCGCTAGAGTTGTTTACTATATAACTTATTTGAGATAGTTGATAATATTGTATATTAGTATAGTATAGTATATTAGAGAGTATTGTATTAGGATATGGTATAACTTGTTTATGTTAATATGTTGGTTCATCTTTATGCACCATTGCATTACTATATTGTTCGTATACTACTGTGTTTTGAAATGATGAACGTATTACAATTGTAATGATTATACTATTTGACGTAACTGATCATTGCGATACATTTCGGTATTGTACTTTTTGAGAGAAAAAAAAATGAAGATAAGAAACAAGGTTTTTTTTTCTTTTTCTTTCTAACAATGTAATATTTTTTTCTTTACCCAGCGCTTTATTGTGCGCTAAAGGGGGGTAACTAGGTATAGAGTTATTAGTACGTTGAGAAAATGTTTTTTCTGAGGTTGTAATGTATTTTTCCTTTACCCGACGCTTGATTGTGCGTCAGGAATAGCTATGTATAACGGTATTGTCAATTTTAATATTAATTTGGGTTCATCATTGGTACTCCATGAGCTTGTTAACTTGGGTATCATGCACATTATGCTATTTTTTTAGATGATAGCTAGTTATTTGTTTTTTGATTTAGATATGCATTGTTTCTTGTAATGTATGCTGTTGTGCTATTATGGTGTTCATTTATTCAATGCATTGTTTAGTGTAATTGTTTACCATGATATATCATTGTTTTTTCTATTCGTATTGCATTGCTTTCTTTCATTACTGCTCATTCATTTTGTACTTTACACTTACTCCTATCCTTTTTTGTTCATTTTTATTAACAGGACTTAACATAGTGTATACTTAGGTGTAGACATTAGTATGCTATCGACCTCAAATTTTTTGTTTGATGTATTTTTTTCAAAAAATAAAAAAAGATCAAATCATTTTTTTCCCCGGGGGTCGGTGTAGACTGTTAAAGTCATATTTTAATGAAGGGGAGTTAAACGTTAAAAGACTTGTATGTACAGGTCGGATTTTTGTAATCACCCTTGTAAACACGCTTAGTGTGTTTTTTAAATATATGATAGAGAATCTACTCAAATGGTCGAGATACAGAAAGTGTTAGAAGGCGGATGAACGCTACTCACATCCCGGGGCGAATTCGCGTGGGGATGGATTTGTACTGATCGGTTTTTTGGGCGGGTGAATTTTTCGTGACAGTTAAAACGGGTAGAGCTCCGAAGATGGATGTTTGACCATTCTTCGTCAGTGTGTCCCGGAATAAGATATTTTTGGTGTGAAAGGGATATTTAATACTTCCTAGTGTATTTCCTAAAGCCATGGATATGCGGCTTATTTATATACTGCAGAATGTACGTGACTGAAGACTTTCAGGCCATGGATTATAGGCCATTACATATTCATATCTTCGATGAGGGATATTTTTTGAAGTTCGACAGATTGTTAAAAGGGAATGTTCTTTCTCCCATGAGATGTATTGTTTCAGGCCTCAGAGTATGTTGATTCAGGCTATATACATATGTATTATTAAAAACTGCGACATATGCAGTTCCCTTTCTTGTATGGAGAGTTTGGCCACGAAGTTTACAAGAAAACATGCATTTTTAATACACGACTGTAACCTGAAAAGGACCAGGACTTCAATTACCAAGACTGGAACCTAGGAATTTTTCACAACATAGAGGAATTAAACAAACGTTTTCCCAGGCAAGTGATTTCGCAGAACACCTGCCATCAGAGGAATTAATTCTAATTTCCAGACCTAAATGATTTCGAAGCATCTAATACAGAGCTCTATCCAGTCTAAATCTGTGCAAGTAGATTGTGTATTCCCAAAGTTTTGGGGTAAGTATAGACAATTTATTTACTAATGTAAATTTTACAGGTTTCTTGCTAAGTGGTTATATATGAGGCTGGCAACCTCAACATATGAAAACAGTATATGCATGAACCACTACTGCAAGAGCTGGTGATTGTTTCTGACTAATCGTGCGGAAATTCGTGGTTCTAAGCCATCAGACGATGTGTAGTACTAACGCCGCTAGTGTGAGAGAAAAGCATCCACCCTAAGCGCCTACAGTGGAAGAGAGTGTGGAGAAGGCTTTCGTCATCACATAATTGATGAACCACAGCTGCAGGACTCAGCCAGAGTTAGGTTTCTTGTAAAATAGGCGAAAGCAACATACAATTGATAAATCCTCACCTACGTCTCCGTGACGAAAACTTTTATCTAAATTTCACCAATCTTTCCATACTTATTTTAACTGTTAAAAACTAATTCGTTATTAAAATTGTTACATGTTGTTTTAAAACTAAACAATCATAGTCGCTTCAGTTTTATATGTATGAAAGCAAACGTATGAGCCAGAATATTTTATATATATATATATATATATATATATATATATATATATATATATATATATATATATATATATATATATATATATATATATATATATATATATATATACACAGGGATTTCGTTGGATTACACCAACTGGGGGCTTTAACGGTCTAAACCAGCGGTGGCCAAACTACGGCCCGCGGACCAGATCCGGCCCGCCGACCAGTTTTGACCGGCCCGCCAACCTGTTTTGGCCGGCCTCTTATTGTTGATTGAAGTCACACTCTTCACAATGAAATAACATACAAATGTATGTTTGAAATAAATAATTACATGTCATATTACAAATTACAAAACAAATTAAAACAACAGATTCATTATATTTTTCTTTTACTGTACAGTAATTTCAGTTCGAAGACTGGTATACATGTCTTGGCAGATGTGCAGTACAGTAGTTTGCCGTTGCTTTCTGTACGTGGTTCATTATATATGTAAAACTAAATATCAGAACGTTTTTTTTTTAAGGATTTTATAGGTCTGGCCCTCGGGTGTTACCATTTACCATAATCTGGCCCTCGGCCAACCTTAGCTTGGCCACCACTGGTCTAAACCATTGCTTAAATCCTTCACAAAAGGCGACGGACCAGATATAATGCGTTAACAATTGTTCAGCCCAATGCAACATTGTTCGTGACTTCTGGAAATATCTTGTGAACGCTCCCTTAAGGTAGAAGTGTCAGTAATCTTCTATCCTATCTACATCTCTGCCAAGAGTAATCTTGCGAGCAGTTAGATACCCTGGAAGTCAATAATAGATTCTATTGAGTTTTGGTCACAGTTGGACCACTACTGCAAAGCAGGGGAGGTAATCCGTGACAACAAGAAATGGTTAATAGCATACACGGGACACTACAGGAGGTGTATAAATGGTGCGAGGAAACTGGCTCTAAAGTCAATCCCAACAAGACCTGCGTGATGTGGTGCCCCTTGAACAACTCCATTGTGAAAGCAGACCTCCCAGATATTACTCTCAATAGACAGAAAATTGAAAGGCACGAAAAGGTGACATACCTAGGAGTCACATTCGATCGCGGGCTCTCGTATAAGTACCATGTTGAGCAAATCCCACAGAAATGCATTAGATGTCTAGCGGCCCTGAAAATAATGGCCGCGGCGCGAATGGTGCAGAGATTACTATTCCTTCTTTATTTTCAGCTAATCATTTCGGTCATTGAGTTTGGGCTGGGAATACTCACTCTGTCAGTAACACAATGTGAACAACTACAACGCATTCAAAATGAAGGGATGCGTATAGTCTTGGGCTGTACGCGAGATACCCCGATAGTGACAATGAGGTACATGCTTGAAGTGCTCTCGATTAGATCAAGATATGCGATGGCCCAAGCAAAAGCCTATATGCGAGTAACCACAGACAAACGGCAACCCCTGCACGGAAACATAGCTGACATTAAGGGAGCAAGAATAAAGAGAGGAATGTCATGGATCAAGCAGGTGGCCACAGTTGAAAATATATTCAAAGGGGAAGAGTGGAGCATGTCTGATGAGAACTGATTAACTACCAGGAGGTCATCATCAGCCTTGGCAGAGATTGTAGAACTTAGGGCAATGGAAACGCAGAACTGGAAATTAACCAACTAATACATGATCATGCCGGGGATAATCATGCCATTGTGTTTACAGATGGGTCTGTGATCCGTGGTGAGAAATCAGGTTGGGGCTTCTCTGCTAGGGTACAGGGCAGAATCGTCGACGACCGTAGCGGGGCTTACAAGATAACAACTTCCAGCATGAGAATGGAGGTCGAGACTGTTACTGCAGCCTTAAGGTGGCTAACTGAAACTTCATTAACAAAGGCAGTCATTATGTCAGTCCATGCTTCGAAAGGTTCAAAGTGGTTGGTTGCGGCATGATTGGAAAACATTCATAGAAGCTTCGAGTCTACAAGAGCTGGTGTGGATCTACTGTCCTGGTCAGGCAGGGGAACGTGGTAATGAGAGAGCTGACAGACTAGCATCAAGAGCACCCACAGTGGGGACACTGGATATGGATAAGGGAGAGATACTAAGAACAATTAATGATCGCCTGTTAGAGAATGACACTGCAATAGATGAATCATCAAGGTTAAGACTGTTGGAATTTGGCATCAAACGTAAGGCTGGCAGAGATGGACGTATGAGAGGATGTCTCCGTCGTGTATACAACCAGCGAGCTACAGGAACAGTTAGGACAAACACTGTAAGAAATTGTTAGTAGACAATTTGTCAAATGAAATTCCTTATCTCGAAGACAGTCAGGGAACCATGCAGGCTTTTGTATGAACTGGTTAATGGGTATTTATATAGAACTTCTGTGTCCATTATTTCATGAAATCAAAACATGCTAAGAGGTCCTGACAAAAAAGAAAATAAATAAATGAAAAAAAAATAATAACACTGATTTTAAAAATAGTAATTACCTTTTGTAGGCAAATCAGAGGACGTATAAATTTACTGAAATTTTTTTTTAAATAGACAGAATAGACAGATTAAGACAAACGAATAAGACAGTGACACGATCGTATGCTGGCAAAAAATATCAAGAACAAACATTATGCGTTTGTCAGTGTTTACCATCAGAAAAAGGCCTAGACCTGTTTCAGCTAACCTTCCATATAGAAGCGGCCGTTAGTTATTTAACAATATTAGGAAATCTGAGGTTATTTAAGATTTTCAGTATATAATCTGAGGTCTAAAAAGATTAGGAATATTCTGAGGTTGTTATTCAATGAGTGATCATAGGACTGCAATGAACTTCTATGTGACATCATCACAATGTGTATTAAGACTTGTAAATCACTGAAAAAATAAAAGTAATGTTGGAGAATTATATCAACGGAATTCCCCTCAAATCATCAATCTGCCTATTTCTTTCTTCTCTTTTCTGATCTCTGGTATATAACTTTTTCGAGCCCCCCGAGTTGCTTCTTTCAAAAACACTTTGGGAACTTTTAAGCTACTGAACCGTTATCAATAGTTGACGAGCAAAAATGTTAGATGTCTGGATACCTCCATTTTCGTAGTTTCATGGAACAGAATACCTGTGTACTGTAAAAAACAAAAAACACAAATTTGAAACCGTTACAAATCTGACGGAGCAAAACACTTGAAAAGAGATGGGATAATTGCTGAAGCTTACGTATGAAGTCGTATCTAATGCTTTTAATCTCTGGCTGTAATTACTTGGAACATTTGTGCCTGCAAAGTGATCGCATACACACATCTCGTGTTGTTACCGGGTAAATACAGAAACATAACGGGCAATGTCATTTCTGATGATTGTCATAAAATTAACAAGTGATACAACGTAACAAAAGGAAATATGAGGTTGTTATTCGTAATGTGTCGGCTATGATTATATATCTTCTATTCTCCAAAGATTAAAATGTAAGGTAAAAATAAAAGCTGCGGATGAACTATTTTAGTTTCTGAATATCTTTGTCCAAAGGTATCTTTCAAAACACACACACCATAAACATGTAATGATATGGTCGAAAAAGTCATCTAATGCGTAATCTCTGGCTGTAATTATGGTACATGATCGCCCTGACCGCGGGTCATCACCCTCCATAAAAATTGACTTGCTAGACGGGAAATCAAAACGGTTACCATTTGAACGGGATGAGAACGGCGGATCAAAAGGAAAAAAATATGACTGAAAAAATTGCGTGAGACTAGCAAGGTTAAGGAGACGCAATTGGGGGGGGGGGGGGGGGGGGGGGGCGGGGGGGGAGGGGGGGACGGAGAAAAAGTCACGTTTCCCAAGTTGACATAAAGTAAGGAACTCGACAGAAGGGACCTTGGATATGATACGTCACAGTCATTTATTGGACGCTTTTGCGATACCAAGCCTTTTATTTGAATTCAGCGGCAAACGCAGATGCTTGAAATATTACAAAATTTAAAAAGTAACTTTTTCTTAATATTAATGTTAGAAATATAAAAATTAGCTGGCCGGATGGCCCATTCTGAGCAGTGAAATAATATGCTTTTATTTATACAGACGGATAGCTAATAATGAAGATAATGACAAAAGACAGTGTTGTTCACATCAGCGAAAGACTGCATTGAATCTAACATGACACTATTTGCACAAAAATCGCGACCTTGAGACGCAAGTGTTCAAATCTAGTTAGAATGAAAGAGAAGGGGAATTGGTGGGAGCTGTGGCTAAAAATAACTTTACAGACAAAAAGTGTAGAGGGGACGAATAGGTTGGTTCAAAAAAAACAAGTACGTTTTTGTGAAAACGCAAGTAGAGACGGACGGACTAACAGATAAAAATCCATACTTGACTGAAGCATGACTGAAATGACTTTAGTGTAGGAAATTTGAATTTAAAAAAACCAAGGCATTGATTGGCCACAGACAATCATATTATCGGCGCTCAGACGCGCATTTGGGGCCATTCCTCAATAGTTGTCCAGTGATAGACACAGTAAATTTCAAGTGTGGTGATTTCCAAATGAAATAAATTGAAATAAGTTCAGGGACGCCATACTATAGCCAGCAGCTCAGCTGAGTTTTGCTAGCATTTCTGTGTTCTTTATTCATAATCTGGTAAGATTGAAATTATTTCTTTGTATATTTTGAATATTGTTTAATGTTTCGAGTGATTTGATACTGCCATATCGAAATCTAGCCTTACAAACAAGTAAGGATTTGCTCTAGACCCCCCGCCCTAGTTCAGGGTCTAGGGACAAACAATATATATATACTCCAGCAATGATTAGGAAGGGCAGATCAAGTGTTGAGATCAGTGGAACATATCACCTATCATATCCTAGGGCAAGAAGCTAATAAACATATTTCTGAATATGTAGTCTGGGAGAACTTATCCTATGGGAAACCAACTTGGTAAGATGTGTTGTATGGTCAGAGAGATCTGACCCTGTCTAAATGGTGTTATTGTAAATTGTTACGTGTAGAAGTGGCTCCTTAGGTAAGGTTCTGAACCCAAACCAATACTTTATTTCAGAGCTGTGAGTTTTTATGTTGACACCAAAAGGTGGTGTCAAATGCTGGGTAGATAATTGACAGTGAGGACCCGTGCAGTGTCGCATCTCGGCAGAACAGCCTTGTATTGCCCCCAAGCCCGGAGAGGTGGGGCCACCCGATATATTGCCCCCAAGCACGGAGAGGTGGGGCCACCAGATTCCAGCACCAGCGCTACTTCTTCAAAGTTACGTAAGCAGGCTGGTCTGCTGGATTTACTCCAACTTCATAGACATAACACCCAAAGTGAATTCCTACTAAAACATCCCATTTACTTCCATCATTAATGGACAATGTTTGGTAAACTTAGACAGGGAGGGATGAAGCCACCCCAACA
Organism: Oreohelix idahoensis; assembly: GCA_024509875.1. Classification (NCBI taxonomy): domain Eukaryota; kingdom Metazoa; phylum Mollusca; class Gastropoda; order Stylommatophora; family Oreohelicidae; genus Oreohelix; species Oreohelix idahoensis. Next base: position 94,911 of record JAMPIV010001034.1, on the reverse strand, counting down.
GCACATCTATTCATCGTTCTCCCAGGGAAAATAAAATTATAAACTGTAGAAATACTAACTAATCTTAAAATTTGTATACGTACACACATTTTATTTATCATGTCATTTATTCATGCCATTCACTCATAAATTCCAAAATCTTTTCATATGTTCTGGCCAAATAAAACCTTGGTTCAGAACAAATAAATTTAAAAAAAGATTTACTTTCTAAAATTTCACCAGCTGGATTTAGTTCATTGTGTTCTAAATTTTATTGATAATATATTATTTAATATCTGTGTGTGTGTGTGTTTGTATATGTCAATACAACACATTACATTCAGTACCCTAGATTATAACGTAGCCACATTCATTAGGAAAAAAGATAGGTGTGAGGTCTTAGTGGTAGCAAGAAAGGCCTTCTGAAAATTCACAACTACATTTTATCTCAGGAGCCTTCACAGCTGACCTCATACATTACACTTAGTAATATCACCATCATACAATACCATCAAAACCACCACAATGATCATAAATTAATTGCATTGTATGTGAAGTTTGTGAGGCAAAAAATGCACAGAAACAATAAACATATTATGAAAAATGCAAAGACTTTAACAAAAAGACTCAAAATAGAACTTGTGGAATTATAAAGTACTTTGGTTTGATTTGGTTTTTAAGGCCTATCTTCATTGCACACGGACAACTCCATCAGTACTCCGATCTTCTCCCTTAGATCACACAAGGAGGATCTCAGCACAGTGCATAAACTCTGTAGCACATTCTGTAAATACTTTTGTGGTGGGTAGGTTTTCTAATTTTTTATTTTTTCCAAGACAACGGCCGTATGGCCTACTCTTTACGATTTCCAACTGCACAGAAATTTTTAACATGCGCAACTTGCAAAAGGGTCCTCTTATTTGTTCGCTCTTATACGAGAATGCTAGGCATCCAGTCTTTACTATCCAGGAGATCAAGGAGAAATACATCATTAGGACCACTGGTTTCTCAAATTCAAATTTCCATAAATTATATTCCCTGTACTGGGAAGCGAACCCGGTACCTTTAGAATTCGAGGTGCCCGCCATAACTCTTAGCCACTCCGACCGCATACAATTTTTACAAATGTTACAAACAACTAGTCTGAAGAATAAAAGAGAATTAATGTCAACTTTAACACTTACAAGTCTTAGATTAGCAAAAGTTTATGCACAATCATCTTGTGATAGTTTCAATTGATTGTCAACCCAGATTCTTTTGCTTGTGTGATTGTTGTTATGTTGACCCTTGTGTATGTTCTCAACTTAATGATGACCGTTGTCATGAAATATTCTAATCCACATATATAAATTATTAGGTAAATATGAAGCCTAACAAATAAAATTAATAAAGAGAAGAGCAATGGTAAAATGACAGTGCTGTCACAAAGAATGTACTCGAAATCCCCTTTGTTTTCTGCTTCGTCTGCAAATTGTAACGCTTTCACGTTGATAGTAAAGCTTACTGTATTATTACCCGCCTTCTTCAATGAAACGTGTGCTGTATTTCTTGGAAAAGCATTGAGACGTACTGCGTAATGACCTAAATTAACCCTAACATTAATTATACTGCGTTACCAAAACGAACGAACAGATGGACTAAAGGGATAAAAAGAGAAGGGAGAGGCAGAAAGCCGAACACTAAACCCGCTTCGCGCGATACACAATTACTACCATCACGCGTGTAAGTCTACATGCACTATTTTTTTTCAGACGGACAGTGATAAAATACACTACCCTTTCCCAGAGTTAGGTTTATAAATCATAACAGACTCTTATTAGAAAAGATAACAATAGATGGGTTTACGTTTGAACACATAACAGTACCCAGACAGCACATCTTCTAAACAGGAGATAGAAGAAATTGCATATTTTGAACGCAGCCACGTAGCTCCTTTAAATTAGTATTTTTGGGTTCCTTAGGGCTTGCTGACAAATAATATGTAAAACGTTACGCAAATAGTCCAGGAATTAATAAATTATACCCAAAATAAAATATTGGGGGTGCCTGACAGCATAAAATCATTTCTGCTCATAAGATTTTTTTTTTAACGTGTTTGAAAAAAATTTACGTTACAGAAATAGCCTACCATGTAAACTCCAAATTGATTGGAGCGCAACAAATGAAAGCCTAACCACGATTGGTCGGGCTATAAATATTATCTTGGTTGTTAGGGGAGACGGGAAAAGATAACATTTTTTCAAACACTTGTCGAAACGTGGCTCATTGGCCAGTCTCGCTGATATACACACTTGGGAGCGTTAGTTCGAGACCACTAATTCAAATAAGCTTGATAAAGCGACAGTACGTTGAAGCCAGCTCACATTTTTGCTAAAATAAAAGCCTGGAACATAGGCAGAACGGAATTTGTGCCAGTTTGTGCCAGAATTCATTGCTAATCAACGTATCTGTGTTTATTTCCATGAAATTGTGGGACAGTGGTCTTGATGGTACTGAGCAGCATCTGGTCAGAGATTTGCTGAATCCAGTGTCGGACAGCATACTCCTTGGTCCTTTTAGCTATCAGTGAGGTGTCTCCAGAGCCCAGAAGAGAATTCGAGCAGAGGAGTCCTCTCCTGCCGCCATCACTAAAGATAAGCAGAGTTGGCCAGCTGAGCTCAACATTATGTCCCCTCATCTTGAACTGACTTTTTAAAATTAACATTAAGAGGGGAATTTACTTGTCTTAAAATCAGGAACTGTGAACATCTACAATAATGGTCCCTAAAGACAAACTATTGAAGTCATGATGACAAATACCAACAGAGCTTGAACAAAACAAAACCAGTATTACCTCATTTTACTACTACACAACTGACACACATAGAACATTTGTAATAATATATGTCACTACAATATTCATATTAAATACATTCTGTACATAACTTGTAATTTAAATTGATTGTGATTCCTGGTTCTCTTGTAGTTGAATCAGGACACATATTCATTCATGCCAGTAATGAATACATATTGTTATTTGAAAGTTCATCAGTGACTCTTTTAAGATATCTTTGTAGAGTGTTATATGTATGTGAGTGTCACAGTGTTGTCAAGAGTAGTGGATTAAATTAAATTGTTTATCTGTCTGTTGTTGTGACTTACACTTCACCATACTCATACCCTAGACACATAACGTAGCATCACACTATTCCAGAATAATTCTGACTGAGATATATAGATATGTGGTAGCAAGTAAGGTTATCTATAATACACTACTCTTAATAGATATAGATACCTTCACAGCTGATCTCAGTCAGTACACTAAGTTCCCTATAAGTATTTATAACTTCCCACTTCACCACATATATTGGGGGCTCGTCCGGGATTTTGAATCTTTAACTATAAAAAATATTGGGGATAATTCACTTCAGGGAATATAAGAATTAAAAGGTATCCTTGGGTGGAATTAAATAAGGTTGAGCTCACGGTGCCTGTGTTGTCCATTAGAGATTGAATTGTTGGTTAGACATTGTATTAAGTTACCTGATAGACAATGGCGGACCTGGCCAAATTTCGATCTGCTGCGGTTCAGACTGCAAAAGAGTTAGGATTAGATGGGCAAGCTATGGTTGCCTATGTCACAACGGAATGTGACAAATTTATTGAACGCGAAGAAAGAAGATTAGAAAAAGAAGCCGAAAGAAGGTTAGAGGCTGAAAGGGAAATTAAGAAGTTACAATTTGAAGCTGAGGCTGAGACTAAGAGGTTGCAAGCTGAGGCTGAGACTAAGAGGTTGCAGATTGAGGCTGACAAAGAGGCTAAAGCATTGGAAGCCGAGGAAAGAAGACAAGCTGCAGAAAGAGAAGAGAAGAAATTAGCTGCAGAAAGAGAAGAGAAGAGATTAGCTGCAGAGAGGGAAGCAGAAAAGGAGGAGAAGAGATTACAAAGGGAACATGAGTTACGACTAAGGGAGTTTGAGTTTCAAGGCCATGCTCCTGAAAATGGTGCCAGTCCTTTTGCCTCTGATGCTACGGTTACTCAAGGAGCCTCAATCTCAGCTATGAATTTTCATTTAGATCATTTTGTTGAGAAAGACGATGATATTGAGAGCTATATAAATAGGTACGAACTATTAGCTACCACGTATGGGTTAGAGAGAGAAAGGTGGAGCTTAAAGTTATCTCAGGGACTTCGTGGGGCAGCTTATGAAGTTTTTGCAAAAAATGAGCAGAGGTGATCAGGAAAATTATGACATGCTAAAGCAGGCTCTTTTGTTAAGGTATGAAAAGAATGCAGAATTCTATAGAAAAAAATTTAGGAATGCTAAACTACTGTCAGGTGAAACCTATCACCAGTTCTCTGCACGCATAGAGACATACTTGGAGAAATGGACTTCTCTGGGGAAAACCCAAGATCTTAAGGAAATGGTCCTTATAGAGCAACTAAGAGAGTCCATGGCTCCAGACCTGAGAAAGTTTCTCATGGAACAAGGTGCAGAGAGGCTGGGTGAGTTGCTAAATGTTGCTGAAAGGTATCAAGCAGCTCAAGCAGAGGTAACAGGTAATAAAAAGAAACAGGTGGATAACTTTAGGGCACCACAGAACTTTAATAAATTTGATCCTAGGGATCAAAATAAAGGTAAGCACCAATTTGATAGGCCACGGTATGACAATAAAAATAAATTCCCACAATTCGATGAAAGGAAATATGATGAAAGAAAATCTTTCAACCAAGGAAAAAGGTGGTGTAAAAATTGTCAGATGGACAATCATGACACTGACCGTTGCAGAAGGAAACCTGTGTATATGGCAACCCTTCAGGTCAGGTCGACCTCAAGACAGGAGGAGGATATTATGTTAGATACCACTCCAGAAGAGATGAGGAAGGCACAGGCTGGGGATAAAACACTCAAGCCTTGTTTCAGAAAATTGTCAACTTGTCATACAACTCCAGGCAAGGGAGATTTTTACATGAAAAACAAGTTGATGTATAGGAAGACTGGAGCTAGATCCAATGGTCACGGACAGCTGGTTATTCCAAAAAGATATAGGACAGAATTAATAAGGAGCCTACATGTGAAACCAGATGGGGACCATGAGAAGATAGGTACCATCATTCAAAAGGTGGCTCACAATTATTATTGGCCCAAAGCAAGATGGGACATTGAAAATTTTGTAGAAAGGTGTAGCATAGCACATGAGGGAACACCCACAAGTGGGAACATGGATCAGGACCTGGGGACACGCCACGGGGGCAAAAATTAGGCCTGAAAAATAGAAACAAAATTTGATAGATTTGATTAAAGTGGACCAAATGGAATGGGAAGCCCCTTTTCACGGACAAGCTTCACTTAACTGTTTTACAATGGCCACTATGCGGAGAGTGCAAAAAGATGTCTTACCCCAGGATAAGCCGAAAATCCCTCAATCGGACTTAAACAAACTGGAGGAAGAGGATGTAGGGAGGAAATCTCTCATCAAGAATTTTAAGAGGGGAGACAGCCCCAAAAGAAAAATTGGTAGCGGTCGTTTTGTGAATGATAATTCTGGGAGGAAAAATCATCACTATAAAGCTTCAAGTGGAAGAGACCATACCGGTGCATGGACAAATAGGTCCACACAATAAAAGGTCCACTTGAAGCTATGTTAAGAACGTGGACTGATGAAAAGGCAGAGGAAAACATTACATCTTCATACCAATATGTGAATGAGCTGACCACTCGGTTAAAAACTGGCTGGAAACTTGCCAATGAAAATTTGAAACATGCCAGGAAGAAACATGCTGCCTATTATAACAGGAAGGCGAAAGACAGAAATTTGGCTGTGGGAGAGAAGGTACTGCTTCTTTTGCCCGGGAGTCAGAATAAGTTACAAATTGGATGGCAGGGTCCATATACAGTTCTAGAGAAGGTGTCTAGAACAAATTATAAGATAGATAAGAAGGGGAAAGAAAAAATCTATCATGTGAATCTCCTGGAGAAATATTTGGAAAGAGAACATCAGGAAGAGACACACTTGTTGACCTTGTCCATCGCCATGGAGATGAAAAAGGAACCACTTTCATCATTTGAATATCCATTACACCCCTGTGAGACAGCAGCACAGGTGAAAATCAGTACACATTTAACGAAAACTCAGAAAGAGAGAGTGCAACAGGTTCTAAATAATCATGTAGAGGTGTTAACAGACCGACCAGGGCATACAAACCTATTGGAATATGATATGAAATTAATAGACTCCACACCTGTCTGTATGAAACCATATTCGATTCCGTTTGCTAAGGAAAAAGCTTTGAAGGAAGAGATAGACTATCTGTTGAAGGAAGGAATTATTTCGCACAGTGAGTCTTCGTATAGTTCCGGTGTTGTACTTTTAAGGAAGCCCTCTGGAGAACATAGACTCTGTATAGATTACAGGAGACTGAATGCTATTACAGAAGGACAGGTGGATCCATTGCCGGATACAAATCAGCTGTTTGCCAGACTAAATAAAGCTAAATATTTCTCAAAAGTGGATCTGAGTAAAGGATACTATCAGATTCCAGTAAAGCCTGAGGTTAGACCATACCTAGCTTTTAGTACCTCAGAAGGACACTATGAGTTTAATAGATTGCCATTTGGATTGAAGAATGCGCCTAGTGTCTTCTCTAGAATGATGAGAAAATTATTGGATCCTCTGAATAATCCCTGTATAACAAATTTTATGGATGATATCCTTATAGCAACAGAAACATTTGAGGAACACATTGACTCTCTGAACATGCTGTTTGATCGACTTAGGGAGGCAAATTTAACAGCCCGACCAACCAAATGTTGCGTTTGATGTAAAGAATTGGAATTTTTGGGACACACAGTTTATCAGGGAAACATGACCCCTGACCCAAAGAATTTAGAGAAACTACAGAAAGCCCCGAGACCACAAACCAAGAAGGACGTGAGATCCTTTGTCTCATTATGTGGTTTCTACCAGAAGTATATCAAGAACTTTAATTCCATATGTGCACCGTTAACTGAATTGACACGTAAAGGACTTCCAGATCGCATTACATGGACACCACAATGTGAAATGACTTACCAAGAATTGAAGGAAAAGCTCACAAGTAAACCCATTTTGAAATTACCTGACTTAAGTCAAGAATTCATAGTAAGGACGGATGCAAGTAATATTGGGCTAGGTGCAACTTTACTACAGAAATCAGATGCATTGGATGGGGAATTAAGCCCAGTGGCATATGCTAGCAGAAAGTTGAATAAAGCTGAAATCAACTACTCAACTAGCGAAAAAGAATGTCTTGCAGTAATATGGGCAATAAAGAAATTCAATATTTATCTATATGGGAAGGCATTTAAGTTGCAAACTGACCACAAACCTTTATCGTTTTTAGCACAGGCTAAGCATGAGAACTCTAGGTTACTCCGATGGTCTTTGCTTCTGGCTCCATATAATTTTAGCATTGAATATATATCTGGAAAAACAAATCTGGGAGCGGATTTTTTAAGCCGCCATCCGTGTGATGAGAATCACCGTAAACCCCAGAAATAATAATAAATTTCTCTATGTGTATATAGAATAAAGGACTGACATATAATGTCTGTTTTAAGAGGGGAAGTGTCATGAAATATTCTAATCCACATATATATAAATTATTAGGTAAATATGAAGCCTAACAAATAAAATTAATAAAGAGAAGAGCAATGGTAAAATGACAGTGCTGTCACAAAGAATGTACTCGAAATCCCCTTTGTTTTCTGCTTCGTCTGCAAATTGTAACGCTTTCACGTTGATAGTAAAGCTTACTGTATTATTACCCGCCTTCTTCAATGAAACGTGTGCTGTATTTCTTGGAAAAGCATTGAGACGTACTGCGTAATGACCTAAATTAACCCTAACATTAATTATACTGCGTTACCAAAACGAACGAACAGATGGACTAAAGGGATAAAAAGAGAAGGGAGAGGCAGAAAGCCGAACACTAAACCCGCTTCGCGCGATACACAATTACTACCATCACGCGTGTAAGTCTACATGCACTAATTTTTTTTCAGACGGACAGTGATAAAATACACTACCCTTTCCCAGAGTTAGGTTTATAAATCATAACAGACTCTTATTAGAAAAGATAACAATAGATGGGTTTACGTTTGAACACATAACAGTACCCAGACAGCACATCTTCTAAACAGGAGATAGAAGAAATTGCATATTTTGAACGCAGCCACGTAGCTCCTTTAAATTAGTATTTTTGGGTTCCTTAGGGCTTGCTGACAAATAATATGTAAAACGTTACGCAAATAGTCCAGGAATTAATAAATTATACCCAAAATAAAATATTGGGGGTGCCTGACAGCATAAAATCATTTCTGCTCATAAGATTTTTTTTTTAACGTGTTTGAAAAAAAATTTACGTTACAGAAATAGCCTACCATGTAAACTCCAAATTGATTGGAGCGCAACAAATGAAAGCCTAACCACGATTGGTCGGGCTATAAATACTATCTTGGTTGTTAGGGGAGACGGGAAAAGATAACATTTTTTCAAACACTTGTCGAAACGTGGCTCATTGGCCAGTCTCGCTGATATACACACTTGGGAGCGTTAGTTCGAGACCACTAATTCAAATAAGCTTGATAAAGCGACAGTACGTTGAAGCCAGCTCACATTTTTGCTAAAATAAAAGCCTGGAACATAGGCAGAACGGAATTTGTGCCAGTTTGTGCCAGAATTCATTGCTAATCAACGTATCTGTGTTTATTTCCATGAAATTGTGGGACAGTGGTCTTGATGGTACTGAGCAGCATCTGGTCAGAGATTTGCTGAATCCAGTGTCGGACAGCATACTCCTTGGTCCTTTTAGCTATCAGTGAGGTGTCTCCAGAGCCCAGAAGAGAATTCGAGCAGAGGAGTCCTCTCCTGCCGCCATCACTAAAGATAAGCAGAGTTGGCCAGCTGAGCTCAACATTATGTCCCCTCATCTTGAACTGACTTTTTAAAATTAACATTAAGAGGGGAATTTACTTGTCTTAAAATCAGGAACTGTGAACATCTACAATAATGGTCCCTAAAGACAAACTATTGAAGTCATGATGACAAATACCAACAGAGCTTGAACAAAACAAAACCAGTATTACCTCATTTTACTACTACACAACTGACACACATAGAACATTTGTAATAATATATGTCACTACAATATTCATATTAAATACATTCTGTACATAACTTGTAATTTAAATTGATTGTGATTCCTGGTTCTCTTGTAGTTGAATCAGGACACATATTCATTCATGCCAGTAATGAATACATATTGTTATTTGAAAGTTCATCAGTGACTCTTTTAAGATATCTTTGTAGAGTGTTATATGTATGTGAGTGTCACAGTGTTGTCAAGAGTAGTGGATTAAATTAAATTGTTTATCTGTCTGTTGTTGTGACTTACACTTCACCATACTCATACCCTAGACACATAACGTAGCATTGACTGCTGAATGCGATTAAATTATCTGCCAATTATAATACTTGAAAGGACTTGACGGCTCAGAGCTGACAACCAAAGTTCTTTATTAGTTGTCAAGGAACATATTCACAACTTGGCTACCTCCGAGCCTGATTATCAATAAATATACATATGAAACTTCATTGATGACACTCCTACATCACTTACTGCACTGGTCAGGAGCTAATGTTATTATATCTCTTGATTAGCTCCGGATCTCTTCTGTCTTCTTTGTTATTCTATCTACCCATCACTACTACACATCTCTACTGATTAATGGGCTGTTCTCAATCTATTAAAGTAAGCTTCGAAGTATTGTCTGGGTAAACTTCCAGTGCTGGTAACTTATTCTTAGCTATAAACTGTTCCTAGTAAATTGTCTACACGTGCGACACTGGACTACAGTTCTAACACTTTTCTTTGTCTATCCACGCTCGTTAAATATGCGAGTGTTTACATACCAGGATGAACTGCTGGCGATATATGCTGAACATATCTTGACATGATTAACTATCTGTTGTAGAATTCTTTCATTAGTCTTCTCTTCTTCTCTTCTCTGCACATTGCAGCAGTACCATAACTTGGTATCTGGTCGATGTTGTTAGTCTAACGCTAACCTGTTCTCAGCTGACGACCATTTTATGAGTGACCTCTGCTCTTCTCTCAGCTCACTTATTTCTCGTGCTCCGGTGACGTCAGAGCTAAGTCTTACTACTCATAAATTATTCCTACTTAGTCATATCTCAGTTCTTTCTCTTTCCTATCACAATCTGTCAACTCACTAAAATCTATGTTCACATACAAAATGTTTGCTCTAAGTAGTACTGTACAACTTCATAATGTACTAACACATTTGTATATATTCCAGCATGTGTTTGACCTGGCTCAGTAACTTTCTCTAAATAGAACGTGTGAAAGGACTGTCTATTACACTCTACCTTCTCCACCACAAACGTCAAATCATCATCATCTTCATTTTCCTTTGCGCTCCTTTTGGAGAATGCAGCCACCATTGCAGTTGCTGCCCTTGCAGTGGCTATTTGTTTTACATGATGATGACGCCAGCCACAACTATTCCCTCCCCCCCTCCTTCCCCCCCCCCTCCCCCATATGCAGAACCTCATATTAGTCGCCTTGTAGGCCTGAAGATAAAGTAGTATTATTCTTTCTTTGTAATTTAAAGAAGGATACAGAGCAGCAAAAGAGAAGTAGGAGAAAAAGATGAGGTATTGACAATCAGAGAGACTGAAAACGAAAATAATTATAAAGCTTAATGAAAATACGGAAAAATGAAGATCAGTGTAAAGACAGAATGGTGCGACACTGTTAAATTTCTGCCTTTGTTGCCACACTCATCATCACTGCCTTCTTTATCGGCGTGGCTATAATAACTAATACTTAACACATTTAATGACTTTAGAATTAACAGAAAGTTAAAATAAAGGCCTTAGCCTTAATAGCAAAAAAAGACAGAAGGTATGGTCATCTCGAAGAAAACGACTTCTCCGGAATGCTTTTTCAAAAGAAAATGGAACAACTTTAAAACAGGTCCATAGATACCTGGGCACATTAATAAAGTCGGATGGATGTTGTATCTCAGATGTAATGTGTAGAATATACCAAGTAAAAGCAGTGTTGTTTTACAAGTTTTACAAGTATTTTATGCAACAACTGTTTGTTGGATGGAAGTAAGAAAGAGAGCTCTTCAGATTTATTTAGTACCAATTATGACATACGCAAGTGAGTTATGGATAATTAATAAACAAGTAGGAAAAGCACCATATTCCACAGAGATGTGGTTTTACAGGAGAATGTTGAAAATAACATGGGCAGCTAAAATGGAGATGTCTTGAAAGATGCCAATGTGCAATGTCACATATATATGTAAATATAGCCACCTTTGCTTCCCCATCTAATGTTTAAAGCAAAACCATGCAATTCGCTGCCTGTAGACTCTCTTTTGAAGGCACGCATTTTTTTTCTATTTTACATGCGCTAATGAGCGTTTAAAAATTTTAGCGCCCGACCGTCTTAACAAGAGGGGAGAGAAACCGGGGTGTTTACCTGAGTTCTCGAGCGAGCTGAGACGTCAATCATCGATAGTGACAGATCAGACAGAGGTGCGCGTAGAGATAAATTAGATTCTTTGACGAGGGAAAAGACGGGCAGAAAGTTGCAGTGTAACAGTTTGATGTCCGTGATCCCAGGGGACGTAATTCGTTGATCTATAAAAAAAATTTGAAAAAAAAAAAAAAAAATTGAAGTTACGGAAACAGCAACGAATAAACAAACTTTGCTGCGGGACGGACATCCGGAGTCTGAGGCTCGTATGACTGTCAGTGGTGAAAGCCGAAAGGAAGTCACTGACATGAGAACGGACGTCCTGACCGCAAAACATGATACAAGAATAGGATTTTGGAATGTCAGGACAATGAATGAGACGGGTAAACTAAAACAGGTCACGGCAGAAACGAGAAACTATAGGTTACACATTCTAGGGATAAGCGAGAGCAGATGGACAGGGGCAGGAAAAGTTAAAACAGCAACAGAAGAAACAGTACTTTACTTTGGAAGAGGGGATAGACAGCACAATGAAGGTGTAGCCATTATTCTACAGAAAGGAATAGAAAGGACATTACTGGAATGGAAACCCATCAACAACAGACTGATAAGATTAAGATTGAGAGGCAGATTCACCAATACTACAATAATACAATGCTACGGACCAACGAATGACAACGATGAAGAGGTCAAGGATGAATTTTATCAACAACTGCAGAAAGAAATGGAAGGCACACCTAGATATGATCTTATTATAGTAATGGGAGACCTCAATGCGAAAGTTGGTACATACAATACATATAATGAAAGAGTAATGGGGAAATGCGGCAGCGGAACAGCAAACGAAAATGGGGATAAATTAATAAGTTTCTGTAGTATTAACAGCCTGGTCATTGGAGGAACACTTTTCCCACATAAAGAAATTCACAAATTAACATGGGAATCACCAAATGGTCGGGACAGAAACCAGATAGACCACAACATGATGAACGGCAGATGGAGACAGGCATTACAAGATGTGAAGGTAAGAAGAGGTGAAGATGTGGGAAGTGATCACCATTTAGTAGAAGCAAAACTGAAAGTGAAACTAAGAAGGGCTGGACCAACTGTAACTACACAGAAAAGGTTTGACATCAGCAAATTGAAGGACCCCCTTACCAGAAAAGCTTTTGCGGCTGACATAAAGAAACGATATCAATTTGCCAAAAGTCAGGAAAAGACATTGACTGATGATATAGACCAGAAATTCAACACCATTTCAACAATATATAAGGAAAGCAGCAAATCATGCTTGGGATTCCAGAAAAGGAAGAAGCAAGACTGGATAACACCAGAAACATTAAACACCATAACACTGAAAAAGGAAATGAAAAGAAAGAAAACAGAAGCGAAGTCCCCCAGGTTAAAGCAACTATAAAGCGAACAGTACAGTCAGCTGGACAAGGAAGTAAGACGCCAAACCCAAGCCAACAAAAGGAATTTCCTAGACGACCTTGCAAGACAGGCAGAAGAGGCAGCACTGAGAAATGAACAAAGCACAGTATACAAAATAACTAAATTCATCAGCGGAAAACGAGGTGCAAACAATATTACATTAGTAAGAGATAAGCAAGGAAATCTCATCACGACAGCAGAGGGACAGGAAACAAGATGGGCAGAGCACTTCAGAGAAACTCTGAAGAAGGAATCACCAGAGACACAATTGAATGTTCCTGAGGCTGAAAACGATATAGACGTAAATACAGACATTCCACGAAAAGAAGAAATTATCACAGCAATCAAAGGGTTAAAGAACGGAAAAGCTCCTGGCCATGATAACTTAAATGCAGAGCTATTTAAGACAGACCCTGAGCTAGCAGCAGAACTATTAGAACCACTATTTGCACAAGTCTGGAAAAGGGGGACAACACCATCAGAGTGGAACAAAGGAAAAATTGTCAAATTGCCCAAGAAGGGAGATCTTGCAGACTGCAATAATTGGAGAGGAATTACTCTTCTCTCAGTTCCCAGCAAAATACTAGGCAGGATAATTATACAGAGAATTTCAAAAGCAGTAGACCACAAACTGAGGAAAGAACAAGCAGGATTTAGAAAGAACAGAAGATGTGTAGATCATATATTCACTCTCAGGAACATTATAGAGCAGTGCTCAGAATGGCAAAGACAGCTGTACTTTAATTTCGTTGATTTAGAAAAGGCTTTTGACAGCATACATAGGGACAGTTTATGGAAAATACTGAGGGCTTATGGAATTCCAAGCTGCATAGTGTCAATAATAAAAAGCCTCTATGCCAACTTTACGTGTAGTGTTGGGCAGAGCAACCTAACCTTTGAGGTGAAGACAGGAGTACGACAGGGATGCCCCTTATCAACCACTCTATTTTTAACAGTCATAGACTGGGTGATGCGCCAGACAACAGAGGACAGTCCAAGAGGAATAAAATGGACTACATTTTCTACATTGGAAGATCTGGAATATGCAGATGACATTGCAGTACTAGCACATTCACATCAACACATCCAGGAAAAAACGGATAGACTTAATAAGTTTAGCCAGCAGGTGGGCTTGAACATCAATTTAAAGAAGTTAGAGGTCATGACGCTCACTGTGAGCAACCCTGAGCCCATATCAGTAAGGAATCAGCAACTGGTACAGACAGATGCCTTCACATACCTAGGATGCATTATAACACCAGACGGCGGGGCAGGCAAAGACATCAACATCAGAATGAATAAGGCAAGAACATCCTTTTTTAGCCTAAACAACATCTGGAAGTCTTCTGAATACAGCACAAGCACAAAATTAAGATTATATCAGAGCTGTGTGCCTTCTGTGCTTCTCTATGGTGCGGGATGCTAGAGAGTTACAGAGAAGGAAATGTCGAAATTGTCCTCTTTTCACACAACATGCCTAAGAAAAATTCACCGAATCTTTTGGCCGAATACCATCACCAACCAAGACCTGCTTACTCGGAGCAAGCAAGAGGACATGCACACCATCATAGCTGGCAGACGCTGGAGCTGGGTTGGCCATGTCCTCAGAAGAGACCCCGATGCCATCACAAGAACAGCTATGCTTTAGACCCCTGAAGGAAAACGAAAGAGAGGCCGACCAAAAACAACCTGGCGGAGGACTGTGGAAGCTGAGATGCAAAGAATGAACCAGAGTTGGGCACTATACGAAGGATGGCCACCGACCGAGCAAAGTGGAATCAATTTGTTGTTGCCCTACAAGACGCCACTAGGCGTGATGGCCACTAACTGCTTTGACGGTCGGCGGCTAAGGATCAAAGAAGAAGACGGCAGGCGGAGATAATCAAAGAAGGCATGCTAGCATGGCCAGGTCTTATTGATGTCGTTTCGGCGTAGCGAGGGAGCGAACCGTAGAATCCTTTACTTCCGGAGTCGAACCGTAGATTTTCCCTGATACGGCCGAAGGCGTGAATTATAACAACCTTTAGTGAAAAACACCATTTCTGTATAAATACTCCGTCCTCGTAAAGTCAGTATTAGAGTCACTCAGAAATTCTTGGAGAATCTAAGCACAACGAACTAGTATATTTTCTTCACTAATTGTGTTAAATTGTCCGGTGGGGATTTAAATTTCTGTTTGTGGTAATAGAAATTGTGCTTATGCGTTTAAATGTGTTAGGTACCATTTTATTCAATATAATTCCCTAGCGGTTAAAACTAAGTGAAATAACCTAATGCATAGATATTTCTTGCCATTCGTTCAGAGTAATGTAATTCCTAATACACCTTTTTTTTCTTACACAAGAAGAAACGGCTTAGCGGACTTAGTATTATTAAGTGTGACGGATCAGTGACCGAATAGAATTCGTTTATACTTCTTACTTACTTACTTACTTACTTACTTAATCGTTCCCCTTCTACCGTGAAGTGTAGAGGTTTGGAAGAGAGAGCGTCAGACTATCCTATCGGCTGTCTTCCTCCTGGCCTGATTCCATTCTAGTCCTCAGTCCTTCAAAGATTGTCTAATGTTGTCCTCCCAGCAGACTCTGGGTCATCCTGGGGTTCTGGATCCCTGGCTCTTTGTTTCCCATGCTTGTCGCGGTAGCCTATCTTCTCCCATTCTGCAGATATGGCCAAACCATCTTAGTTGGGACTGTTCTACTTGGGTCTGCAAGGGGTGGGATTTTAGGCCTTGACGTATCGTCTGGTTGCGGACCATGTCTCTTCTTGTTACTTCAACCACCTTCCTCAGATACCTCATTTCTGAGGTTTGGATCTGGATTTTGTGGGTTGTAGTCATTGCCCATGACTCGCATCCATATGTCAAGACTTCGTTTAAACTTCAACGTGTGTAATTAAATAATTGTCTAGAGTAATGTTATGTGACTAAACAACAGCCGACAATCAACTAGCTAGTAGTGTCAGGCAGATTTTGTTAAAGTGCGCATATAGATAAATTGAATAAAGGACTTTGTGCGCTGTTCTTTTTTCGCAGGCAATACGGGAGAGGGCAAATACCCTTCTTTCCCGACATGCCATAGCGGAAGACGTACGGACAAATGAGTAGCAGCTTATATATGTTTTTATTTTCTTCCTTATCTAGCACTCGAATCACAAACCAGCTGCCAGCGGTCTAATAACACCAGTAACAATTCTTATTTAGTATCGGGTCTTCGATGCTGACCTGTTTAGTCCTTTTGCTTCATCCAGAGAGAGTCCAAAACTATAAACAATAAGAATAATTTTTTTTTTCGTACGCCCGCTAATACTCGAGGCGAAATCTCAGGTTATTATTTTATGTTTAACCTGACATTGATTTTACGTGAGTATCCCTTTATTTCTTGTACAGAGACAGGTGTCCCTCGCCATTCAGGCAAATACTCGCCGATTTCGGAGGTACCCATTGCAGCTGGGTCGGCTCAGGAGCCGCCAGTCTCTGGTCGACGACACTCCTTCAAATGTCCTCGCCAGGTCTCGAGTTAATCCAGTCCAAATCCCGGTCGACGAAAAATCCTCAAATGCCGTCGTCGGGGTTTGATCCTGCATCACCCGGTCGCCAGAGCGGTGTTGTAACCACTACGCTAGCGCGGCTCCCAATAAGAATAATAATAACTGGACATACAAAATGCCCAGATTTTGCCTTCAATTTTATCAGCCTGCTGTGGTCAAATATATACATATAACATATTTTTCCGACTTCTGACATTTGTGTTTCAAAGTGGATTTATCCAGAGGAATACATTGTTTCATAATCGGCACTCAACCCCCCAGAGAGAAAAACCGATAGGATATATCCTCATCAGCATTTTTTTTATTAACCGTTTACCAACCAGATGTTTCCTTTAACTATTGGAAGTACTGTCAACTGTCTACTGTGAACACTAGATCGTGGTTTATAATTTGCTACATGAACTATCTGATGTGACATTATCAAATCCAATAAGCACCACCAAAATAGGCGTTCCCCATTAGCAAAATTAATTATTCGTGGAGGAACTGGGGCTCACTTAGGAGAAGCACAACACTGGATTTTGATACATTTTCATTAATGTTTACGTTCATGAGGTTGTTAACCAACTAGAAGATAAGCGAGATTGTATGTGGCTACATATTGACAGAGGAGAGAAAGAGGAGTGAATATTTTTTTTTTTATTATAATCATTGTACCCACTCTATTTTTTTTTTTTGTTCGCTAACCTGATTATTTTACTGGGATAGCTCAAGTAAAAACTTTGTTCTTTACTATACTGTCTATTCTATACCAATAAAATGTGTAGTCCTTCTCGCTCACCGTTCCAGAGCCCGCCAGGCGCGTTTCCTGAAGTGCAGCTATATCCACCTGAAGTCGTTTAAGCTCATCATTAATTATGGCTGTCTTCCTTACATCGTTTACATCCTGTAGGTTTTCGGATAGTCCAGTCAACATAGTCCGGACGTTCCAGCATCCCAATCTGAGAGTTTGCTTATTTCTATTTTTTCGATAATTGCTTGGTGCAAAATTTTCTGTCCACAGTTCGGGTTTGACCCTAATCCCCATGCACCCAATGGGGAAAGCAGACAGTGGCTAGAGAACACGGAGTAGGTTTTGCGGTCAAAAAATCGCTAACTAAAATGGTTGAACCAGGCGAGAATGGATCAGAACGCCTGTTAACGCTCCGCCTGCAAACTAGCACAGGTCCCATCACCCTTGTCAGTGTGTATGCTCCTACTCTGTACTCTGCCTCAGAAGCTAAAGATGAGTTCTACGAGAATCTAACAGCAATTATCAAAAGCATACCTAGGCAAGAACAGCTTGTTCTCCTTGGTGACTTTAACGCTAGAGTGGGTGCCGATAATGTTTCATGGCCTTCATGTCTGGGCAGGTTTGGTATTGGCAAGATGAATGAAAATGGACAACGGCTCTTAGAGTTGTGCGTCCACCATGACCTCTGCGTGACCAACACCTACTTTCAGACAAAACCCCAGCATAAGGTGTCATGGAGACACCCACGATCCAAGCACTGGCACCAACTTGACCTGATTCTCGTCAGAAGGCCACTCCGCAGGTCTGTGCGCTCCACGCGCTCGTACCAAGAAAACTCTATCGTGTCAGACATGAAGGGAAACCACGCATTGATACCAGCAAGATGTCAGACCCTTTTATGATCGCTCAATTCACTGCGACCTTCGAGAAAGTGCTCAGTAGCCCTCAGCATGGTGCTACTATTACATAGAACTGGGAGCATCTACGGAACACCATTCAAAGTACTGCACTTGCCACCTTTGGTAAGAAAACAGCAAAGTCAAATGACTGGTTTGATGCTTCATCAGATGTGATGGCACCTGTCATTGAAGCTAAGCGCAGTGCTATGAATGAATACAAACGTTCACCGAGTGCCAGAACCCTACAGATCCTGAGGGCTACGAGAAGCAAAGTTCAACAAACTGCTCGACGCTGTGCAAATGACTACTGGCTCCAGCTCAGTGAGAGCATCCAGATCGCAGCGCAAACAGGCAACATTAGACAAATGTATGACGGTATAACGAAAGCACTTGGCCCCCATAAAAGTAAGACGGCACCGCTAAAAACCATCAGCGGAGAGAAGCTAACCGATAAGGGTAAGCAGATGGAGAGGTGGGTCGAGCACTACTCTGAGCTTTACGCCAGAGACAATACCGTTACGCCTGCAGCCCTTGATGGTGTCAACAGTCTGCCAACTATGGAGGAGCTGGATGCCGAACCAACATTAGAGGAACTCAGCAAGGCCATTGATAGCTTGGCCTCTGGCAAAGCACCAGGCAGTGATGGGATTCCTCCTGATTTAATCAAATGCTGTAAGAGCACGCTATTACATCCCCTGCATAGGATGCTGTGCCAGTGCTGGGAAGAGACAACTATTCCTCAAGACATGCGAGATGCCAAGATTGTAACACTGTATAAAAATAAAGGAGACAGAAGTGATTGCAATAACTACAGAGGCATCTCTCTTCTTAGGATTGTTGGTAAGGTTTTTGCCAAAGTCATCTTAATGCGACTACACAAGTTAGCTGAGCGCATATATCCAGAGTCACAGTGTGGATTCCGAGCTGGCAGATCAACAACAGACATGATCTTCTCTCTCCGCCAGCTTCAGGAAAAATCAAGAGAGCAGAAAAGACCATTATATATCGCCTTTATAGACCTCACAAAAGCATTCGACCTGGTTAGTAGGGATGGACTCTTTAAAATCCTCCTGAAAATAGGCTGCCCCTCTAAAATGCTGGAAATGATAAAGTCATTCCATGACGGCATGAAGGGAACAGTCCAATATGCTGGAAGCACGTCACAGCCCTTTGATATACGAAGTGGCGTTAAACAAGGCTGTGTTCTGGCTCCGACCCTCTTCGGAATCTTCTTTGCCTTACTCTTGAAACATGCATTCAGAGATGCAACTGAAGGAATATGCCTTCACACTAGGTCAGATGGCCTTCTGTTTAATCTTTCAAGGCTGAAGGCAAAAACAAAAATCAGAAGGGTCACTATAAGAGACTTGTTGTTCGCTGATGATGCTGCAGTCGTCACTCAAAGCCAACAGGAGCTTCAGAGCTTGATGAATCGCTTCACTAAAGCATGCAAGGACTTTGGCCTCACAATAAGTCTAAAGGAAACGAATGTGCTGAGTCAGGATGTGGATGCTGCACCAGTTATCACTATCGATAACTATGAATTGGCAGTGGTGCACCACTTCACATACCTAGGGTCTACCATCAATGACAAACTCTCACTGGATACAGAAATCGACAGCCGCATTGGCAAAGCTGCAGCTACCTTTGCCCGCCTCACATCGCGTGTTTGGGGAAACTCTAAACTCACAATGAAGACCAAAGCTGCGATATATAATGCCTGCGTCACCAGCACACTCCTATATGGCAGCGAGACCTGGACGACCTATGCTAAGCAAGAAAGAAGGCTCAATACCTTCCATTTGCGGTGTCTACGCCGCATCCTCGGCATCTCGTGGAAAGATAAAGTGACAAATGTCGAGGTGTTGTCACGTGCTGGCCTTCAAAGTATGTATACGCTACCTAGACAGCGCAGACTTCGCTGGCTTGGCCATGTTTGCCGCATGGAAGATGGTCGCATCCCAAAGATATCTTCTACGGACAATTAGCAGATGGCAAGAGAACAGTTGGGCGACCACAGCTGAGGTTCAAAGATGTGTGCAAGAGAGATATGAGGGCACTGGACATGGATCCAGCAACATGGGAGGATGAAGCTGCCGATCGCACTAAGTGGCGATGCTATTTACGGCGCCACCTCAGATTGGGCGAAGAGAGGCTCACACAAGAAGCAGAGGTGAGGAGAAAACGTCGAAAGGAGCACCAGGAAAATAAGCAGCTGAGGGCTGTCACCTCAGGGGCGCATTCCCATAGTCAGTTATGACTGAAGGGGCTATTATTATTATTATTCTATACCATTATGTTAATCTTTGACCTTTTGGGTTATTTACCTCTTGTGTCTTGTTGTCACATAACTCTGTGTGTGTGTGTGTGTGTGTGTGTGTGTGTGTGTGTGTGCGTGTGCGCGTGCGTGCGTGCGTGCGTGTGTGTGTGTGTGTGTGTGTGTGTGGATAACTTATAATTAACATTATAGGGGAGTGTGATAGATCGTCTTCTTCTAAAGATAAATCGTATAGATAGGCTGGACTAGAGAATTCACTCATTCCAGAGACAGATCTTCACCTTAATCTATTCACTCGTGGAATCTGTTCTAACACTTTCTTTCTCAGATAAACCCACTTTTTCTGTTCTATTCAGACGGGACCAAATAACTCTCTATACCTATCTAAATTTACGACATGCAAAGAGAATTTATTCCTCAGGTCAGAAACCAGCAGTTTACTTTCTTTTGGGCATGTTATGAGAAGGAAACTGGAGGATATCAGGACAATAGGAAGGATAGAAGGAAAAAGAGATATGGGACGACAAAGAGAGCAATTCTGGACAGTTTGAAATCATGGCAAGGAAAGAAGTCAACAACATATTTGCTCAATACTACTATAGACAAGAAGTTCTGTTATATAAAGGTATGTCACACGGTTTAAATAAATACCGGATTAATATTTAAACAAGCATTTAAGCTATGTTTATGTTGTCCTTTATTTAATTTTATGTTTGAAAAACAGAAGTTATTTACAGATTCCCCATGTAAAGAATGGACAAGGCCTCTAGTAATGTATACACAGAAAGACATTTTCAGATGGATACCGGAAATGACAGGACTGAATATTGGTGGAAGATCTATAAACAACCTTAGAAATGCAGATGACACAGTTTTGTTAGCTGAAGATAAACAGAAATTAAAAGAGCTGGTGAGGCAAGTAAACATGAATATGGATTAACATTGAGATAACGACAACTATGATTATTAACAAATCCGACAACGTTAAAGAGATCAGTAAAAGGGAAAATCATGGAACAAGTCACGTGTTTCACATATCTTAGTCATATAATAATAGAAGATGGCTGATGCGTCACAGAAATCAAGAAGCGAATAGGAATGGCCAAAGCTACATTAAACAACATGAGACAAATACTGACATCTAAACAATTAACTCACATATTCAAACTGAGAGTAATCATATGTTATATATATATATATATACTTTATTATTGTATTGTACAGAAACATGTACAATGAACAAGCTGTTGAAAGAAAGTATTGAGGCCCTTGAGATGTGTATAAGTAGAAGAATGGGACACGTCTCATGGAAAGAGAAGAAAACAAATAAAGAATTCCTAGAAGATCAAGGAATGAAAATAGAAAATAGAATGAATGAAATCAAAATTAGACTGCTCAATGATTTGGTCCATGTAAAAAGACATACCACCTTACCGAAGACCAAGCTAGAATAAAGAGTTGCAGGCAAACGTGCAAAAGGAAGACAGCGCTATAGGTGGGAAGATAACATAAAGAGATGGACAGGAAAGATCCACCATGGAATTCAGAGTGCACCATCAAGATAAGAGACAGAAGATATTGGAGATACATTACAACCTTCGTTGTGGAGAAGGCACTTCCACAATGAAGTACCATTACTTTCATTGCCATTATGTTTATAATGCATCACCCACCCGAACAGCAAGGGAGATATCATTGTTGTCGTCACAATTACGCACCATCGTTTCTGCCATTACCATCATCACAACAATAACGTAATAATCAAAAAATATTTCTAAAGCGCAATAAATATTTCTAATATCGTTATCACGCAATCAATATTACTAACACTATTACCATCATCGTCAAGGATATTATCGCTAACATCACCATCCTAAATATTGCTAATATTATTACCATCACCAAAATCAATATTGTTATCTTCATATTATAATCACAACTAGCATTAATATTAATACTACCGTTACTGCAACGGCCTAACATGTTATCACCATCATCATTGACATCAAACAACTGCATCACAGCTAATAGATATAGCCATCATTACAAACAAATTACTAACCACAATACCATAAAATAGACAATGCCTACCGTTTCGCCTTCCGACTGCGTCTCCTCCATACCTGAATCACATCTTAATGGTTTCACCTGGGTACACCTAGGCTTGCTCTCAGAGCTGGCGACTGTACCGTCTGTGATACGGCGCTCCATATCAGCTTGTTACAGAAATCAATTCCACATGCTCCAGAGAAATTATTTCGAACTATGTGGCCAGATAAACAGTAACAGTTCTCAAATTTTACAGAGATAGTGCCACTGTGACATTAAATAGATGTCTCACACACGTCAGCAAAAACCTGTCCGTGATTTACTGAATATCAAGAAAATTTCAATAATTTAACAGTACGATAGTGACACAGAAAACAGTGGTGATTTCATAAGCGTTTCTTACAACTTCTGGCATTAGTTGACTTATCTTCGATTAAATCAAACATTGCATGTATAGTTTAGTTTAGTAAAGTGTTGTTGTTTTTTATTTTTTCTTTAACCAAATTGTGCATTCAAGCGCCTAGACGTAGCGTAAATGTCGTTCATGTTACATTAGTTAGCACTATCACTAGGCAAAACCTTCTTAGAATTTAGCTTATACAACATCTCCCATCGGGACTAAAGTTAAATGTTCTAATGAAGACATGTGATGGCAGCTGTGTGGCTGTGGTCTGATGAGGTGACAACAGCAATTTTATTTCCTACCTCTCTACAAAATTTTGTATAAACTATGTGGATCTCTTGAGCTGCAATTCTACAGAACTTAACCGACTCGTTTCCCTTCAAATGATGTGTCTAGTACATAACTATTTGCACAACTTTATCCTCTTCCTTTAATGCAGTTCTTGGCGCTCCGTAGTCTACTGTTTTCCAATCAAATCTTAGATAACAGGACATTCACATTCATGGGCGTTTATTTCGAAAAAAAAGAAATTAAATGCTACTCGTGCTCTGTACAAGGTGAAAAGCTTTTGGGTTTTCGGAGACCACAAACTGCCCTCTATCCCAGTTATCTCAACTATGGTGTTGTTTAATCTTGGAATGTATAACTTGCTTATGTAAAGTCTTCATAACTATACTACGTCCAAAAAAAAAAAAAATTCATTGTATGTTAAAACCTTAGGAGTTTGACTATGTGCGCTTTACCCCCCCCCCCCCCACTGATTAAACATGTCCTTCTTTTGCATATACCATTTAGGCTATGACAATGTTACTTCACACCTGCTTCTCATTGAATAAGTATATATATATATATATATATATATATATATATATATATATATATATATATATATATATATAGGAGTCTGTGTTGCTGACTAACCTTCTTTCTTCTAGGAGAACTTCCAGATTTGGCACCTGCAATGTTCCGACATTAAACGAACAAGGGAAAGTGGCACAAGTAGCAGCAGAAATGAGGGAATATAAAATCGAGGTTCTGGGACTGTGTGAAACAAAGTGGAAGGGGGTAGACAGGAAGAAACTCATGACAGGTGAATTGGTGCTGTCCTCAGGACATGAAGACGAAAGTTCACACCACAGTGAAGGGGTAGCTCTTATGTTATCTAAAGAAGCACATAAAGCACTCGTGGAATGGGAAACCGTTGGACCCAGAATAATAACAGCTTCCTTTAAAACAGCTAAAAAGAAAATAAATGTAAATGTCATCCAATGTTATGCACCAACTAATGACAAAGAATAGTCTGTGAAAGAAGCATTTTATACTAGACTACAGGAAATTATGGAAAAAGTAAAAAGAAGAGACATCACAATTTTGACATCAGATCACCACCTTCTGGTAGCCAAAGTAAAAATGAAACTCAAGGGATATGCAACAATGCGATGATAGGAAACTCTTTACAGAGCGATACAACAGGAAGCAATCTGATCATTAGAAGAAGTCCCCCCATCCGACAAGTGTTTCGGCCCAATTACTCCTTATTTTTTTTTCTTAAATTATAGACAGCAATTTAATATAGGACATCTAAGAAATCAAGAAACAAGAGACAAATTTGCGGTCACAATATCCAACAAATTCCAAGTGCTCCAACAGCTGGAAGCTGTAGAGAATACAGAAGACTATTGGCAGCAAATCAAAACGGTATGCAATGAGACATGTGAAGAAATACTGCGGAAAAGGGAACGACAACAAAAAGCATGGATAACAACAGAAACCATCAATAAGATAAAAGACAGAAAAAACAAGAAAGCAGATTCAAACACAAGCAAAACCAGAAGTTCCAAAGCCAAGGCTCAAGAAGTGTACACAGAAGCAAACAAAGAAGTTAAAAGAAGTATCAAAAGAGACAATAGGAAGTACAGTCGTGGCCAAAAGTTTAAGACCACCTAGTAAAAAATGGATATTTCCATACTACTACAGATTGTTGCATCATCCGCTATTTTAGGGCACACTAAAAGCAATCATAGCAGTCTATTGCATCATCCTAACAATATAAAATGTGAAAACACAGACTGTTGCTGTATTTAGTGTCTTTTGGTTGCTTCAAGGGTATTATCTCTGGATTTTATGTTCGCAAGAAAATGGGCAAAAAACCGACACTTTCAGCCATTCAAAGAGCTCATATAGTGACATTACGTGTAGAAGGGTACACAGAACGTGATATTTCTGTTCGAATTAGCTGTAGCAAGACGGCGGTTCACAATGCGAGCACCAGGTACCAATTGGACGGTACTTTTTCTGACAGAAAGAGAAGTGGTCGTCCTAGAAAAACAATGGTGATGGTATTCGGCCAAAAGATTCGGAGAATTTTTCTTAGGCATGCTGTGTGAAAAGAGGACAATTTCGACATTTCCTTCTCTGTAACTCTCCAGCTCTCCGCGCCATAAAGAAGCACAGAAAGCACACAGCTCTGATATAATCCTAATTTTGTGCTTGTGCTGTACTGAGAGGACTTCCAGATGTTGTTTAGACTAAAAAAGGCTGGTCTTGCTTTGTTCATTCTGTTGTTGATGTCTTTGCTTGCTCCGCCGTCTGGTGTTACTATGCATCCTAGGTATGTGAAGGCATCTGTCTGTTCCAGTTGCTGATTCCTTACTGATATAGGCTCAGGGTTGCTCACATTGAGCGTCATGACCTCTGTCTTCTTTAGGCTGATGTTCAAGCCCACCTGCTGGCTATACTTATTAAGTCTATCCGTTTTTTCCTGGATGTGTTGATGTGAATGTGCTAGCAGTGCAATGTCATCTGCATATTCCAGATCTTCCAATGTAGAAAATGTAGTCCATCTTATTCCTCTTGGATTGCCCTCTGTTGTCTGGCGCATCACCCAGTCTATGACTGTTAAAAATAGAGTGGTTGATAAGGGGCATCCCTCTCGTACTCCTGTCTTCACTTCAAAGGTTAGGTTGCTTTGCCCAATGCTACACGTAAAAAGATACAGACTTTCATAAATGGGTGCTTGCGTAGAATAGAAGGATTAAAATGGTATGACAAGGTTACCAACGTGGAACTGATGACAAGAACTAGACAAGTGCCAGTGGAACAAGAGATGAGAAGAAGACGATGGCGATGGATAGGACACACACTGAGGAAACCTGTTGATAGCATTACAAGGCAGTCCGTGTTCTAGAACCCCCAGGACAAGAGACGCAGAGATGGACCAAGAAGCACACGGAGAAGAGAGTTGGAAATAGAGGTGAAAATGATGAGGAGAACGTGGAAAGAACTTGAGATGATGGCACGTGACAGGAAGACTTGGCATGTGTTTGTTGAAGGCTATGCTCCTTTGGGAGTGGAGGGTTATGAATGAAATTAGCTGAGTCAATATATTGGGCGGATGAAGATATTTACTATTCGCTGGATTTTCTAGTTTGCTCTAACATCAGGATAAGTTAGAAGGGAACGGAAGTTATAGATTGTGATTCAACTATAAAGACATACCAAGACCCGGATTATTTGGTGTCTAATTTCTTGGCTGTCATTAAGACGAAGGACAGTTGTACGTTACTTCTTGCATTCTTGTCTTTTATATATATATATATATATATATATATATATATATATATATATATATATATATATATATATATATATATATATATATATATATATATATATATATATATATATATATATATATATATATATATATATATATATATATATATATATATAAGGACTAATTGTTGTCCTTTTGACTAAATATTTTGTTGGTTAATAAATATAAATTTTATAGCGGTCAGAATTACTTTTACTATTTCATCTATCACCTGAATTTTGACCTTTTTTCTTACTAAGAAACTTATTTTATCTCGGAGAGAAAGAATGCATCTATGACGTTTAGATTGTAGTGAGTGTGGGCAAGAATTAAGAGATTATATATATATATATATTCAACCAACTGGGTTGGGACGAACAATGACATTTGCTGATGATATACTCATTTACAGAACTGGCTCTGTCCGACAAGAAATGGTTAATAGGAAACACGGGACACTACAGGAGGTGTCTAAATTGAGCAAGGAAACAGGCTCCAAAGTCAATCCCAACAAGGACTGCGTGAGGTGGTGCTTCTTGAACAACTCCATTGTGAAAGCAGACCTCCCACATATTACTCTCAATGGACAGAGGATTGAAAGGCAAGAAAAGCTGAAATACCTTGGAGTTACATTTGATCGCGGGCTCTCGTATAAGTACCATGTTGAGCAAATCACACAGAAATGCAGAAGATGTCTAGCGGCCCTGAAAATAATGGCCGCGGCGCGAATGGTGCAGAGATTACTATTCATTCTTTATCAACAGCTAATCATTTCGGTCATTGAGTATGGGCTTGGAATACTCACGCTAGCAATTTCACAATGTGAACGACTTGAACGCATTTAGAATGAAGGGATGCGCATAGTCTTGGGCTGTACGCGAGATACCCCCATTGTGACAATGAGGTATATGCTTGGAGTGCTGTTGATTAAATCCAGATATATGATGGCCCAAGCAAAAGCCTGTATGCGAGTATCCACAGACAAACGGCACCCTCTGCATGGTAGCATAGCTGACATTAAGGGAGCAAGAATAAAGAGAGGGATGTCATGGATGGCACAGGCAGAGACAACAATCAAACAGGTGGCCACAGTCGACAATATATTCAAGGGGGAAGAGTGGAGTACATCAGATGAGAAGTAGATTAACTACCAGCAAGTCATAATCAGCCGTGGCAGAGAGTGTAGAAATTGGGGGAATGGAAAAGCAGAATTGGAAATTAATCAACTGATACATGATCATTCCGGGGATGATGATGCCATTGTGTATACAGATGGGTCAGTTATCCGTGGTAGGAAATCCGGTTGGGGCTTCTCTGCTCGGGTGCAGGACAGAATCGTCGCCGAACATAGCGGGGCTTACAAGATAACAACTTCTAGCATGAGAAAGGTGGTCGAGGCTATTACTGCAACCTTAAGGTGGATAACTGAAACTTCATTAACAAAGGCCATCGTTGTGTCAGACTCTCAGTCCATGCTTCGGAAGGTTCAAAGTGGTTGGTTGCGGCCTGAATGGAAAACATTCATAGAAGCTTCCAGTCTACACGAGCTGGTGTGGGTATACTGTCCTGGTCATGCTGGGGTATGTGGTAATGAAAGAGACTAGCATCAAGAGCACCCATAGTGGGGACACTAGATATGGATAAGGGAGATATACTGAGAACAATTAATGATCGCAGCCTGACACTGCAATAAATGAATCATCAAGGTTAAGACTGTTGGAATTTGGCATCAAATGTAAGGCTAGTAGAGATGGATGTATAAGAGGATGCATCCGTCGTGTTTACAACCAGCGAGCTACAGGAACAGTTAGCATTCACACTCTTCGACATATACTGATGGAGACTGAGCACCTATGGGTTTGCCCGGAGTGCAATGATGTCAAGATGTCAATGTGTATATATATATATATATATATATATATATATATATATATATATATATATATATATATATATATATATATATATATATATATATATATATATATATATATATATATATATATATATATATATATATATATATATATATATATATATATATATATCCTCACCTTACTGTCATACAAGAATCTCACTTCACATTTGTGAAACTATAATTGGTTACTATTAAGCGTTTCACTCGCAATTTAATAGCATCAGTCATATTCTTAAAACTCTTAAAGGCCGGAACGACGCTGGTAGCGTACATCCGCAAAACCCCTAGAAGCCGAAACGACGTTGGGAACGTCACTTTTTGTGTTCCGTGAAATTTGTTTCGTATTTTCGTTATGACTCATAACTGAATACTATATGTAGAATATCACTAAAAGTTCTTCATATTCTAATTCTACATTCATTTATCTTTACTGTGATGTATAATATGTGTGTCTTTGTTGTGTAATAATCAGAAACTTTAGAATTTATAAAGGTACTGCTTTAAGGTACAAAAATAATTCTGGCAAAACTGATGAAAAAATTCCGGCCTGCCCCTTCAGGACAATATCGAACACGTCCTACTGTTCTTCATTTCAATCCTTCATTATTTTTTTTTTAAGTTGGAAGTGGGAACCGGGGCGAGGCCCTCTTTGAGCAGGGGGCCCGATTGGGTAAAATCTGTTGAATCGGCCTAAGCCCGGATTTCCCCATAACTCTTTCATTATATTCTTCTTCTTCTTCTTCCTCGTTCGCCTTCAGACTTCCACATTTATGACTCTAATAAAGGCAGCAGTCAACTCAAGGTTCCCGACATCTCCAAACAGTTTTTCGTTGACAGAAGTAGGTTGTTGCCATATGCTACCCCGTTCATTACTGTAGGTTGGGCAGTACTGCAGCAGGTGTTCGACTGTCATCGGGCTGGTACCGCAGGTGCAGAGATCTGTTGCACCAATTTTGTATTTGTGGTACAGATGGTATCTCAATCTGTTGTGCCCAGTGCGCAGTCGAAAAATGATGATTTCATTATATGTATTGTATGCTCCAACTTTCTCATTGAGGTCTCCCATTACTATGATAAAATCATATCTAGGTGCGGTTTCCATTTCCTTTTATAGCTGTAGATAGAATTCGTCCTTGACTTCCTCATCGCTGTCATTTGTTGGTGCATAACATTGTATTATTGTGGTATTGTTGAATCTCCCTATCAGTCTTGTTTTTATCAGTCTGTTGTTTATGGGTTTCCATTCCAATAATGACCTTTCTATTCCTTTTTTTAAGGATAATGGCTACGACTTCATTGTGCTGTCCATCTCTCTCCATAGTAAAGTACTGTTTCTCCTGTTGCTGTTTTTATTCTCCCTGTCTCGGTTCATCTGCTCTCAATTATTCCCAGGATATGTAATCTGTAGTTCCTCATCTCCGCCGTGATCTGCCTCAGTTTTCATGCCTCTTTCATAGTTCTGACATTCCACAATCCAATTATTGTCTCGTGTTTTGCTATCATGGCGTCCGTTTTCATGCCAATAGCTTCCTTTCGGCTTCAACCA
Organism: Oreohelix idahoensis; assembly: GCA_024509875.1. NCBI lineage: Eukaryota > Metazoa > Mollusca > Gastropoda > Stylommatophora > Oreohelicidae > Oreohelix > Oreohelix idahoensis. The sequence goes on along the minus strand of JAMPIV010001034.1, from coordinate 64,996 downwards.
CTGACAGTCATGCGAGCCTGAGACTCCGGATGTCCATCCCGCATCAAAGCTGTTTCATTTGTGGCTGTTTCGGTAACGATTATGATTTTTTACATGAACAGATGTGTCGGTCAACCCTTGTTCTAAAACCCCCAACCTGGAGGACCAGGGTGCCTGCTTTAGTCTGACCCCTACCCACGCAGACTTGTCCAGCTTGGTAGAACCTGCCAGGAGTAAAACTCCCGCTGGCATAGCACTGGGGGTTTTCAGGGTACTCAAGGTATATATAAACATGCTTTAAAAATTGTTAATATCACACATGTATATATACGACATGCACCGCTAACATATATTAATATTATACATATAACTAAAACTAAGGATTTAACTATATAATAAATAAATGCTATTCATTCGCTTGGAATTCATGGCAGAAATCGTAGGAAAGCTTTGGGTGTATTTTCTTGTTACTGCTCCCTGCCTAAATAAAGATGGGTTTGTTCTTTTGTGTGTTTGAGCGAAATTAACCTCACTGTTTATTGGGGGTGGGGGAAGGGGGGGTGAAAGGAGCTGAGAACTAATTTTTGACATCTGCTTAAACCCGCAGACATTTTTTTGATGAGCAAGCGTGACAAAAAAAAAAAAAAAAAAAAAAAGAATGGAAGGAAACAAATTAATAAGCTAAAAGAAATAACTTTTAGCTATATTCCCAGGAACTTTGAAATTAAACTTCCTTAGGTTTCAAAACAAACAAAAAAATTCAAATAAATCAGCTATCAGTGAAAAGAAATAAAAAGAAACATTTTACCTTGACATTTGTAATCATTATTGATCTATCCATCTGCACTCACGAAAATATAATTATGTTAACTGAACCTTACAAGCAACTGTAAACTGTGACAAACAACGTTGGAGAACGAATTAATTGTTTCTCAAATTTTATCTGAGGTTGCCTTCATGTCTCTCTTTCATTAATCTTTGAATCTCAGCTGCGATGGACTTACTGTTCTTTTGTCATTTGCCAGTTGTCCGTAGAATATATCTTTAGAGGTGCGACCATCTTCCATGGGGCGAACATGGCCAAGGCAGCACACATCCCTGAAAAAGACTCTGCTCTATCTGATGAAACATTCCAATGTGGCTGCCCATTGCTATGGTTGTGCTGCCAGTATATGTTCTGTACACTTCCCAGGTCCCTGCTCCAGGTTTATGCTCGCTTGTATGACGTAACAGAAAGGTTAACATAATAAAGAGGGAACTGTATGAGAATAATAGCTCAGAACTAATTATTCAAAACAACTGAGGAAGACCATCAGTACTCGTGTGGCAGAAATTCAGGACACCTTGCACTGCAGGTAAAAAGGCAAAGTTCTGCATTCAGAGAGAGACCAAATATAAACAATAAGATTAATTGTAACTGGACGGTACCTTACCCAGAATTATTTCACCAAAATTGTCCAGCCCACTGGGCACACGAAAGAACAAATATTCCTGACCTTTGACAGACACAGAACTGGATTTAACGTCCTGAAAAAGATTTCTAAGGCTAACTACCAGATCTCTATTCAAGGAAAGGAAAAGGTTTTCCATTTAAATCTGTTAAAGAGATACTTGGAAAGACCGGTGCCGATCTCCGAACATCTCCTGACGATCGCCAAAATTGACGAAGATGACGATAGTGGCAGGGAAATTCCACTGCACACACACGAAATCTTTCAAAAATGTCAAAAGCGGCGACGCTCTTTCAAGCGCGCATGGGAGACATTCCAGAGAAAGGAAACTTTGGGAGTAGACTTGAGAAGGAATTGGAGAGAGATGGAGGGGGGAGATGAGAGTGAAAAAGACAGACACCCTGAACTACGGATACAGAAATTTATTTCCATAACGTAAACATGGAGTGCTTCCATATCTTAAAGGGTGGACGTTCTGTCGCATAGAGATTATGAACAATAAATTTTCTATATTCTCTTCTTTTTTTTCTACCCTTGTCCTCTATTTTATTATCACTCTCTATCCTTTTCCTGTGTTTTTTGCATTCGTACGTTTGCGACTATAAACATTACTATTTTCCCATTCAAACTTTTGCCTGGTTTCGGTTTCTCATTTAGAATCGCAGTAGATTACCTAACGTGTCAGTCCCTTGCACGATATAATTTTAGGTGGGATTTCAGTCTATCAGACATGATGAGCAGACAAATTGTCTACATTTGCAACTGTCACGAGAGTTTTTCGTCAGGCTAGCTCCCGGCGAAGTGTGAAAATTGCCCTCTGCAGTGGAGACGGGTCGTCTGACATTCGCATCTGACATGAGCGCTCACTGTCCGATAGTTAGACGGAGGTGTGAATCGCGCCAGACATGCTCGCTCAGAGCAGACAGAGTGGCTGGCATTTCGCCTCTGACACGCGCGCTCACGGTCAGATAGTTAGACGGAGGTGTGAAGACGCACGTTTGGCAGTTATGAGCAGCGTCTAAGCAGACGTAGGTGTTAAGACGGAAAGGGGAGATTATTTCGTTTTGCGAAAAAAGTTGGGACCCCTTTGTCGGGTTTAAGTTTGTAGCAAAATGGTTTTTGGTTTAGAGGGGAGAAAGTGTACGTATGACAGACTTGATGGAAGAATGAATAAAAGATAATCTCTAGAGGAAACTCTTCCAGACTGCAGGTTGAATGCACAGTCTCTCCTCGGGGATTAGTCCACTCAAAAAACCTGTCTAAGAGAATTCTGGTGAAACTAAACAGGATATTCTCTAGGCGATAAATTCTTTATCCGATATCCTACAAAGGACTATGTATAGTACATATAGATGGATAAGAGATTTGGTGCCCAGCCACATTAAAAATATCCTGACCCAATAGTGTTATTTAATTTTGGCTCTGCCCCCAGGGTGTAGAATTATGTTATTAAAACTATACAACCCAATTAAATATTACAAAGAAAATAACAACAGACTCTGTTATGTAAAGTTTACAAAAATGAAAATAGAATCTCACAATACATTCAAATATACAACTATATGATATGTTCCCTAATCTATGAATGGTTCTGAACCATGTTAGAATTAATTTTTAATCATAGGACAATAGGAATATTCTGTAGTGGTTCTGCTGGCATGTTCAGATACTCATCTCAAATGCTGATGTAGTCTTGTTGCCAGGAGTTCAATATGTCCCAGCACTCCAGGTCCCGCAAGTTCTTTTTAGGGTTTCAGAGGATGGCAAGTTGCTTCTTCTCCGTCTTGACTCAGGGCGCATCACCAGCTGGGATGGATTAAGTCTGCCCTTGAGAACACTGCTTATGGTTTAGTCTTCTGGTATGACAACCTGGTATGACAACCTGGTAGGACTGGATTGACAAACAATTGAAGCGCCATTAGTAATCTTGCCAGAGAAGTCATTTCCCATATCTGCTGGGCGCTAATCGTCCATCATAAATCTAACAAACATTCATAGTTAACATCAATTTTAAAAAATGCTATCTATTATCTATTATAGCATAACTGACATTATAAGCAAACAGGTGGGTCTCAACCTATATCTGGCTACCAGCTTGTTTACCGCAGTGATTTCCAACATATGGGCTGTTAGCTTCACCAACTGTGAAGTTTGGGGCTGTGGTCATCAAAAGTTTGAGAACCACTGGTCTACCTTGTGCCCATAGAGCAATAAAATCAATTTGGGATCACTGTCAACAATGGTTTTAGAACCACTGGGTAATAGTTTTCTATTTTGCTGTAACATGTTGGGGTGTCATTGCTGCTAAGGTTTGAGAACCACTGAATTACAAGTCAGTCAACATATTCATTTATAAAATTGGCTACAGGGCTGTTGCCCCTTATTACATAGTTCTAAGTTTATGTGATAGGCATTCATATACCTTATTAATACCATCATAACACATTAAAACATAATAAGGATATTTGCAGAAATCAGTTCAGGATTAAAATATGACAAGGATAATCATGGCTGAAATCATACAGTAGAATTTAGTAGAAATTATACAGTATAAAACAGGACAAGGGTAGTTCATACATGAAACTTCCAGTATACATAATGTTGTTGTCTCCTGTACAAAATCAAGGATATTTATTTCTGTTACAGTGAAAAACAAAAGATACTGACATGATATGTTGTAGATAAACATATGATTAATTCATGTTATTCATATAACAATATAGATCACTTACTCGCTCAGGCAAGATTCATTGCTGTTTAAATGATCGGGCCCCTCTGTATTTCTTGGGGGCAACCATTTTGTTCCCGGTCAGTCTGCCGGCTTGCGAGAGAAAAGGCCTGCGCTTTGAGAATAGCGCCAAAATCCTCCAGGTTTCCGTTTGGTTGCTGAGGTCAAAGGTCAAAAGACAATATACGGCTCTCCTATCCATTGGCTAAACTGTAGTTATTCAGGGCGCGGTGTAAAAGTTCACAGCGGTAAAAGGTCACAGTGGTTTTGCCAGTCAAACGTAGAACAAAGGAATTTATTTCCCGCAGCAAATGGGAGATCTCCTGATGTGTATTTACGAGTGATAGATATTCTAGAGAAGTTAGAGAGAAGGAATGAATTTGTATGAGAAAAGATAGACAGAGAGAAAAGAAGGCGAATACACTTCGTGACAAAGATATTAACCAGAGTTTGAAACTTGATTTCACTCATTCTCCATTTGCAGTAGACGTGGTCACTTCGTTCTAGTTACTCAAACTTATAAGTGAAATCTCTTAGTTTCGTTGTGATACCGTAGTTCTGTGTTGAGGTAAATATTACATTAAGTAGCTAATATTTTGTGAGTGATTAAGTGTTTAATCGCCTATTTTTCACTAGTTCTTTTGTGCAGAGTGAATTAAAATAAGTCTGTTATATTCTCTAGTCGACGAGTTACAGTGGTAAGACAGAATAAATTATAATTTCTAGCTTAAAATCATGTAGCTATAATGAATTTAATTTAACTGCTAAATAATCAGACGAGAATAATTTTTCTAAACTAACTTATAAATGCTAGATGCCTCATGAGTGTTGACGGAATACGTATGTATTCCTAATTCATGATGATTGATTTTTATATATAACTTATTTCCCGGGAAAGTTTAAACGTCAAGTCAAGCTCTACGCTTGCAGTTCAAAATGTAAGTTATATTGAGTACATAATATGTAAAATATTTCATATGTGTTTTTTCTTTATTCAGTGAATACTGGGGTAACCCAACTTTGCTGGCGTTTAGTTCAGAGACATACCTGTGAGAATCATAAACATTTATATCTTTAACCACGTGGGTTTTCAAGTAACACCTGTCTGACAGGGCGTGTGCCTTCAAGAGATAGACAGAATACCAAATCCCACTAATGGTTTTCTTTTAAAGAATAAATGCTATACTGGGTTTTGAGCCAGATCATATTTCTTCACAAACTCTAATGTACATGCTGCCTTGTGGCGAGAAATAATTACAGAAAAAAAAACATTAACTTTTCCGACATTATTTGACCAAGTGTGTGGTGAACCAAGATTATCTGTTGAGAGAAATTGTCCACCGGTCATCTTCCTAATTAAGGGAAACCTCGTGTTCTGACACTGTGTGCCCGCTGAAACCTTAACTCTTACCTCGTGCATAAGTGACATTAACTTAAATCTGTAAAGAAAGAACGATCGCCTGAAGAGGACGCTCCCCGGACACGGTGAATGAAACCAATATCTGCAGAGCTGGGTATCCGCTTCATCCACAGATAGACAGATTAAACGAAGTGTACACTAAGGCTTGCGCCAGACGGCGAACAACCGCACGATTGTAGGTAAGGTTGTGTGAGTCAGGGCCCTGATGAAAGAACCGAGTGAAAGTAGACTGAAGGATGTTCTTCGTTTGATTCACTCACTTTGTAACTTTCCTTATGCAAGATTTTGTTGCTAAACTATATTTTTCCTTAGAATAGATACTGCTATCAAAGTCAGTTCATACCTTCAAAAGAGGAAAATATTAGACCAAAATCATATGTATCTGTGACTCTTTGGGCTATCATCGTTCTCCTAACGGGACTGTGGGCTAAACATCGAGGGAAGATCATAACTGTGGGTCTATCATTTCTTGTAGAAATTCCTTGATTTTTATGACTATTTGTATATGCTTTGATGTAATTTTATGTGTTGTGATGGGATTTTAGATGATAATTAAAACTGCCCTTAAACGTAATCAGCGTGTTGGTCAGCTCGTTCTAGAATATCTATATAATCATCTGTTATAGTTTTCCCACGTCTGTACGTCTAACTGTCGTCTTGTATGTGCGTGCACGTGAGTGGATAGAATATATTATATGTAATATATATATGTGTTTAGACTGTCTGACTCCTCTAAATCTGTCGTAGAAGATAGGTAAAAGAGAGAAGATTTCTCGATTTCAGAGACAGCCTCTATCACAGTCTACCATCCCACTCGTGGAAATCTATTTCTACTATTATCTCTCACTGTGGCTATCACCCATTCTAATCTATTCAGAAGGGACCAGCCCAAGTCTTAATTCCCCTATCAAAAATCTACGACAAGACCCATACCCAATTATCCATAGTTTTTTTCACGTTTTGTGTGTCTTGTTGTCACATATTTGTGTGTGTGTGTGGGTGTGTAGTGTAACTTATATTTCATATAGGGAGAGAAAGGTCGTCTGATATTAAAATATAGTCGATTACAGACACTTAGTAAGCTTTACAACATTCCTCATCAAGTACCTTGCCTAGTGGCGTAGGAGATCATGTCTCTCTACAACTTCCTGTCTCCAGTACAATTTATCAGTTCTGTTGTTGACTCCTTTCCGTGTCACGATGTCAAACTGTCCAGTATTCGCTCTCTTTGTCTTCCCCTATCTCGTTTTCCCTTATCTTACCTGTTGTTACGATATATTCCAGCTTTCCTCTCCTCATAACATGCCCCAAAATGTGGATTGCTTCTTTCTAACTTGTGAAATAAGTTTCCTTTCCGCATTGGCCTCTTTCAGGACATCCTCATTACTCCTTTTGGCTGTCTATGATATTTTTAACATTCTTTTATAAAACCACATCTCTGTGGCCTCTAATGCTTTCCCTACTTGTTTACTAAATGTCCATGACTCACTCCCGTATGTCAGGATTGGTTCTATATAACACTGAAGAACCCTCTTTCTTACTTCCAATAACAAAGAATTGTTGCATAAAATACTCTTCGTGTTATAGAATGCTGCTTTTGCCTGAGCTATTCTGCTCTTCACTTCTGAGAAGCATGTTCCATCCGTTGTTAATAATGCGCCTAGGTATTTGAATTTATTGACCTGTTTTAAAACTGTTCCATTTACTTTCATAGAACATTCTGGGTAAGCCCTTTTCTTTGAGATGACCATTACTTCTGTCTTTTTGCTATTAAGGCTGAGGCCTTTATTTTCACTTTCTATCACTTTTGTATCAACCATTTCCTACAGCTCCTTTTCACTTCTTGCTATAAAGACTGTATCATCAGCGTATCTCAAGTTGTTTATATTATGTCCGCCATACGATATTCCTGGAATGTCCTCTAGAGATCCCATTATATTTTCAATGTACAGATTGGACAGATCCAGTGACAGCATACATCTCTGCCTGACACCCTTTTTTAACTTGCTGAAACGTTCCAATTTAACTGCTAATTCTTAACCTGCTGTTTGTTGCCAGTACATGTTCTTTATTATCCTCAAGTCTTTATTATCCTCAAGTGTTGATGCTTTCTAAAATTTTGATAATTTCCTCATGTTTCACTTTGTCAAATGCCTTAGTGTAATCTAGAAAGCACAAGTACAGATCTATCTTCAACTCTATAATATATATAGCATTGTTTGTGCCTTCACCTTCTACAAATCCACATTGTTTATCGCTGATTTCTAGTTTAATTTTATTTCTCGCTCTTCTCATGATAATTCGTAATAATATTTTGGTCACACGACTCTTAAGACTAACGGTGCGATGTTCATCACAATCCATGGCTCCAGGTTTCTTTGGCAAAGCTATGAATTTGGATTTTAGCAGATTATCAGGTATTTGACCGCTGTTGTAGATATCAGTTAAAAGTTTTGTTATCACTTCTACTACAAATTCTTCCAAAGCTTCCATTTTCTCTACTGTTACATTATCTGGTCCAGGCGCTTTGCCTTTCTTCATGTAGCGCATGACATCCTCTACCTCTGCCACGTGTATTGGAGGTCCTTCACAACTGTCCTGGTCTTTCAAATCTGGTCTTTCATCATCATACAGCTCCTTGATGTATTCTGTCCACCTTTCTACCATGTTCTCATGACCCATTAACAATGCTCCTTTTGATTTCAAACAGCCAGTGTCCTTCTGCCTTTACGACATTAAAGCTTTCAAAAGTAGATCTGTTTATAGTTTGGTTTAGTTTTTAAGGACTATCTTCACTGCACACGGACAACTCCATCAGTGCTCCGATCTTCTCCCTTAGATCACAGCACAGTGCTCGAACTCAGTAGCACCGGCGAGAATCCCAATGTGTGTATACGGGAATCAAACAACTCACCTTATTATCTCTGGGTGTTGTCTCACCACAAAGAGACAAAACTTTTAATTTAAAATAAAAACCAAAGGCAAATTCTAAACACGACATCGCAACAATGAGGAAACTTGAACTCTGTAGTACTCTTAGACATTTTAAAATATAGTTAATGGAAGTAGACAATACCAATAAATAAATGAACAACAAACAAACAAACAACATTAATTAAGAAGCAAAGTGCTCGGTACGAAAGCAAGATGACGTCTGCGATATGCAGAGTTTTAAAAAAGAACAAACAACCTAAGACGAAATTATGCCAGATGTGCACTCAACCAGGAAAATGACAGACTTTATTATTCTTTGACTGGATTAGACAGACTTCAGCAGAATGTTTTATTTATTTTTAATTGCTGAAGCGCGGAAACATGAGAACCACTGTGTCCTCCAGAGATTTGGTAGTGAATGTACTTCTTCCTGCTTCTGAATTTTTTTTAAAGTGATATCATTGGCTAGTCTGTATGATTCGGTCTGAACCAGTTCATATACCAGAGTATAGATTTTTAAATAACTCCGACATGCATGAGCACACAAGGAAACTGTTCCCAAGTTCACAGTTTCGTAACAACTGTATGCGTTCCTAATGTAGAAATGAAAGAACTGACATTGCTTAGACACGTATTTTCTCTCTCATTTTTACAATAAGCGTATAGGCTTGAAAACAAAGTCGGTGGTGTTGCAGACATTCGAAGCAATAGAAACGAATAAATCGAAGGCCCACGGATGAAACATATGGACTTTTATTCAGTTAACTGTGAAATTAGATGAATAAAATCGACATGTTTCCCCGCAGAGCCTTCAAAGCAAGCTGGCGAATATATCTATCTCAGAAACTGAAGCCGCAAAATGTTGATGTAATTTATAACATATTTCTAGCAAGCCTGGCACTATAAAGGCGCCGTCTTTTTAAAGGTGGCCGTAACAAGTCCCTGTATTGTTTTATATGCTAATGTTTTATTGCTTTGCTTGGTGGCTCTGAGGCGCAGTCGACCAAACTATTTTGGTTTCTGTTTTTCAGTATAATTGGGCCAATCAAAAGAGTCCAACTTTAAAGCTGGATGTGGCAGTGTCGGGTGAATGCGTGTTTTCAGCACTGATTTGATTGACGACTTGTTATTAGGCACACACACAAAAACCCAGAATTATTACGTACATATAACCTAAGTAGCACATGATAAATACACATATCACATACTGTATCTACTATTATTTGTCCTGGTCAAAGCTTAAATATTAATTTTTGTACGAGTCTCAAAGAAAAAAAAAACCAAGTTAAAGTAAAAGAACGTTCCATGGTATATATTATATTCTGACTCTATAAGTATATATTATATTCTGACTCTATAAGTATATATTATATTCTGACTCTATAAGTATATATTATATTCTGACTCTATAAGTATATATTATAATCTGACTCTATAATTATATATTATATTCTGACTATTGGCTTCTGATCGCAACTCAGACCCCCCCCCCCCCCCCCCCCCCCCCCTTTTAAACACAAAACATTGCGTGCTCTTTGACAGTGAAACAAAATTAATTACAGATATATACGTCTTTTTGTGTTAAAAACAGCTATCATTTGAAAATCCAAGCACAAAGAAAGCTGTGCAAATAGTGAAAACTGTCATTCTATTGACGGAAGAGTTATTCGACTGCTGGACTATTTCAGCGCTGTTTATTTTTTGCTAATGTATTAATTGTTTGCACGTATCTAGTTCAAAATAGGAAATTGCCTGCCATTGTAAAATATAAATTAGCATAGTCGTCAATGCAAATCTCCAGCAATATACGTGTTAAGTTATTTTAGCGGGTAATGTTTGAGATCCTCACATGTGAGTCTAGTATTTTGTATACGCACATTTTAGCACATCTAGGTTAATTGTATGTTTAGTTATTTGCGTACGACCGTGCACCATTCTTAAATGGGTATGGCGCGGTTTGTCGCGGCGATTTGTTGCTATCCTGCAAACATACTGGAGGCAGATATATAAATCCACTGTAGTGAACAGACGTTTTATTTGGCCCGGGATCTTATCCCAAGTCTAGAGAGGACCCGGCCAATGTTATAATAATAATCATCTGTGAGATGATATTACTTTCCTTGTGCCCGACGTGCCAAGAAGAATATATTATTAATATTCAGCCATAATCGGCTTATTGTATCAAGCCTCAGATACATGTTCCTCCAGTACCGTTTATTGCAGAGATTCAACCGACCGAGTGGAGTCGGTTGCTAGTGCGACAATATAACGCCAGGAGATGTTATTGGATCGTCATTAAATATATATTGATGCTCAACGCTTTTAACATGGTTATTTTTGTAAATCCATGCATCCTTCAACTTCGTTGCCGTAGAGCTTACACAAGAATGTTGGTCTTGGTCGTTCGATCTCCTATAACCATATCTATTTCTCATACAAAAATTGCTGTTTGTCTAAAACCCCTCTTACAGCCTAAAATTTTCTTCCTGACAGGGATTGACGAAGGTCATGCAGTCATCTTGCTCCTCTCGTGGCACTGACAATCTTAGAGGACATGCTCCACTGTTTTGTTGTTCTTCCCGCAATAACAAGTGTCTAATTTTTAATTTAATTAACAGATGGTACGAGTCTTCCATGGCTGTCTGTGACTGAGATAATCACGTAATCCCTGTTTGGTAAGCAGTATCATGCCCCCGTTATATCTTACTATTGAATCAATTGTAATTTCACTTTATTGAATTTATAACTGGCTTGCCTTTATACTCGGGAGAGGCTGTTTGATTCGTAATTTGTATTGTTCTTTAGGGCATTAATGACTGATAACCGAATGGGTGAGGAACAAGTCTTAGCTATACCTCATCTCTGGTTTTCACTATGCTTTTCTAGCTGTATGTACGGATATACGGATTATGTATGTATATGTGTATATATATATATATATATATATATATATATATATATATATATATATATATATATATATATATATATATATATACATGTGTGTGTGTGTGAGTGTGTGTCACAGCGCTATTTTGCAGTGCATCTTAGGTATTGTGGTCGTCGATAAGTCACTCGGAAAGGCCGAGGTTAGCCGAACCGGTGGGTCATGTGACTACCGGAAGTCGGGGGGAAAAGGCGCAAAGTTTAGTACTGAGAAACTAGCCTTCGTCCAGGAAGGACGCATATATTTCCCTTTTGCCAGCAGCATTGCTGTGTGGTTCAGATTATGGACTATTAACTGAGTGCTTGCCATATTTCGGTCCTGGTTGATATTTACGTTGTAGTTCTAGAGCAGTGAAGGGTTTAGTTTGTAATTGCTACAGGCCATAGTTTAATAAGATGTCAATGATATGAGAGTGTCATTGTCACAGTTTTGCCGCTCAGGTGAGCGATATTCATTGCAGTTTTCTTGTGGTAAGTCGTACCTTCGTGTATGATGCTGATAGATCAAGCTGCTTAGGCAAGTTTCCAGTGGTTTTTCATTATTGTATGTGATGCGTTGATTGGCCTGTTTGAGGCCTTATTGTGTGTGTAATAATTAAAGGGAAGTACCTGTTGAAGGTGCTATTTCTTATGTCAGCCATTGTTGTGTGGTTGTACCCTTGGAAGAACGAGCCTTTATTTGTTATTATAAATCCACACTGCAGTGGTGTAACCAATGGAGTGTTCTCCGCGATAAGTGGTTCCTGACAATATATATATATACTCAGCAAGGCCGTTGATAGCTTGGCCCATGGCAAAATACCATGCAGTGGCGGGATTCCTTCTGATTTTATGAAATACTGCAAAAGTACTTTATTTCATCTTCTGCACTTAGTGCTATGTCATTGCTGCAAAGAGGTAACTATTTCTCAAAACATGAGAGAGGCCAAGATTGAAACATTATATAAAAACAGAAGATACAGGAGCGTTTGCAACATCCATAGAGGCATTTCTCTACTTAGTATTATTGGTTAAGTCTGCGACAGTGTCAGGGTTAGTGCGACTACACAAGTTGATTTAGAGTATATACCCAGAGTCGCAATGTGGATTCGGAGAGAGCATCGAAAACCGTTATACATTGCCTTCAATTGACCTCATCAAGGCTGTTGGCCTGGTTAGCAGGTACGGACTCTTCAAAATCCTCAAAAAAATATGCTTTCCCACTAAATTGCTGGAAATGATAGTCATTCCATGAAAATGCAAAGGGAACATTCCTAAATGCAGGCAACACATCATTAGACTTACGCAGTGGTGTCAAATAAGGCCGCATCCTGGCTCCGATCTTCTTCGGGATTTTCTTTGCCTTACTATTGAATGATACGTTTGTGGAAGCAACCGAAGGTATATGCTACCACATTAGGTCAGATAGCCGTCTATTTAACTTCACAAGGCTCGGGGCAAAAATATTAACAAAACACTAAGTCAGAAAATTTTCCACCAGGGACATGTTGATCCCTGATGACTCTGTAATCGCCACCAGGGGTCAATAGGAGCTCGAGAGATTGTTTAATTGCTCCTCTAAGGTATGCAAGACTTCGTTTCAGTGACTTGAGATGTCGGAATGCTGCTAAAAGGTGAGAAACTTTCTACTTTGAAAATGGCCACTTTCATGCTATATTTAATGTTTGGCCGGAAGTGAATCAACATTTTTCTCAATGACTTTGGTGAAGTCGGAATACAGATCTCGAATAATGGACTTGAATTTTGGACGCAGAGTTAAGATGTGGACTGAGTTCAGAAATAGAGTCAGATTTTGACAATTTAGAAAGACAACAAGAATGCAAGGTTTCACACTCATTTATTTTTAATTATTGAGCTTCTTTAATTTGTGTTCAAATAAATAATATACAGTAAGTAAGAATAATGCTTGAATAAAGTAATTTAATGAATTCCGAATGTTCCCCATAAAATAAAAGTAGCTAAAAACGTATATTTTTAAATATTTGATGTGCTCACACCTGGTCTTGGGTCAATGTTTTGTTATCGGTTAGTCATGCATGTATGCAAAAACACAGCTGGTGTTTTGGAGACAGGCATAATAAAGAAAGCAGCAATTGAATCGACAGCACACAGTAACAGAAAAAAAACTTTACACGCAGGAAAAATATGTAAACAAATGCATATTTATACTATTTCGAAATCGCACATTAATCCATACGCAGCACTAATTAGTAAACAATCGATTCCGTGCTGTTACACACACACACACACACACACACACACACACACACACACACACACACACACACACACACACACACACACACACACACACACACTTCTCAAATTTTACTAATATTTTTCAAATAGGCAGAAACCCTACCCCATCCTTTAACTGCTTTCACTTTACAGATTGAAAGCACCCCCCACACGCACCTATACCCAGCAATAAACATTTTACTTTACGTTACAGATTGAAAGTGCCAGTTTAATTTAAAATAATCTCACTTGACAATACACATATTTAGAAATTCACAAGACCGACGGTGGAAACTTTAAAACAATTCGTTTAAAAAGTAATCCCACTACTTTGAAGTACCTGTGGCTGAAATCAACCATTAATATTTGAACTCCTACTTCGGCCCTTTTCTATTATTTGTTTTGTTGTCCACATAAAGTTCACTTTCATAATCATCTCACAACATAGCGATGACGCGATGCTCCCTAGAGTGTATCAAAACAATTTTCGCCGAGTTTTTCAGAATTAATCATGTTATTATTTAAAGTGATTTTATTTTTTTGGTTAACACTAGTGGCTCACTCACTGTAATCTGGTAACAGGTTTTCTACACATATCACTAATAGGGACATGCATCCAATCACTGGAATCCTTTATACGCACACGTTATTAATCCTATGAACTGTTTAGCGGAGTTGATTAAATTGATATTTTTTTTTTACGAAGTTATCCAGTGGGTGTTAAAACAATTCTTTCAATAGATGGCTAAGTTGTAAGAGGCGTTCATTATTGCTGAAGTTCATAAAGTCAACGTTTAGATTCTGCACCAAAGAATACACAGATTTCATAACGAGACGCTGTTTGAACGCGACTTCGATTTCTCAGTATAGGACGTTCGATTGCTGATCAAACGAAAGGGTCCTAACTATCAAATAGCTGCTATACGCGCAGTGCACGTACGTTGTTACCGACTCGGGTGTGCTTATCTTCGGAGTTCCTCACTCTCCAGGTCTCAACACATATCTGAGCTTTTAGAACTAGCTACGTACCGTAAATAACTTATTCTGCTTCTTTCAAAATAGACATAACATCATCACAGTATTGACAATAATGTAAAACCTAATCACATAAAAATTATAAGTGTTAATACTCTAAAATCTAGCACAAGGACTCAGTTTATGCGCAAAAAGAGTCGGTATTTATTTATTTTTTTAATTTTCATAGAAAATTGTAAATAACGTTTACTTAGCTCGGTTTTTTAATAAATTTACCTGTACTGTTAAAATATACTATACAGTAATTGTGCACAACTGCGCCACTGCAAGTCGCTGCATGTATTAAGAAAAACAAAACAAAAAAGAAGGAAATTTTTTTCAGTGACAGAGTAAAGACCCTCGACTCCAAGATGTATTTTTTTTCTAACGCTGAAACTTTCTTCTCTTCTTTCGCCCAAGTATGCTCAAGTAGATAACTGTGATTATACACGTCATGTTTTCATGTTTTTCTTTCTAAAAGGGCAGACAGAAGAACGCAGTAGACATCGTGAAAAAATACTGAAGTGCGAACATCATCAGACAGATAATACTACAAGCACAACATCTATCTTAGTCTAGAAACCAACATAACCACTACCTCTCGTTGTAATATATCAGGTTACTTGAGTAAAACGACGAGGAGGAATAAAGAAGATGAAAGGGAAAAGATGAAGTTTTTCTATTAAATTTGCTACTATTTTCATACTTGTTTTTAATTCTCTCATTGCGCTTTTCTAACACTGCTCCGTTGTACACATTTACTATTTACTAATAATTGTAGCAGGCTTGGATTATTGATGATGAAGTACTGTCATCAGTTAAATCGTGTTAAACCATATTATTCAGCACATTAGTACGAATTCAGTGTGATAAAAATGTGAAATTCTCAGGCTTAGAAAGTCGATAATTGCCATTCTCTGTTGATCTCTAATCTAGAGCTTTGCTGCGAGCTTCAAAATACGCCTTTTTTTTTTTTTTTTTGTGTGAGATGAAAAGGTTTCTTGTTTATCAAAGTAGTCATGATCGATCAGCTCTGAAGTTATGCAAGCATGCGCCTTCAGCCTAGCTGTATAGATCACCAGTTTCTCAACAAATTTCCGTATCCCTGGAAACGACACTCGGTCCACATAAATTTATGTGTATCTAGTTGGCTTGAACTTTCCGGTTTCTAAGTACAGTTCTTTTTTTTCTTTTTTTATGTTATGATAACGTTGGTTCATCATTACAGGTACTTTTAGCTTGGCGCTGCAAAGAGAAATGCGGCAAAGTTACGGTTTTTCCCCCCGAAGTGAATACATTGTGACAGTAGAAGTCTTTATTATCTCTTGTAATTGAGACGATATGTACTGTCTTCATGAGCAATGAGAGGGTAATGTAAAAAAAACAATATGAGTGACTGCTAAATTATGTTGTCTCCGAAAGGAAGCTGAGAACAAGCGGGTGAAAACGACATGATGAAACGACACACACTTACATATATGTATGTATATATGTATGTAGTGGCAACAGGTGACTCTGTCATGTGCGTATTGTAAATGACAACACACAGTTAAAGCTAATAAGGAGGGTTGATGTGAAGGAGCATCGCGCTCCACATATAATGGAAAATGTGGTCATTATTAGTTATCAGGGTGTGGTCGTGCAGAACAGATACAGGCGGAAAACATGTTATACAATAAATCAGTGTTTCACACTCTGTTTCTTTGGAACGTTTTCTTCTTTAAATTGTTTCAAACATAAAAATAAGTTGACTTAAGTATTAAATAAACGTCACATCACAATAATGATCAGGTTTACATAAAGTTTGGGAATGTTTCTTCATCAAAGATGTTGAGTACCAGAAGGACATTTTAACAACCGTGACTGCAGTTTTTCATTGGTTGACTATGGTTTTTTTTTTTCTTTACTGTCGTCTTTAGTTTCTTCTTACGCAATGCAACAGGCTAAATAGTTACCATTCTTTGCTCCCTTTTCGGCTACAGTAACACACGGGCGATATTCGCTTTGGGAACGTCACAGTGATCAGGTTAGATCAAGTGCTATCTGCGCATAGAGATAGGTATTGAGAGACCTTCAACGTTTTTTTATTTAGCTCTTTGAAGGTACACTGCATAACATAAGACTTGAATGGTCTATTAGCATAATAGTGAGCGTTGTGGCTGTCGATTTGTGTGTGTGATGGGTTCAATAACTATTTTCAGTGTGCAGCAATCTGTATCAATAGTCTTTCTTCATCATCACCAGTACACCTCAGTTCTCAATGGCCTTCAGTACATTTGTGTCAGGTACTCCTGTCCTTTGCCATATGCTCTAGATCCTTTCGTGGATCTTCTTTATACCTTTCATTTCTATCTCCGCAAACTGGGACATGACAGAAACATAGCAAATTAAAACGATGTCTATAAATGACAGGGTCCCTTTTCATCATTACTTTCCGGAGCTCACTCATGGCTTGGACCCCCAGACGTGTCTCGTTCACAAAGCTGTAGCGCATCACTGATGATAACGTTTTTTTACTCTGCGTAAGAGCCTTCTGTATACTCACATGGTGTTGTTGTGCCTAGCTGTTCATGGACTTGGTCATGGTAAGAGAACAAGATCCAATTTGTTAACACTTTGTCTCTTTCTATATTCTTTGTCTGGCTTAATGCTTTCCTGTGTTCCAATAATTTGTGTAAATGACTTCTTTCTTTTTTATGTTTTACTCTGTCTACTGTTGCATTCAAGCATTGCGGGGAGCTGATGCTTGCGTTGTTGTGCCAAGTATGTCGCACTGGCTAATGTGAGCTCTTGTTGTTGTAGGATTGTTATGATGCTGTCTGCATTTTGGTCTTCTCTGTCCCCTGAAACCAGATCTTCTACTATAGATACGAAGTGGGAATTTATCGGCTTAATTCTCATGAGATGGCCAAAGCACTTAATTTTCTGTCTGTCTAAATTCTTGATGCAGGATGTAGTTTCTACAATTTTTTTTAATGTCATAATTTCTCATTCTGTCTCTTATGCTAACATTCATGGCTTTTTTACGCATTTCATCTCACAGGATGTGATTTTGCTCTCCAGCGCTTTGGTTAGGGCGCTTGTAGGGCACTGACAGCAAAGATATGAGTAGTGGTGACAGTTGGTAAGCCACTGCACTGACTTTGCGACGTCTTATTTCAATTTCTCCGCCAGGTTCTCAATTTTGTGTTAAAAATAAAAAAATCCATAGGTCAATCACCACCATAATTAGGTAATTCACTATCAGCATAAATTTTTACTTTTTGCAGTTGGCCTTTTTTTGACATAATGACTATGTGCATATGTGAACATGGCTGAAAAAAGCACCGACAATTTTATCTGAACAAATATCGCGTCAGTGGCGCCATCATAAACAAAGTTAAAGCCAGAGGAAGTACATGAACCGCGCTATAAATACTACACTTTGTTAGTTTCCAATATATACGAGTATATATATATATATATATATATATATATATATATATATATATATATATATATATATATATATATATATATATATATATATATATATATTGCATTTTGCTGGTGTTTCAGCCTGTTCTTTTCTCTTCTGCTTGTTGTAAGAGCTTCTTTTCTGATCTGAGGTCTCGCCTTAGGAAGCATCGCCACTTGATACGATCGGCCGCTTCATACTCTCGGGTTGCTGGATTTATGTCAAGTACCTTCATATCTCTCTTGTACACATCTTCAAGCTTCAGCTGCTGTCGCCTGGCTGTTATTTTGTCCTCTACCAGTTGTTCTTAGAAAATATATGTGGGGATGCGACCATCTTCCATGCGGCGGACATGGCCAAGCCAGTACATTCTGCACTATCTAACCAGTGTGTACATGCTCTGAAGGCCAGCATTTGACAGCACCCCGTCATTTTGTCCTTCCACGAAATACCAATGATGTGGCATAGACACCATAGATGGAAGATATTGGGCCTTCTTTCTTGCTTAGCGTAGGTTGTCCATGTCTCGCTGCCGTACAGAAGAATGCTGGTGACGCAGGTATTATGTACCATAGCTTTGTTCTCATTGTGAATTTGAAGTTTTCCCGAACAAGTAGCATAGCAACAAGTGTAAAAATGTTCGAATCGAATGTTAGCTTAATAATTTTGCTACACGGATTCCTAGAGCGATAGCTTTTACAGGATACGTAAGCCGAAATAAGAGTTACTTACCCTGACATAGGGACATTTCTGTTGTCTAGTTTTTTTTTCCTTCGTTTTTTCTTACGAGTGCCTGCCAAATGCAGGTTTATGTTTATTATTTACCATTCCCGCGCCTTAGATTCACTCATTCTTTATCTTCAGATCTCAAACGCGTAGTCCGTTGCTGTCAGAGTTTAACGAAAGCCCTTTTCTCGCAAACTCGGGTCAACCAGTGCTCGCTCAGCCGGTCTGATGATTATGAGTTTGCTGGTTTAATAAATGTTTGCGTTGTAATCTACTGACGGAAGCTCTGACGTTTAATAACCTTTTGTCGTCTGGTCATCAAAAATTATGCACTGTAGCGAAAGGTTTTAATGAGTGTAGTAGTCAGTAGTAGTTACTGCAAGAACAGAAGATGAATTCTGTCTGACAAGAATGTAGTCCCAGAGTCAGAGAAGAACACTGGTATCACAGGATAGTCACGGCTGTGAAGGTCTCTGCTTCAGATAGTATTCAGATTAAAGTCAGAGCCTAAGATTCCACATTGCTATGTAACTAACCTATGATAATTCATTAAATTCATTAAAAATCAAAAATGCAAAATTATAAATATGACAAGTCAGAGAATCACAATGAATGAATCATTTATTATTTACATCATTCTTTTGTATTCTTTTTGTGTAAAGTATGGATGATGAAAATGATGAAAAGGGGAATGAATAAAATTTAATTACAACTTTACTTAATAGTTGAGTTTCACTCAGTAATTAATTAAGAAGTCCTGTCTGGAATATTTAAAATAACATACAATGTTCATTCAAATGTTCCTTTATTACTAAAGTTATATCTTGTCTATTCTAGTAGTGCAGAACTGATATTCTCATCCCTACATACTAGTCACTTGTATTTCCCAATGCAATAAAAGTTCCTCTTGCTTTTTGTATTCTTATTTTGATATCACTGTCTGTCCCTCCACTTTGTCTATATTGCTGCCAAGATATGTGTACGAATCTACATTTTGTATTGGTGATTCTTCAAGTTTAACCCTGTTATCATTATTTGCATTCATTCTCATTATTTTGGTCTTTTCCCTGTGTATTTTCAGACCCAATTGCTGTGACCTCTCATCGAGTGTTTTCAGTTTGTCCTGCATCTGATCACAGTTATGTGACAGAAGAGCCAAGTCGTCAGCAAAATCCAGATCATCCAACTGCTTAATCAGAGTCCACTGGATTCCATTTCTGTTGTGTGTTGTCGATGTTCTCATAACCCAGTCTATTGCTAGTAAGAAAAGAAATGGAGTCAAGAGGCATCCCTGTCGCACTCCCGTTCTTATACCAAACGGTTCTGTAAGCTGTCCTTCATGAAGAACTCTGCATGTCATGTCTTCATATGTTTTCTTTTTAAATTAATGCTCTTCAGGGGAACTCAAAAATGCCTCAACAATTTCCAAAGTGATTCTCTGTCTACACTGTCAAATGCCTTTTCGTAGTCCACAAATCCGATGTATAGTGGTGAATTCCATTCCAGACTTTGTTCAACTATTATTTTCAAAGTGGCTATCTGGTCTGTACAGGATCTGTTTTGTCGAAAACCTGCTTGTTCATCTCTCAGTTTCTTGTCTATGGACTCTTTTAATGTCTCAAGGATAATCATGTTTAATACTTTTCCTGGCACTGATGGTAACATTATTCCTCTATAATTTGTGCACTCTTGTAAATTTCCCTTCTTAGGCAACTTAACCAGATATCCTTCCTTCCATTCTGCTGGTATTTCTTCCTTTTCCTAGACTTTACCAAGTAATTTATGTAACATCTATGTAGCCGTGTCGATATCTTTGATGGCCTCTGCTAGAATGCCATCAGGTCCAGACGCTTTTCCATCTCTTAGAAGCTTTATGGCTTTCTATATTTCTTCCTTCGTTGGTCTTTCACCGTTAATAGTAGCTCTTCTTCTGCTGGCTGGATGTCCGGGGGTTTTTGTGGAGCTAGTCTATTGAGAAGGTCCTCAAAATATTCTGTCCACCTCTTCATTTGCTCTTGTATATTGCTGAGCAGTTTTCCATTCTTGTCTTTTATGAGGCAACTTGTTTGCTCGTATTTCCCAGTTAGCTTCTTTGTGCTAGTATACAGTTCTCTCATAGTTCGTTTGGCTGCAGCATCTTCTGCCTCTCTTGCCAACTCCTCGATATACTTCCTCTTGTCTCTTTTGATACTTCTTTGTTTGCTTCTGTGTACACTTCTTGAGCCTTGGCTTTGGAACTTCTGGTTTTGCTTGTGTTTAAATCTGCTTTCTTGTTTTTTTTCTTCTGTCTTTTATCTTATTGATGGTTTCCTAGAGCGATAGCTTTTGCAGAATACGTAAGCCGAAATAAGAGTTACTTACCCTGACCTAGGGACATTTCTGTTGTCTAGTTTCTTTTTTCCTTTGTTCTTTATTACGAGTGTCTGCCAAATGCAGGTTTATGTTTATTATTTACCATTCCCGCGCCTCAGATTCATGTTGTTATCCAAGCTTTTTGTTGTCGTTACTTTTCCTCAGTATTTCTTCACATGTCTCAATCCATACAGTTTTGATTTGCTGCGAATAGTCTTCTGTATTCTCTACATCTTCCAGCTGTCGGAGCACTTGGAATTTGTTGGATATTGTGACCGCAAATTTGTCTCTTGTTTCTTGATTTCTTAGATGTCCTACATTAAATTGTTGTCTACAATTTTGCATTGTTGCATATCTCTTGGTTTCATTTTTTCTTTGGATATCAGAAGGTGGTGATCTGATGCCACATCTGCTCCTCTATATACCTTTACATCCTGCAATGATGATCTAATCTTCTTGTTTATGCATATATGATCAATCTGATTTTCTGTTCTATGGTCTGGTGATATCCATGTTGTCTTGTGTATTCTCTTATGTGGAAACATGCGTCCTCCTATAGCCAGTTGATTTGAAGCACAGATGTTTGAGAATAGTTCCCCATTTTCATTCATTATTCCTAGCCCATGTTTTCCCATGACTTCTTCAAAGCCGGTGTTGATTGTACCTATCTTTGCATTCATGTCACCCATCAAAATTGTGATGTCTCTTCTTTTTACATTCTCCATAATTTCCTATAGTCTAGTATAAAATGCTTCTTTCACAGACTCTTCTTTGTCATTAGTTGGTGCATAACATCGGATTATATTTACATTTATTTTCTTTTTAGCTGCTTTCGTTATGCTGGCTCCTTTATCTTCAATTTTCTCCAAAACGAAATAACGTAGCAACCTTTCCGTTGACATGCATATAGCTGACCTTCTTCTTCAACAAACGAGACTAATATAAGGTCTTTACATCCATCGAGTTTCTTTTAATTCATAAGTTTACGTACGCCTATGAACAGATCTCTCCTTTTTTTCACACGCCATTACGACCCTCGTCACCGGCGAAAGAGAGCTGCGTGCATTTGATTGACGTATTTTCGTCTTCCAAGAATAATCAAGGAATGTGTTTACAACACGGGACATGTACGTCCATGTAGTACTGTAACTTTGGTTAACCACTAAGGCGGTGAAGGTAACTTCTACTTATGCGAGTCCAAATTTGAGTTCGGATAGACGAATTACTTCGATTTATCCGAAATTTCTGTTTTTGAGAATTCAACTAAACCGGAGTTGTTTTTTTTAACAAAGCCAAAGAACAGATTCCGTCAGGACATTCAGAAATGCTTCAGTTTAAGCACAATTTGATTTAAGCAAGTTCCCCTTAAGTACACGTATATACATACATACATACATACATACATACATACATATATATATATATATATATATATATATATATATATATATATATATATATATATATATATATATATATATATATATATATATATATATGTAGACAAACACAGGCATACTGTAATATTTGAAAACAAATTGCCAAAGGGAATGCAATGATGGTTAACTCTCTGTGTACTTTTTTCCGAGAGAGATAGAGAGAGATAAAAAAGGTGACCAAAATGGCTGATGAATGAACTTTAAGGAAAAAAATGTATAAACAATCTGCAGAAATTATATACGTTCCTCGTCATTGTAAGCTCCTCTCATTCTCTCTCTCTCTCTCTCTCTCTCTCTCTCTCTCTCTCTCTATTAAAAAGTCTCGGTGTCTTTCTCTCTGGATGTGCATATGTATATGTGTCTCTCAATCTCTATCTTGATATTACTTGTACCGCATTCTGACTTGATATTTTTATTTTCACTTTGTATTTCCTATTTGCCTTTTCAATAGTAAACTGTGATGAAGTGGTCCGCTTTTCTTCAACTTCTACTTTTTTCATCATCATTCTCATGTTATGTCTCCTCTCTTTACTCTATCAGTATTCTTTAATCACACCTTGTATATTTCTTACCCATGCGTTTTGATAAAACGTTATCATTTAGAACACACCTGATTTGATAGACAGCTAATGTACAACTCGGGTCATTGCAACATGGGTGATATGAAAATTTGTTTGATAGCTTAATCCTCGGTTTAAACACCCGAATATTGTCGCACTGTTATACTGGGCGGGTCATCAATTGTCGAATCGCTACACTAAGATGGGGATGGCCATGGTATGTTGTCAACAAGGTCTTCAGAAACTGGCTTGTTAAGAAAGAAAGTGACCTAGTCGATATAACGACAAGAAAATGAGAGAGTGAATGCTCCTCACTAGATAGTGTTTTATAATAAATCATGATGAGTCTTCGGCATCCCTACGACATTATCTTCTTTCCCTGAGATCTCGATAAAGAAAGAAACCTCCCGAATGAAGGATTGTGTCTATATGTAAATACTAAACACAGACATCACGAGTGATACCATTAAATAATGAATTAATTAATGATCAATATGGCTATAGGTTTATTTTTAAAATATATACACTTATAGGGTTAGCAGAAAGTAAAAAAAAATTATTGTGGAAAGACAATTCACGTATGAAATGTAAAAATGTACTGAATTAAATATGGTAGTGAAACTAGGAAAATAGTGAAATGATGACATATTAAGTGTTGCCACAGTGATGATACATCTAGACTGTCCATGAGTCTTTCAAATTTCCTCAACTGTATGGTTATACGCTGGCACGCCCCGACTGTCCATTGTCGATGTCAGTTTCACCGTGTGGGTTATTTCCAAGCCTAGTACTTATTGATGAAAACGTTTGCACTTGTAGCAGAGAGAACTTGTAAGATGTAATGTCCATCAATGCTTGGAAATCTCTCTTGCGTAGACAAACTCTTCACATTAGTCTCAAAAAGCTGTCTGCTGTCTGATCTTGAACATGCCCTGATTTGACTGGAGCGCTTTCCGAAAAGATCTTCTGGTAATTAGTGTGTTTCGTGCAATGAAGCTTGATTAAATGAATCTGCGTCGTGCATTACACGGTCTGAGTAGATAAAGTCTCATTATGCACTGACGCATTGAGTAACTAAAATTTGGTTCAGGCTATAAGATTTCGAGCGATTTTAATTATATATATATATATATATATATATATATATATATATATATATATATATATATATATATATATATATGAGAGAGAGTGAATGCTCCTCACTAGATAGTGTTTTATAATAAATCATGATGAGTCTTCGGCATCCCTACGACATTATCTTCTTTCCCTGAGATCTCGATAAAGAAAGAAACCTCCCGAATGAAGGATTGTGTCTATATGTAAATACTAAACACAGACATCACGAGTGTTACCATTAAATAATGAATTAATTAATGATCAATATGGCTATAGGTTTATTTTTAAAATATATACACTTATAGGGTTAGCAGAAAGTAAAAAAAAATTATTGTGGAAAGACAATTCACGTATGAAATGTAAAAATGTACTGAATTAAATATGGTAGTGAAACTAGGAAAATAGTGAAATGATCTGAGATCTCGATAAAGAAAGAAACCTCCCGAATGAAGGATTGTGTCTATATGTAAATACTAAACACAGACATCACGAGTGATACCATTAAATATATATATTTACGAACCAACGTGTAGTGCTTTAATGTGACTCAAGCTATAAGTTTTTTTAACGAGTTGAACTTGATATATAGATATATGCACATCACTTGTGCATGTTTGAACTTGATACACAGATGAGTAAAATGCTGCGCCACTGACGTATACAAAAGCGGGCGTGGATAAAAATGTCCTATCTTGCGAATGCTGCTACCCGGACGTATGCTGTTCTAGCTTCTTTCTAATTAGATGCCAAACATTTAGTGGATAGACTCAGATTTCTTCAGGGCTGAAGACACAAAGTGGCTTTATAAGTTTCTTATTTAATATCAATAGTTGACTTTCTTTTTATCTTATTCATCACTGTTGCTTCTTCGTAACTGATCACTCTGTTTTTACTTCTCATATTTGACGACATGGCATGAGACGCACATGGTAAGTGCTAAAAATATTGAGCTTGAAAGTATGTGCTCACTTCAGCCTTTAGTTATGATCTACTAATTTAAATGAAGGTGACGTATATAAAAACAAATCACTTCTTAACATTATAAGGCATAAAGGAAAACAATTTTGATTAGACTAACGATTAACAAATAGAAGTAATGAAAAAATGGTCCATCGCACATTTAGCTATAGGGCTAAGTGCAAAAAGGCGATCTTTAATAATGAAAAAGAAATATTATTAATAATTTTTCTAAAGTCAATACTGTGACAGAATTTCCCGTTCTTTTTTCCTCGTGTTCATGTTTCCCTCCATCATTATTGATCAACCTCTCATTTTGTGTACTGAGTTCTTGGCGCCACTCTTTGTTTACATTTTCTTCCTGTAATTCATGAAATGCTACAGAAGGATGTTGAGAATACCCTGGACAGAAAAAAAAGACCAACAGAGAAGTACTGCACTCACTAAACGTACAGGAACATTGGCTCCTAAATACCATCGCAATAAGGAAGCTGAAATTTTTCGGTCATATAAAAAGACATAATAGCCTGGAAAAAACAGTGATGGAAGGCATGGTCCCTGGAAAAAGGGGAAGGGGTCGACCTAGACGACGGTGGACCCAGGACATCACAGAGAGTCTGAACTTGTCTTTGGCTGATGCAGGTCGACTTGCCCAGAATCGTGATGCGTTCAGAGCAGCTGTAATGGAGACAAAGTTCTGGAAAGAATACGTCACATGATGATGATGATGAATTCATGTCATGTCCGGGTTTAATTGGCCATCCCTTGTGAGATTAGACACATGTGTTTATAGGAAGATAATGACAGTGAGTGGGAGCGCCAGATTAGTGCGTAAGCAAACCTTGAGATGGCCACCATCAGTTGTCTAATCACTGATAATATTTTCTGTCGGTCAGGTTTACTGCTTGACAGTTGTTATCTTGCACAGGAAATTTCAATCTGGTGAGAGATTATATTCACGCACTTACAATAACTCATGGGATTTGTAGCAGGTAAATGATATTCCAGGCAAGATTGGTTGCAGGCAATAGTTACGATAATGTGTCCATATGGAAAGATGTTGTCTGGGATAGATCTATGAAGTGGTGTGTTGTAAACATGTCGGAAGAGAGAATACCTTAAATGGGAAGAGACTTGTAAAATTCCCATCTTATGTGTCACGCAGGAATTTTTCGTAAGAGGGTAGTGGGAATTTACCTCTACAAATATATTCAAGTTTCATGCTATTTGTTTGGCATTTGAAATATTAAAATACAACATTTATGATTGAAGCCTTGTCAAATAGTAGTAAAGTGAATGAGTGAGCTGAATGTTGCTTATAATCTAGCACATTCTGAGTCTAAGGCACTGATAATTCAACTCGTCAAGAAGACAGTCAAACAAGCAAGAATAAGAAATAGAACCAGGATTCTACTTTAAAGACCCGAACAACCTGTTTGAGCATCTTGTGGACTTACACCGCAAAAAAAAAAAAAACTCTCATACCTTTATTAATACAGAAAGCCCGGAATCCAAGGAACTTGAACGCAAAGTCATAGGGGATTTATTTTTGAAGTAATACCACAGACCACGTGTAACAGGCATCTTAACCAAGTTGCCGAAATTACTTCTCTGAGCCAGAAGTCTGTTTGCCCAAAAATATTTGGGGTAAGTTGGTAATTTCATAATTCTGTATTTTGTATTATTAACATGTGAAAATTGCTAGTGGATGTCCAAGTCGTACGAGGCTGGCAACATCAGCACATATAATGATGGTTTCATGAACCACCACTGCAAATGCTGGTGACTGCTTCAGGCGGGTTTCTCATAGAGAACAAAAAGCAGAGTTAGTCCCAAGTTTTATATGGAGCAGGGAGTGGATGATGACAGAAATAATGTACATAATAATTATACTAAACTTTTCAACCAGGGCATAAGTATATGTAGCAAGAGAGGCAGAGATAGACCAAGAAGCACATGGAGAAGAGAGCTGGAAACAGAGGTAAAAATGATGAGGAGAACATGGAAAGAACTTGAGATGATGGCACGTGACAGGAGGACTTGGCATGTGTTTGTTGAAGGCTATGCTCCTTTGGCAGTGGAGGGTTATGAAATAAGTATATGTAAACATTTTTTATATAAATGCAATGGATGTTTTCCGCTCACTGGGATTAACATTAATACTCAGAGAGGGTAACGTTCTTAGGCAGATAATATGGTGGAACGAAAAGTGGGAGGAGGGGGGGAACCTGATTTTCGTGTCAGGGAACCCACTATATTTGTTTCTCTCTTATTTCATGATACTAGTCGGTGGTTCCAATTAGTGTGGTACAGTGGCCTTCAGTCAAAGCTAGACACCATCATCAGACGGGTCTTAACAGACGCCATCTTCGTAACTACCCCACGATACGAATGACAAGTTACAATCTCCAGCCTTGGCCAGTGGCAATAGTGAACCAGTCCACAATCTACAAGGAACAAGCATCGGCTGGAGCAGAAGCCAACCGACATCCTACTGGCAGCTAAGTACCCACTTAAAGCTGCCAAGTGAACTTTAATAACGAAATTCCCTAAACAGTTCAAACCATCAACTGTGATAAGTTTTTAAAGGAATATTTAATATATCACCCCCCCCCCCCCTATTTATTTTACGTTTTTAACTATAATTGATTATTAAATGTGTTATCTGTATGTATACAAATGTATAGTTTAATTAGTCATTTTGAGTCAACTGCTCCCATTTGTCTCGGTCATTTTAAATACATAAAATAGAGCTACTGAAGTAATATTTTACTGATTTAAATCAGTTGGTGGTTCATGAAAATGGGCTAAAGTCTTACTCTTCATAGAAGGTCAGGGAAGATAGAAAGTTTACACGGTCTGGATCCAATCAGCCGTAGTACTTGGTTTCTTAAATTCATGTGAGGCTCCCTTGAATTGAAGCACCATTCTTCAATTCACATCTCTGCCAAAAGTAATCTTGAGCTAAAGATAGATACCTTTGAAGACTCTCAGTAGATACCCGGAGGTTTGGCCATTGTTGGACCATCACTGCACAGCAAGGGGAGTAAGCCCGTGACACAAACCTTGTTTCCCCTTTCGCGAATTCCTTAAGAACACAAATAGAATTAAATTCCACTGGATTTAAATTATAATCCACACTAGAATTAAATTATGGAACTGGCTAGGAACTGTGGGAAAGTTCACTTCCTCCGCGAACGTTGTCAAACGTACTGACTTGAGCTCCGCATCAAATTATATTTTGGAATCGCCAATGTGTGACATTTCTTAGGCTGTGTCATATAACTCCACCCTTTGTCCACTAACTCGTCTTCTCTCTTGCAATACCACGTCCGATTGCTTGCCCCCGAGGTCAGGCCTTGTGGGTGGACTTTTGCAACAGAGTATTTGCTGTATGCATGATATCAGGTGATAAGAAAAGCGGTGGCTTGTGATTAGTCGCCTGATGAGATAAATTATGTACTCCTTATCACAAAATTATTTTTCTTAGCAACCCATTGCGTTTCCCCTTTGTAGCTTTCATGGCAATCAGGCTATTGTTTTGTTTTTGTATGCCCTATAGGCTGTTTTCTTTATTCCATATCTTCATTGTCTCACCACGTGGACAAATCTTTTTTCTACTGCCGCCAAAAATATACAGTATTGTAACAAGCACTCATCTGCGTATTTCTTCCATATGGCTTAGTCTCGCAAGTTCGTTTTCAATCGCTCCTGCTGAACATGTTTTTTGTTCCCAGATGTGGTGACAGTAATAAGATAAAATCTTGTTCAGTTGGCTGATGTTATGATTATACATCATAAGTTTCGAACTAGCTACTGCAGTGCGTGACTCAAATTCAGGTGGAGAATAATAATGAATATGCTTGAGCAAAGAAAATTTACACAAGTGAAAACATATTCCAAGAATAAATACTGTAGTCAATAATATATGTTGTGCA
The DNA here is from genome assembly GCA_024509875.1 of Oreohelix idahoensis. Lineage (NCBI taxonomy): Eukaryota > Metazoa > Mollusca > Gastropoda > Stylommatophora > Oreohelicidae > Oreohelix > Oreohelix idahoensis. The sequence goes on along the minus strand of JAMPIV010001034.1, from coordinate 35,738 downwards.
GCTGTTAAACCGCTAATTGTCAGCATTCGCCAGAGCAATATATTTGAAAGTCTTGAAGAAGTTATGTAAGGACGGCAAACCATCTGTCAGAAGAGTTCAGGACCACCACTGGTCTAAGACAGGGTGATATCCTGTCACCTTGTCTTTTCATACTCCTCATGGGCGATGTCATCAAGGCATGTAAGGAGAGGTCAAGAAAGTATGCAGTGGGTTACTGGAAGATGAGACACGTCTGTATTTCCGTGCTGGCCTTTGCTGATGATGTTGTCCTGATTGCTAAATCAGAGGCACATCTTCAATCCAACCTGCAAGTCTGGAAGGAAGAACCGGAGAAGAGAGGGATGGTCATAAGCAGCTCTAAAACAAAAACAATGGTGATATCACTAGAGGAAAGAAGGCAACAGATTAAGTTGGGAGAACAGGTCCCGGAGCAGGTCAACCACTTTAAATACCTTGGAGCTGTCATAGACCGGGAGAGAGGCATCAACGAAGAGTTGGCTACCCGAAGAGCAACAGCTGGGAGACTTTTTCAGGCCATAAATCGAGGACTCCTCATCAAATGAGAAGTTGGTAAGAAGACGAAGATGGCTGTATACCGCTCTACCCGTGTCCCAGTCTTGACTATGGAAGCGAGTCATGGACAATGACTACAACCCACAAAAGCCAGATCCAAACCTCAGAAATGAGGTATCTGAGGAAGGTGGTTGAAATAACAAGAAGATACATAGTCCGCAACCAGAAGATATGTCAAGGCCTAAAATCCCAACCCCTGCAGACCCAAGTAGAACAGTCCCAACTACGATGGTTTGGTCCTGTCTGCAGAATGGGAGAAGATCGGCTACCACGACATGGATGGGAACCTAATAGCCAAGGATCCAGACCTCCAGGACGACCCAAAGTCCTCTGGGAGGACAATATTAGACAATCTTTGAAGGACCGAAGACTAGAATGGAATCGGGCCAAGGGAAAAACAGCAGATGGGATAGTGTGGCTCTCTCTCTTCCAAACCTCTACACCTCACGGTAGAAGAGGAACGACTAAGTAAGTAATATATTTGCAGCATGTCACTTAGAGAAAACTGCTATGTTTCCTGGCTCTGCATAAATTATTCTTCTTCTTCTTCCTTCTTCCTCGTTCGCCCTGAAAAGGACGGTGGTTGCGTTGTGTCTGTTTACGCCGTAGCTGTGATATCTGCACCTTTCGGTCGACATATCCGACTTCAGCACGGCATTTTTTAGGGACCGGGTTTGCCTTCCCATTTCGATCCGTACTCGCTCAGCCAGACTGCACTGCTGCAGACTGTTTCCAGGACCACCACGTGGAGGTGGAGTGCGGTCTTGACCAGCTCTGGTTCGCTGGTCCTGATGCAAGCAGTCAAGCTATGGGTCGCTGACTGCATTCACTATTGCTGCATCTTTGGGTCCCATAAATTATTCTGATTTCTGGAATACTTAACAGTCTACTCAAATGTATCTATACCGGTCCCAACTCTCTGTGATTTCCACTGCGTAAAATAAAACTCTCTGGTATTTCGCTGTTGAAAATATGTCAATGTATTTTTACTGTCAAAAGTAAACAACGGTGAAATCTGCTTCATCACCATTGGTAGAAGGTCAGTCTCTAATAAAACTATTGGTTGATTACGGAACTAAGTACAGGACTAAGGACCAAATGTCTAACAACTAATCAAAACGCAGGATCTAACAAAGCCAGTCAGACTCAAAAGTATATAAAACCCCGAAACAACTCAAACACTGAGGTGAAAGCATAAAAAGAATAACGTGGTGTACGCCGGCGATTGAAAATGAACCACTTCGAAATATGGTTGAAAAGCAGATAAGATGCTCTTAGGGTGGAAACCTAACAGACCATAACAGAGAATAAAACTGCAAATGTACAGTATAATACAAGCAAGATAAAGAGTAGCTTAAGTGCCGAAAAGGTTCGTATTCGAAGAACCATGCGGGGCTCTGGGACTGATACAAAGGTAAAGGAACAGGACAACCAGCTGTCTCCCTGGTCACACAAAGGGTGCTGGGAGCCTCTAAGTCCCAGCATCTGGATGTCCTCAACTCCGAAACGCGGGATTTGATGTGCCTGAAATCCTCCTATCCTCTTGGGACTTTTCCACGTATTAACTGGTTGCGGATTCCCAAGTCCATCTCCACGTACACAAAAGTGGCAATATTAATAGTAATAATCATAAAGGTAATACTATTTAAGGAAAACAAAATGAAAGAAAAAATCAAACCTTGGTAATAATTAATAAATAAAAACAAACACACCATAAACAAAAAAAAAAAAAAATAAATAAACCACACATTTATTTAAAAAAAAAACACCCCAAATAACGACTCATAATTACGGATAAACAATAAAGTAATACAAACAACAATATATGTGAAAACTGTCATTAACAAAAATGAGAAAACAACAAATGTTAATATAAACTGTCACAATCAACATCAATCAACTGCAAATAACGATTGGCATTTCAAATATAACACAAAATGAAAATAAAAGGATACTAAATACCCTAATTATAACCGACAAGTTGGTTGAAAGGGGTAGACCAAAATGGTGATTAGCGGAGACAAATGGTCATCTGATGCTAGTCCGCTCTCCTCCCACTTCCATTAAAAAAAGAATTAAAAAATGTCCGCTTTCAAATGGAAGCATATACAGGAGACAGGCTGCGATCTGACTTGAACGCTTGCTAAGCTATAGCTTATAAGCCATACAGTCTTCGAAAGCAGTTATGTTCTAGGTTATGTTTATGTATCATTTAGTATAATATTCTGAAAAATATCTTAGAGTTATGTAAAATTGATGTGATTTTGGGGTAGTGCCACAAGAGCAAAGATCTGTTGGACCAATCCTGTACTGGAGAGAACAATTCTAAGCAACCCGGCCAATAATATAATGATATCAGTGACAAATGCCAAAAAACATTTACGTTCTTGAACTTGAAATAATTTTGAAAAACGGTCATTAACTGATATATTTATATATATATATATTCTCTTAGGTCATCCAGGTCTGCATTATTCTGGCTCTTTAGCGTTGCAATCACTGTAAAGAAAGCAACCTGTCTTTCTGTGCTTTTCTCTGTCATTAGGATCTCTGCTGCTGCAGTGTTCAAGGTCTTTGCCTCTGCTCTGAAATTACTGGAGAATTTTCATATTCCCAATGGCAGCTTTTTTTGTGTACCAGTGCTTAAGCTGAGCAACACTCCTCCACCTCCATCTTCTGTTGCATTTGTTTCTAAACCATCTGTCTAAGCCTGGGTCCGGGTGTTGCTTGGTTAATGTTTCTCTATGTATTTTGTCGTTATGGCTTTTCTCTCTGTTGAAGTCTGGCTCTTCTTTTTCGCAATACCATTTTGTCAAAATTAGCTTGTTTCAAGTAGAAAAGGAATTAAACAATGTGTTAGAACACGAAACCAGCTGTGTTTTTATCAAATGAAAAGTAAGTGAACACGACAACATGCCTATGAATTATACTTCTCGATAGATTATATGCTTCTTAGCCGGGTACCAGATTAAAATAAAAATATTACAGAACTCAAATTTGTTTTACGGATATTTATATTTGTAATTAGAGAATAATTTTCGATCCAGCAGAAAACTGGAATTTAAGTCTTACCAAAGAAAGGCAAGTTATCCAATTAAAATTTAATTATGGGAAAACAATGAGGCACAGATAATCAAACCGGGGACTGGGCCGTCAAAACAGGGGTGTCTGGTAACTTTACTTATATCTCCTAAATATCAGACTTTTCTCCACACAAGAATCAGCATATCAGCTCTAGAACCACAGCCGTCAGCAAATCTCTTCTCAGCACAATCACTGGCTGAATTTACTAGCCTTCTGTGATCATAACAACTAGCTGATCCTTTATTTCTCCTATTTCCTGGCTTCAGTCCCGGGACTATAATTTCGGGTCTCTCAAATAAAGTCACTTGTAGACAGTTTCTCATATTCAGTAATTTACTGTATGCCAGCTAACTTTGTTCTGTCTCTACCAACGATTACTGTAAATCTACATTATGATTCAGCAATACATCTCTACACCATATTTATAGCAAAATATCATCTCTTCGCTCAATGTGTGTTCTGTTTTCAGACAGGTATTACATCAGAGACTTTCGTCACAGCAGTTAGTAATTGAGCTTATATGTTTGAATTGCCTCTATCGTCCCTCACGTGTCAGAAATCAATTATGCCTTTTTCATGGGCGTTAAAGGATACCCGTGCGCTGGTAACAGATTCCACTGAACATCAGGTATACGTGACCGATTTTAAAGTTCTTCTCCATTACTTTTTTCCTGTTTAGATATTTAAGGAAGCTTTTTTCACTCCTTCTTTATCAGCCCTTTTCCATTCTACCTTCTATGATTCTGTCTTTCAGCAGATAAAAAAATCTTGAACGATTAACTAATCGATTAATCGATATATATATATATATATATATATATATATATATATATATATATATATATATATATATATATATATATATATATATATATATATAATATACTGAAGCACATTAAAAACGCACCACCTGATTAATCCAGGAACAGAGTGTGAAATGTAAATATAAGTGTTTACAAGTTTACATATTTGGAATCTTTATTCATTTTCCTATGAAAATACAGGACTAAGGACCAAATGTCTAACAGCATGGGCTGGTCATTAATTTGTACATTTGATTGTTATGAAATTCATTGCATTCTGTGCAGGCAAGGGAGAAAACCAAAATGCAACCAATAAAAAAATTCATTCACACTATCCTCAGTATCTGGTATGTCCACCGTGTGCTTGCAAACAAGCTTGGCAGCGGCTTCGCATGGAACGCACAAGTCTCTGAAGGAAATTCCAGGGAATCAAGTCCCATTCACGTGTTAGAGCAGCTTCGAGCTGTTGCAGATTAGCTGGAGAACCTTGCCTGTAGACTCTGCGTCCAAGCTCGTCCCACAGATGTTCTATAGGGGACATGTCTGGTGATAGGGCTTGCCAATCAATCGTCACAATGTTCTGCTGCTTTAGATATTGCTGCGTAATGCATGCGGTGTGCGCACGTGCGTTATCCTGCTGGAGAAGCTGCAAGTCTGGATATATTGTGAACGCAGGAACAACCAATGCATCCAGAACCTCATCTCGATATGTCACAGCATTAACATTTCCAAGGAAGACGTGAAGAGGCAAGCGGTGGTGAAAACTGAATTCTCCCCACATGTGAATACTGCCACCTCCAAATCGGTTGTGATGACGAACACAGCAATCTACAAAGCGCTCTCCACACCGTCGACAAATCCGCATACGTCCATCAGCAAAGGCTATGTTGAATCTGCTCTCGTCTGTGAATAGGACAGAATTCCACTGCAGTCTAGTCCATCTGACATGTTGCTCTGCCCATTGCAGGTGCTGCTGACGATGTCTGTGAGTCAAGTTTGGCCCAACATAAGGTCGTCTTGCAATAAGGCCTGTATCTCTGAGTCGTCGTATGACTGTCATTCGAGAGACTTGCCCACGTCTACCCACTATTGCTCTTGCTGTTTGACTTGCCGGGAGAGAACGATTCCTTAGGTGACTCAGCACAATATGACGATCTTGCGCAGGGGTAGTAACTCGTGGTGGGCCACTCCGAAGTCTATCCCGGGCACTGCCAGCGGTTCGGTAACGTTCATTGAGACGTACAATAATGCTGTGGTGGCAATTCATCCTTCTGGCAATGGCTCGCGAGCTCATTCTGGTCTCCAACATACCAATGGCTCGTTGGCGGTCGTTTTCAGATAGTCGTGACATTTCAAGCACATGTACTGAGTGTTTTGTCTCAACGGCCTTTTTATACCGAGTGTACTGCCACAACGCGTACACATTTTCAGGGTCATAGCTGTTGGGAATCGTGTTGCACGTGTAACTTTCATTGTTTTCATGTAGTCTGTACACAAACTCCTGGGTTGAATCATGCACTTTCCATTCCAGCAGCCATTCGCTCGCTACCTCATGACAAACACGGGGAAAATCCATTCCCACACTTTTTTTTCCAGCTTCTCGGCATCAGTATATATAATAGTGGTGCGTTTTAATGTGCTTCAGTATATATATATATATATATATATATATATATATATATATATATATATATATATATATATATATATATATATATATATATATATATATATATATATATATATGTGTGTGTGTGAGATGGGGCCGTAAAGACATCCCGGCTTCCCCCTTCATGTTCATGGCATATTTATCGCCCATATATTTTCGATGTGCGCGCAGCCCACGTGAAGAGTCTGACGAAATAGAAGATATATTGCTGGGCCACATAATGCCTAAAAGTTAGTTGTGTGTTAAATTTGTGTTTTCGCTATTTCTAGAGCGATAATCGCGTGTGTTATTTGCGTGGCGCAATTAATCTCCGCAGCGCACTAAAGTTGAGTGATTAGCCTAGAGCCTATATAAAGAGATAGCTGGCGGCGAACGGAGCTATTTTGCAAATGCCGCCCAGAGAGAACAAACGAAGTTAGACACCAGAGCCAAGCTGTAAATGCCTTGAGCACACTATCAATCGAGCACAGGCTGGGTGTTTGTTTGGTGCTTGGTTTGTTGGTTTATTTGTTTAATGTTTGCTTCAGTGTGCTCTTAGTCACTGAATGGGTTGTAAAAATAAATACAGCCCCTGCCTTAAGAATCAGAGTTTTATTGTTGAATCGGGTCGGTTGCGAGTGTGCAAGAGAGTGATCAAATAGCACAACATCATCATCATCATCTCGCCCACCCTATCACAATTGGCGTTGTCGGCAGGATAGGCAGACAGTGACACCGAGCAAACAGCAAACGAGCAAATATAATAATGTAAACACCCAGCAGTGCGGCCTTGCAGCAAGATGGCTTCGATTAATGCGCATATGGGGGTAGTATACGTGGAGGTGCCAGAGGTAAGGCGATTTGATGGAAAGGCAAGTCCCACTTGGCAAGAGTTTGTGGAAGATGTAGAGGCCGTGTGGAAGATGGCGCCCTTTTGTGCAGAAGACAGGTAGACGTGATCTGGAATAACGTCACACCAATGGTCTCTAGGGAATTACGGATACGTGGCGGAGCCAAGGCCAGCCCTGAGCAGTTACTCAAGATAGTGGAAGAAGCCTACTGCGAGCGACCACTAGTCAATGAGATGACTAGGAATTTCCAGGCCGTGAGTCAGGGGCCTAGGGTATGTGCTGTTTCCTGTGAAGTCAAAAAGCCAGATAAACTGGTGCAGGTAGCCAGTGTAGAAGTTCTCTCTGAAAAGGAATCACTCGAGGCAGAAATATCGCTCCTAAAGTCCTAGCTAGCACAGATGTCACAGACCAGTTCGCCAGTACAAGAGGAGGTGCAGAGAAAGAGAGCACCATGCCAACCGCGGGAACAGCTAACGCAAGACGAGGAAGTGTGTCCGCAGGAACCTCAATTAGACCTTCTTGTATGTGAGAGTCAGGCTGTTGTCAAGGAAAGCTGTGAGCTGACAGCACCAACAAACGCAGTTGCACCGACATGGCGAAAAGGGATGTGCAAGTGGTATAGTGTCCATAGGGGATGGGGGTTCATCACGCCAGATGATGGAGGTATTGATGTATTCGTACATCAGACCAAGATCTTCAGAAAGGAATTCCGGAGTCTGGCGAGGAATGAACGAGTAGAGTTTGATAGCAAACCATCGGTCCAGGGCATGGAAGCAATTTATGTATGCGGCATTGGCGGTCAAGAGTGTAAAGGAAGTAGGAAGCGACCCATGGCACAGAGAAAGCCTACCAGGTTGAGGTGCTATAATTGTGGAGAGTTCTCAGGCCACATGGCAGCCAAATGCCCTCAAGGCCCTCTTCCAAAACGATGTTTTAGATGCAAGTCTACAGAACACTTGATAGCTGCCTGTCCTTCAAGGAGCTCTTTCCCTAGACGTACTGCCACAACCAGGTTGCCTACGGGGAATGTGGGCCACCGTCCACACAAAACGACTGTAAAACATGTCAGGAGCATTCCCCCTTCAAAGTCGACAGCTGCATGCACTGACAAGCAGATGTCACAAGCAAGCATCGACGCAGCACAAGTAGGCGAATCTTCTAGACCACATCAACTGCCAGCCCGACAACGTACAACTAAAGACATGACGACCAAGAGGGTCTCCAGCAGGGTTGTACCTATTCCAGAAGCTCAGCCCAAAGCATCGCCGCTCAGAAAGAGTCATGCGCAGCACCAACGATCTGAGAGGTTACAATTGAAGCGTGAGAGGTAGTGATGTTGTCGGGACGACACCAAAATCAAGAGGGAGATATGTGATGGGGCCGTAAAGACATCCCGGCATATTTATCGCCCATATATTTTCGACGTGCACGCAGCCCACGTGAAGAATCTGACGAAATAGAAGATATATTGCTGAGCCACATAATGCCTAAAAATTAGTTGTGTGTTATATTTAATAGTTGTGGTGAACTTCTAAATACAATATCTAAATTAGAATATAACAGTCTAGTGCATAAAGTCAAAGATAGGATAGTACTACAAATTTTCGGCGAGAATTATAGTCGTCGCCTACGTCTGCAGCGTATTATTTGATAACGCATTGACCGAACCAAAAAAGGGTACCCTATTTTTCAAATTCGTCCTTGAGACAAACGTACCACTTTCCAAGTTCAATGAAGTATTTGCCTAAAATACATTGTGGAAGGGAGGGGGACGGATAAATAACGAACGCAAATCACGTCTCACATTGTTTCTAAAAATAAAACCAACTTGCTAGCCTTGCCATTAGGCGGTTTTCAGAATGCGATGAAACGTTAGAAAATGTGGACACTACTGTTATGAAAACACGCTTAACTCTTATTGCGAATGACGTAATTAGCTTGAAAGTACATGGAAAAAGAAATGAACAGGAGGTAGTTTAAAAATAAACAACTAACATAGAAAAAAGATAGAATTTTGAACCACGCCACTTAGCCCCATAAAAATCATATATTCGTGTACCTGAAGACTTGTTGACCAAGATTATAATGTTAATTATCTAAATAGTCCATTAAATAATCAAATATTGGTAATAATACGTAAAGAATCGGAGATACTGTCATGTCAAGTCATGTCTGCTTAGATTGGTTAGCATATTTTTTTGGGGAAAAAATTAGGTCAAAGAAAGGCTAAGATAGTACGATGAAGTGGATTGGATGAAATTTGAAGGAAGCCGAAATATTATTGGCTAACCTAAATATACAAATGTAGTTGGTAATAGTAACACATAGAGGTTTGAGATATTTAAAAAAAAAATAAAGATTCATTCAAAAAAAGAGATGCTTGGTCTCATTGGCCAAAGCCTTTTACTTTAACGAAATAGTAGGCTGCTCGCTGCTATTTTTTCAAAATATTCTGAGGACAAGCAGCGATGAGCAGACTTGTGCTTTGTTTTAAACTAACTAACAACAGAAAGCAGACTGAACAGAGGCAGTGATGAAAGTGTGCCATATTCTATTGGCTAATTCATCGTTACTTGTTTATATTTCCTTGGTATGTGGTAAGATTGATTTTATTGACTTTTTAATTAAAAAAAAAGATTGTGTGAAAAAAGAAAAGGCCATGTAAAAGATTGTAATTAAATGGTTCCATGGCAGATTTAGGCATGGCCTAGATGTTGATCCATCATATAAGGGACTATCTAAGAATGTTTAAAACTACAGGCCATATATATGATGGTCATACAGGAACATTACACCTATCTTATTGCATGGAAAAGATTACTGCAGGAATGACAGAGGCGTGGCATCCATTAGGGAAGAGAAAAGAAAACTGGTACAATTTATTCCATCAAACTAAAGTGGACAAGCAGGGTTGTCCGAGAGAGCTGACCATGTTCTTTTGTATTGAATGTATGTTTACATGTAAATTAGGAGGAATTAGTTTGATATTAAGACCGAACCATAACTTGCATTGACAGGGGTTCCTGCTGGCACTTGTCTGGTGCTGGTACTCGATGATAGAGAAATTCAGCACGATTTCTAAGAGTCTCTGATACCTGATTGTATTAAAGAAGTTCAAGAGCAGAGGAGACTGAAGTGTTTGGCCAAACCAACTACAACTGCTGTAATTCCAGAATCCAGATAAGTTAAATATCTGGCCTGGGACAACTTATCACGACTAAAGAAAAAATCTCCTGTATAGAATAAAACGTCGTCCAAAAGACTAACATAAACAATTCTAGTGAAACAAAAGAACGGTGGGATGATGTAAATCCCCACCCTGCCTCCCAGTACCAGTAGTTAAATAAAGTAATTAACATCAACTTGAAAATTTGTAACAATGTACTATGGACATCCTGGAACAAGTCACGAGCTACGTATATCTTGGTCATATAATAACAGAAGATGGCAGATGTGAAACAGAAATCAAGAAGAGAATAGGAATGGCCAAAGCTACATTCAACAACATGAAACATATACTGACATCCAAACAGTTATCTCATAAATTAAAACTGAGAATCATAAAGTGTTATATATATTCTGCATTTCTGTATGGTGCAGAAACATGGACGATGAATAAGCATTTGGAAGAAAGAATTGAGGCTCTTGAAATGTGGATATATAGAAGAATGGGGCGTATCTCATGGAAAGAGATGAAAACAAATAAGGAGGTCCTAGAAAATCTAGGTATGAAAAGAGAACTAATGAGAGACGTCAAAGTTCGGCAGCTAAAATACTTTGGCCACATAAAAAGGCATAACACCTTGCAGAAGACCATAACAGAAGGGAGAGTTGAAGGTAAACGTGCAAGGGGAAGACAGCGCTATAAGTGGGAAGATAACATCAAGAGATGGACGGGAAAGAGTCTATCAGAGTGTACCACCAAGACAAGAGACAGAAGACGTTGGAGATCCATTACAGCCAACCTCCGTTGTGGAGATGGCAACTGATGATGATGATGATGACTATGGACATATTGTCTGTTGTATGTAAATATCTTTATATATATTTGTAAATATATCTATCCATCTAAATTGATTCTCATTGAACTGTAGTCCTGACCAAAACAACTTTAGGCTCAGGACCAATAAAGTTTAACAAAAGAAATTTTAAATATAAAATTTACCAGCTGGAGTTAGTTGAGTTTCTCATGGTATTTAGTATATGTTTGTATATGTTTTTGTATTGAGATTCTTTAACAACACTCTTACAATATCCTAGACACTTTATGTAGCTTTCAGTCACGCTAGTCAATAAAAATATAACTTAGAGTGAGTTCGTAGGGTGGTAACAAGAAAGGTACTCTGTAACACAGCTGTCCATTGTTTACCTCAGAGACCTTCACAGTTGATCTCACTCAAGTACAACTATATGCACACCATTCTTCTTAACATCTAAACCCACCACATATATTGGGGTCTCTAAGTCCGAGATTTGAATTTGGCATAGTTAGATGAATGTTTGAAATAGGAATCTCATACAGCATATATTAACTAACTCTAGGAATAAAAATTAGCAGTAGTATATAAATTCAAGATTGTATTACTAGTGTTAGTAGAGGTTAGGAACACCCCCTAAGAAAGATAAAAATAATTAAAAGGAGATTTACAGTGATAGGTTGTCACAGCCAGTAGTAATTATTTAATTATAGTTAGTATTTATTTTAGTTAAGTTTAAGATTGTCTTAGAACCTTATTAGACCTGCTTGAGTTAGAATGGCTGATTTAGCCAAGTTCAGATCTGCCGCTGTGCAGACTGCTAAAGAGATGGGCATGGATGGACCAGAGTTGGTCCAATATGTAACTACAGAATGCGACAAGTATATTGAAAGGGAATATAGGAAGTTAGCAGAAGAAAGAAAATTACAGTTAAAAATTGAGGCTGACAAAGAAATTAAGAGGCTGCAGATTTAGGCTGACAAGGAGGCTAGGGCATTGGAAGCAGATAGGGAAGCAGAGATTAAAAGGCTCCAATATGAAGAGAAGAAGTTGGAGGCCGAAGATAAGAGACTGGTTGCAGAAAGAGAAGAAAACAGACAGGCTGCTGAAAAGGAAGCAGAGGAAAAGAGACTGGCTGCAGAAAGAGAAGAAAAGAGACAGGCTGCTGAAAGGGAAGCAGAGGAAAAGAGACTGGCTGCAGAAAGAGAAGAATAGAGACAGGCTGCTGAAAGGGAAGCAGAGGAAAAGAGACTGGCTGCAGAAAGAGAAGAAAAGAGACTGGCCGCAGAAATGGAAGATAGGAGATTACAAAGGGAGCACGAGTTACGACTAAGGGAGTTGGAATTTCAAGGCCATACTCCTGAAAATGGTGCCAGCCCCTTTGCCTCAGATGCCACTGCTAGTCAGGGAGCCTCAACCTCAGCTATGGGTTTTCATGTAGACCATTTTGTTGAGAAAGATGATGTCATAGAAGGGTATTTAAGTAGATTTGAATTTTTGGCTACTACATATGGGTTAGAGAGAGAGAGGTGGAGCCTCAAGTTATCCCAGGGTCTTAGGGGAGCGGCTTATGAAGTTTTTGCCAAGATGAGCAGAGATGACCAAGACAATTATGACATGTTAAAGCAGGCTCTTTTGTTAAGATACGAAAAGAACGGAGAATTTTATAGAAAAAAATTTAGGAATTCCAAACTACTGTCGGGTGAGACCTATCACCAGTTCTCTGCGCGGTTAGAGACTTACTTGGAGAAATGGACTGCTCTGGGGAAAACCCAAGATCTTAAGGAAATGATCCTTATTGAGCAGCTAAGAGAGTCCATGGCTCCAGACCTGAGAAAGTTTCTCATGAAACAAGGTGCAGAGAGGCTGGGTGAGTTACTCAATGTCGCTGAGAGGTATCAGGCAGCCCAAGCAGAGGTAGTTGGTAATAAAAAGAAACAGGTAGACAATTTTAAGGCACCGCAAAACTTTAATAAGTTTGACCATAGAGAACAGAACAAAGGTAAGCACCAGTTTGATAGGCCACGCAATGAATATAAAAATAAAACCCCACAATTCAATGAAAGGAAATATGATGAAAGAAAACCTTTTAACCAAGGAAAGAGGTGGTGTAATAATTGTCGGATGGACAATCATAACACCGAAGTGTGTAAAAGGAGACCTGTGATCATGGCCACGCTTCAGACCAGATCACAGTCTAAAAAGGAGGAGGATAATCCGATACATACCCCTCCAGATGAAGGCACAGGCTGAGGATAAGACCCTCAAGCCTTGTTTTAAGAAATTGTTCAAAGGTCATACACCTCCAGGCAAGGGAGACCTCTATATGAAGAACAAACTGATATATAGGAAGGCTGGAACTGGATCCCATGGTCAGGGACAGCTGGTACTTACTAAAAAGTATAGGGCAGAGGTAATAAGGAGCTTACATGTTGGGAAAGATGGGGACCATGAGAAAATAGGTACCATCATCCAAAAGGTTGCTCAAAATTATTATTGGCCCGATGAAATGGTTGACATTGAGAATTTTGTAGAAGCATGTGGCATATTACATGAGGGAACACCCACAAGTGGGAAAATTGATCAGGACCTAGACACGCCACGGGGCAAACTTAGGCCTGGAAAGAAAAATAATTATAATAATGTGGACAGAGGGGAATGGGAACCCCCTTTTCACAGACAGTCTTCACTCGAATGTTTTACAATGGCCACTATGCGACGAGTACATAGAGATGTTTTACCCCAGAATAAGCCGACAATCCCTCGGTCGGAATTATGTGAACTGGGTGAAGATAAAAGAGAGAGAAGATCTCTCACAAGGAACTTAAAGTGGGAAGAAAACCCCAAGAAAAAAATTGGTAGTGGTCGATTTGTGAGTGATGATTCTAGGAAGAAAAGTCCTCACTATAAGGCTTCTAATGGAAGAGACCATACCGGTGCCTGGAAAAATAAGTCAACAATCTTAAAGGTCCATATGTAGCCTTGTTAAGGACATGGACCGATGAAAAGGCAGAAGAAAATATTACCTCATCATATCAATATGTGAACGAGCTGACCACTCGTCTTAAAACTGGCTGGAAACTTGCCAATGAAAATTTGAGACAAGCCAGGAAAAAGCATGCTGCCTATTACAATAAGAAAGCGAAGGACAGAGAATTAGCTGTGGGAGAGAAGGTGCTCCTTCTAATGCCCGGCAGCCATAATAAAATGCAAATTGGATGGCAAGGTCCATATACAGTTCTAGAGAAGGTGTCTAGAACAAATTATAAGATAGATAAGAAGGCGAAAGAGAAAATCTATCATGTTAATCTCCTGAAAAAATATCTGGACAGAGAAAACCAGGAGGAGACACACCTATTGACCTTGTCCGTTGCAATGGAAATGAAAAAGGAACCACTCACCTCTCATGAATATCCTTTACATCCCTGTGAGACCGCTGCACAGGTAAAAATCAGTACGCACTTAACAAAAAATCAGAGGGAGGGAGTTCAACAGGTTCTGGATGATCATACAGATGTGTTAACGAACCGACCGGGGCATACACATTTATTAGAGTATGATATGAATCTCATAGACCCAACACTAATCTGTATGAGAGCCTATTCGATTCCGTTCGCTAAGGAAAAAGCTTTGAAGGAGGAGATAGATTATCTGTTGAGAGAAGGAATTATCTCGCACAGTGAATCTCCTTACAGTTCCAGTGTGGTTCTGTTAAGAAAACCCTCTGGAGAACACAGACTGTGTATAGATTACAAGAAACTGATGGCTGTCACAAAAGGTCAGGTGGATCCATTACCTGATACAAATCAGCTGTTTGCCAGGCTGAATAAAGCTAAATATTTCTCTAAAGTTGATCTGAGCAAAGGCTACTATCAGATTCCAGTAAAGCCGGAGGTTAGACCTTATTTAGCCTTTAGCACCTCGGAAGGACATTATGAATTTAACATGTTGCCATTCGGGCTGAAAAATGCACCGAGTGTGTTTTCGAGGATGATGAGAAAATTACTGGATCCCCTGAATAATCCATGCATCACCAACTTCATGGATGATATTCTCATAGCGACTGAAACATTTGAGGAACACATTAACTCTCTGGATATGTTGTTTAATCGACTTAGGGAGACAAATTTGACAGCTAGACCGACGAAATGCTGTGTTGGATGTAAAGAGCTGGAATTCTTGGGACACACAGTACATCAGGGAAACATGACCCCTGACCCCAAGAACCTGGAGAAGTTGAAAAGAGCACCAAGACCACAGACAAAGAAAGATGTGCGATCTTTTGTCTCATTATGTGGTTTCTACCAACAGTATATTAAAAACTTTAACTCCATATGTGCTCCATTGACTGATTTAACGCGCAAAGGAAATCCTGATAGAATTACTTGGTCAGTGCAGTGTGAATTATCCTACCAAGAGTTGAAGGAAAAGCTCACAAGCAGGCCTATTTTGAAATTACCTGACTTGAGTCAAGAATTCATTGTGAGAACGGATGCTAGTAATATAGGTTTAGGTGCAGCTCTATTACAAAGGTCAAATTCACTTGATGGGGAATTAACCCCAGTAGCTTATGCTAGCCGTAAGTTGAACTCAGCAGAACAAAAATATTCAACAAGTGAAAAAGAATGTTTGGCTGTCATATGGGTTATAAAAAAGTTCCAGATTTATCTTTATGGTAAATCATTTAAGATCCAAACAGATCATAAACCACTCGTGTGTCTGTCACAAGCAAGGCATGAAAATGCTAGATTATTACGTTGGTCGTTGCACCTACAGCCATACCAGTTTACCATAGAATATATTCCAGGCAAAACCAACGTAGGTGCAGATTTTTTAAGCAGACATCCGTACGACGAACATCAGAGTAGTCACCAGGCATAGGTAGTAAATTTATCTATGTGTATTTAGAAGTAGGAACTGACATATGATAGTCTGTTCTAAGTGGGGAGATATGTGGTGAACTTCTAAATACAATATCTAAATTAGAATATAACAGTCTAGTGCATAAAGTCAAAGATAGGATAGTACTACAAATTTTCGGCGAGAATTATAGTCGTCGCCTACGCCTGCAGCGTATTATTTGATAACGCATTGACCGAACCAAAAAAGGGTACCCTATTTTTCAAATTCGTCCTTGAGACAAACGTACCACTTTCCAAGTTCAATGAAGTATTTGCCTAAAATACATTGTGGAAGGGAGGGGGACGGATAAATAACCAACGCAAATCACTTCTCACATTGTTTCTAAAAATAAAACCAACTTGCTAGCCTTGCCATTAGGCAGTTTTCAGAATACGAGGAACACGTTAGAAAATGTGGACACTACGGATTGTGGTAAAGTGGGATGATATAAATACTTATAGGGGACTTAGTGTACTGACTGAGATCAACTGTGAAGGTATCTGTATCTAATAGGTGTAGTGTTTTACATATAACCTTACTTTCTACCACATTTATACCTCAGTCAGAATTATTCTGGAATATTGTGATGACTACGTTGAATGTCTAGAGTTATGTAAATGATGAAGTGTAAGTCACAACAACAACAGACAGATAAACAATTTAATTTATTCCCCCACACTTGACAACACTGTGACACTCACACACATTTAACACTCTATAAGACTATCTTAAATGAGTCACTGGTAAAGTTTCAAATAGATATGTATTAATTACTTTCACTAATAGATATCCTGATTCAACTACACAGTGAACCAGGAATCACAATCATACGTAATCACAATTTATATGTACATAATTTATAAATATGAACCTTGTAGTGACATATTTTATTAGTATTATCCTATGTGTTTCAGTTTTGTAGTAGTACTATGAGGTAATACTGGTTTTGTTTTTCAAGCTATGTTGTTATTTGTCATCATGACTTCAAGTGTTTGTTTATCTTGGAAATAGTAGGGGGAAAAGTTCACAGTTCCTATCAATTTAAACAATGTATTGTCCCTCTGTTTTACTATAATGTCAATTTTAGAGGGGGACACATAATGTTGAGCTCCTCTGGCCACAGAGGCTTAACTTTCGTGATGGCGGCAGGAAAAGACTCCTCTGCTCGATTGCTCCCCTGTGTTCTGGAGACACCTCACTGGTCACTATCTGGACCCAGGAGTATGCTGTCAGCCTCTAGATTCCGCAAAGCTCAGACCAGGTGCTGCTCAATAACTTTAGGACCACAGTCCCTGAAACAAGAAGGTTGTACCTCCTATTTCAGAACTAATTTATAATCTATTTCCAGACTGAACACAATACATAACAAACACTGAGTTCAGAGCGGTAGACCAACTGCTATCTTCATCTGAAACAATTTACACCAGTATACTCCTCCCTAATGGTTACTACGCCTCTGCAATTCCAGCATTAGTTCTTTCTAGTCAATAAGATAGGTGTCAGTGTACTGTTTGACAATTCCATGCAGTTTTACTTTTCTCCGACACCTTCTGTTCAGGTTGGAGCACTATATAGGCTTTGCCTCACGTTCGCTACTGAACCACACACATATACAGACATAATTTATCAATTTACATTCAATTTTCATTAAAAAGATATTGAATATATCAAGCTTACCACAATTCATGGAAATAATACACAATTACGTTGACTGGCAATGAATATGGCACAAAATCCGACCTGTCGCTGTCTCAGGCTTTTATTTAGAAAAATATAAGCTGAATCTCAACGCACTGTTGCTTTAGAAAGTTTATTTGAAAATGTGGTGCTGAACTGACGCTTCTAATTGACTATATTGGCGGGTCTAACCAATCGTGCCATGTTAACACAAGCGTTTGAAAAAAAGTACCCTTCCTTCCGTCTCCCCTAACAACAAAAAATAGTATTTGTAGCCCGACTAATCGTGTTTAGCCTTACATTTACTTCTATCCAATCAAATAGGCTTTTACATGGTGGCCCATTTCCCGTACAATGGTGGTTTCAAAATCTGCCACTGAGCGATTCTGATTTTGGTGTTGTCTGACAGCACCACCATTTTATTTTGGCTATAATTTGTTAATTCCTAGACTATTTGCGTAACGTTTAACATATTCTTTGTCAGCAAGTCCTAAGGAACCCAAATATATAATTTTAATAGAGCCAGGAGGTGGCGTTCAAAATATGCATTTTCTTCTACCTCCCGTTCACTTCGATCGATGTGGTGTCTGGGTACTGTCAGGCTTTCAAAGGTAAACCAGTATAATGTCATGTTTCCCAATAAGCATTTTTCAGGTTTTTAAACCTAACTCTCGTATGGGTAGTGTTTTATTTATCACGGTCTATTTGAAAAAAAGTTAGTGCTTGTGGCCTTACACGCGTGATGGCATTAATTTTGTATCGCGAGACGCGTGTTTAGTGTTGCATGCGTTCCTGCTTTCAGCCCTCCCTTCTCTCTATCCTAAGTTCATCTGTCTTTTCATCACGCCGTGTATAAAATGAAATTAATGGAAGTATTAATGTAGGTCATTACGCGGTGTGCCTAGCTCAAGGTTTTCTTAGAAATGCAGTACACGTTTTATTGTAGAAAGCGTGTAGTGATGCAGGAGGCTTTTTACTATCAACGTGAAAGCGTAAAAATATGCAGACGAAGCATAAAACAAGGGGATCTCGAGTACTGTCATTGTGACAGCACTGTTCTTTACCATTCTTCTTTCCTTTTATTGAATTTATGTGTTAGGCTTTACATTTACCTGATAATTTATATATGTGGATTAGAATTTCACACGACAAATTCTCCCCACTTAAAACAGACGTTATATGTGTCTATAATTCTATATACACATAGAGAAATTTATTATTATTTCTGGGGCTTAGGGTGATTCTCATCACACGGATGGCGGCTTAAAAAATCCGCTCCCAGATTTGTTTTTCCACTTATATACTCTATGCTAAACTCATATGGCTGCATCAGTAATGACCAACGGAGTAATCTAGAATTTTCATGTCTAGCCTGCGCTAGAAACGACAAGGGTTTGTGATCCGTTTGCAACTTAAATGCCTTCCCATACAGATAAATATTGAATTTCTTTATCGCCCATATTACTGCAAGACATTCTTTTTCGCTAGTTGAGTAGTTGGTTTCAGCTTTATTCAACTTTCTGCTAGCATATGCCACTGGGCTTAATTCCCCATCCAATGCATCTGATTTCTGTAGCAGAGTCGCACCTAACCCAATATTACTGGCATCCGTCCTTACAATGAATTCTTGACTTAAGTCAGGTAATTTCAAAATAGGTTTGCTTGTGAGCTTTTCCTTCAATTCCTGGTAAGCCAATTCACATTGTGGTGTCCATGTAATTCGATCTGGATTTCCTTTACGTGTCAAATCAGTTAACGGTGCACATATGGAATTAAAGTTTTTGATATACTTTTGGTAGAAACCACATAATGAGACAAAGGATCTCACGTCTTTCTTGGTTTGTGGTCTCGGGGCTTTCTTTAGTTTCTCTAAATTCTTGGGGTCAGGGGTCATGTTTCCCTGATAAACTGTGTGTCCCAAGAATTCTAATTCTTTACATCCAACGCAACATTTGGTTGGTCGGGCTGTTAAATTCGCTTCTCTAAGTCGATTAAACAGCATGTTCAGAGAGTCAATGTGTTCCTCAAATGTTTCTGTTGCTATAAGGATATCATCCATGAAATTTGTGATACATGGATTATTCAGAGGGTCCAATAATTTTCTCATCATTCTAGAGAAGACACTAGGTGCATTCTTCAATCCAAATGGCAATCTGTTAAACTCATAGTGTCCCTCTGAGGTACTAAAAGCTAGGTATGGTCTAACCTCAGGCTTTACTGGAATCTGATAGTATCCTTTACTCAGATCCACTTTTGAGAAATATTTAGCTTTATTTAGCCTGGCAAACAACTGATTTGTATCCGGCAATGGATCCACCTGTCCTTCTGTAATAGCATTCAGTCTCCTGTAATCTATACAGAGTCTATGTTCTCCAGAGGGTTTCCTTAAGAGTACAACACTGGAACTATACGAAGATTCACTGTGTGAAATAATTCCTTCCTTCAACAAATAGTCTATCTCTTCCTTCAAAGCTTTCTCCTTAGCAAAAGGAATCGAATAGGGTTTCATACAGACAGGTGTGGGGTCTATCAGTTTCATATCATATTCCAATAAGTTTGTATGCCCCGGTCGGTCTGTTAACACCTCTGTATGATTATCTAGAACCTGTTGCACTCTCTCTTTCTGATTTTTCGTTAAATGTGTACTGATTTTCACCTGTGCCGCTGTCTCACAGGGGTGTAATGGATATTCAAATGATGAAAGTGGTTCCTTTTTCATCTCCATTGCAATGGACAAGGTCAACAAGTGTGTCTCTTCCTGATGTTCTCTTTCCAAATATTTCTTCAGGAGATTCACATGATAGATTTTTTCTTTCCCCTTCTTATCTATCTTATAATTTGTTCTAGACACCTTCTCTAGAACTGTATATGGACCTTGCCATCCAATTTGTAACTTATTCTGACTACCGGGGAGAAGAAGCAGTACCTTCTCTCCCACAGCCAAATCTCTGTCTTTAGCTTTCCTGTTATAATAGGCAGCATGTTTCTTCCTGGCTTGTCTCAAATTTTCATTGGCAAGTTTCCAGCCAGTTTTTAAACGAGTGGTCAGCTCATTCACATATTGGTATGAGGATGTAATATTTTCCTCTGCCTTTTCATCAGTCCACGTTCTTAACAGAGCTACATATGGACCTTTAATTTTGTGGACCTATTTGTCCATGCACCGGTATGGTCTCTTCCACTCGAAGCGCTATAGTGATGATTTTTCTTCCCAGAATTATCATGCACAAAACGACCGCTACCAATTCTTTTCTTGGGGCTTTCTCCCCACTTAGAATTCTTGATGAGAGATTTCCTCTCTACATCCTCTTCCTCCAGTTTGTTTAAGTCCGATTGAGGGATTTTCGGCTTATCCTGGGGTAAGACATCTTTTTGCACTCTCTGCATAGTGGCCATTGTAAAACAGTTAAGTGAAGCTTGTCCGTGAAAAGGGGCTTCCCATTCCATTTGGTCCACTTTATCAAATTTATTTTTCTTTTTATTATCAGGCCTAATTTTGCCCCGTGGCGTGTCCAGGTTCTGATCAATGTTCCCACTTGTGGGTGTTCCCTCATGTGCTATGCTACACCTTTCTACAAAATTCTCAATGTCCCATCTTGCCTTGGGCCAATAATAATTGTGAGCCACCTTTTGGATGATGGTACCTATTTTCTCATGGTCCCCATCTTGTTTCACATGTAGGCTCCTGATTACGTCTGCCCTATATGCCTGTGGAAGAACCAACTGTCCTTTACCATTGGATCTAGTTCCGGCCTTCCTGTACATCAACTTGTTTTTCATGTAAAAATCTCCCTTGCCTGGAGTTGTATGACAAGTTGACAATTTCCTGAAACAAGGCTTGAGGGTCTTATCCCCAGCCTGTGCCTTCCTCATCTCTTCTGGAGTGGTATCTAACAGAATATCCTCCTCCTTTCTTGAGGTCGACCTGACCTGAAGGGTGGCCATAACTATAGGGTTCCTTCTGCAACGGTCAGTGTCATGATTGTTCATCTTACAATTTTTACACCACCTCTTTCCTTGGTTGAAAGATTTTCTTTCATCATATTTCCTTTCATCGAATTGTGGGGTTTTATTTTTATTGTCATACCGTGGCCTATCAAACTGGTGCTTACCTTTGTTTTGATCTCTAGGATCAAATTTATTAAAGTTCTGTGGTGCCCTAAAATTTTCTACCTGTTTCTTTTTATTACCTGATACCTCTGCCTGAGCTGCTTGATACCTTTCAGCAACATTTAGCAACTCACCCAGCCTCTCTGCACCTTGTTCCATGAGAAACTTTCTCAGGTCTGGAGCCATGGACTCTCTTAATTGTTCTATAAGGACCATTTCCTTAAGATCTTGGGTTTTCCCCAGAGAAGTCCATTTCTCCAAGTATGTCTCTAACCGTGCAGAGAACTGGTGATAGGTTTCACCTGACAGTAGTTTAGCATTCCTAAATTTTTTCCTATAAAATTCTGCGTTCTTTTCATATCTTAACAAAAGAGCCTGCTTTAGCATGTCATAATTTTCTTGATCACCTCTGCTCATTTTGGCAAAAACTTCATAAGCTGCCCCACGAAGCCCTTGAGATAACTTTAAGCTCCACCTTTCTCTCTCTAACCCATACGTGGTAGCTAATAGTTCATATCTATTTAGATAGCTCTCAATATCATCGTCTTTCTCAACAAAATGATCTAAATGAAAATTCATAGCTGAGGTTGAGGCTCCCTGACTAGCAGTGGCATCAGAGGCAAAGGGACTGGCACCATTTTCAGGAGCATGGCCTTGAAACTCAAACTCCCTTAGTCGTAACTCATGTTCCCTTTGTAATCTCTTCTCCTCCTTTTCTGCTTCCCTCTCTGCAGTCAATCTTCTTTCTTCTCTTTCTGCAGCTAATTTCTTCTCTTCTCTTTCTGCAGCTAATTTCTTCTCTTCTCTTTCTGCCTCCAATTTCTTAGCCTCAGCCTCAATCTGCAGCCTCTTAGTCTCAGCCTCAGCCTCAAATTGTAACTTCTTAATTTCTTTTTCAGCCTCTATTCTCTTATCTTCGGCCTCTTTCAGATTCTAATTTTCTTTCGGCCTCTTTTTCTAATCTTCTTTCTTCCCGTTCAATATATTTGTCACATTCAGCAGTGACATAAGCAATCATAATTTGCCCGTCCATTCCTAACTCTTTTGCAGTCTGCACAGCAGCAGATCGAAATTTGGCCAGGTCCGCCATTTTCTAACAGGTAAATGTATAAAATATTTAACTAAACAATTCAATCTGACTAATTAACCAGGACAACACAGGCACTGAGAGCTCAACCTTATTTATTTTCACCCAAGGATACCTTTTAATTCTTATTATTCCCAAAATATATAATAGGAGAAAGTTCAATATCCCGGGAGCGAGACCCCAATATATGTGGTAAAGTGGGATGATATAAATATTTATAGGGGACTTAGTGTACTGACTGAGATCAGCTGTGAAGGTATCTGTATCTAATAGGTGTAGTGTTTTACAGATAACCTTACTTGCTACCACATTTATACCTCAGTCAGAATTATTCTGGAATATTGTGATGACTACGTTGAATGTCTAGGGTTATGTAAATGATGAAGTGTAAGTCACAACAACAACAGACAGATAAACAATTTAATTTATTCCACCACACTTGACAACACTGTGACACTCACACACATTTAACACTCTATAAGACTATCTTAAATGAGTCACTGGTAAAGTTTCAAATATATATGTATTAATTACTTTCACTAATATATATCCTGATTCAACTACACAGTGAACCAGGAATCACAATCAAATGTAATCACAATTTATATGTACATAATTTATAAATATGAACCTTGTAGTGACATATTTTATTAGTATTATCCTATGTGTGTCAGTTGTGTAGTAGTACTATGAGGTAATACTGGTTTTGTTTTTCAAGCTATGTTGTTATTTGTCATCATGACTTCAAGTGTTTGTTTATCTTGGAAATAGTATGGGGAAAAGTTCACAGTTCCTATCAATTTAAACAATGTATTTTCCCTCTGTTTTACTATAATGTCAATTTTAGAGGGGGACACATAATGTTGAGCTCCTCTGGCCACAGAAGCTTATCTTTCGTGATGGCGGCAGGAAAAGACTCCTCTGCTCGATTGCTTCCTGTGTTCTGGAGACACCTCACTGGTCGCTATCTGGACCCAGGAGTATGCTGTCAGCCTCTAGATTCAGCAAAGCTCAGACCAGGTGCTGCTCAATAACTTTAGGACCACGGTCCCTGAAACAAGAAGGTTGTACCTCCTATTTCAGAACTAATTTATAATCTATTTCCAGACTGAACACAATACATAACAAACACTGAGTTCAGAGCGGTAGGCCAACTGCTATCTTCATCTGAAACAATTTACACCAGTATACTCCTCCCTAATGGTTACTACGCCTCTGCAATTCCAGCATTAGTTCTTTCTAGTCAATAAGATAGGTGTCAGTGTACTGTTTGGCAATTCCATGCAGTTTTACTTTTCTCCGACACCTTCTGTTCAGGTTGGAGCACTATATAGGCTTTGCCTCATGTTCGCTACTGAACCACACACATATACAGACATAAATTATCAATTTACATTCAATTTTCATTAAAAAGATATTGAATATATCAAGCTTACCACAATTCATGGAAATAATACACAATTACGTTGACTGGCAATGAATATGGCACAAAATCCGACCTGCCGCTGTCTCAGGCTTTTATTTAGAAAAATATAAGCTGAATCTCAACGCACTGTTGCTTTAGAAAGTTTGTTTGAAAATGTGGTGCTGAACTGACGCTTCTAATTGACTATATTGGCGGGTCTAACCAATCGTGCCATGTTTACACAGCTTTTCAAAAAAGTACCCTTCCTTCCGTCTCCCCTAACAACAAAAAATAGTATTTGTAGCCCGACTAATCGTGTTTAGCCTTACATTTACTTCTATCCAATCAAATAGGATTTTACATGGTGGCCCATTTCCCGTACAATAGTGGTTTCAAAATCTGCCACTGAGCGATTCTGATTTTGGTGTTGTATGACAGCACCACCATTTTATTTTGGCTATAATTTGTTAATTCCTAGACTATTTGCGTAACGTTTAACATATTCTTTGTCAGCAAGTCCTAAGGAACCCAAATATATAAGTTTAATGGGGCTAAGGGGCTGCGTTCAAAATATGCATTTTCTTCTACCTCCCGTTCACTTCGATACGATGTGGTGTCTGGGTACTGTCAGGCTTTCAAACGTAAACCAGTATAATGTCTTGTTTCCTAATTAGCGTTTTTCAGGTTTTTAATCCTATCTCTCGTATGGGTAGTGTTTTTTTATCACTGTCGATTTGAAAAAAAGTTAGTGCTTGTGGCCTTACAGGCGTGATGGCATTAATTTTGTATGGCGAGAGGCGTGTTAGTGTTGCATGCGTTCCTGCTTTCAGCCCTCCCTTCTCTCTATCCTAAGTTCATCTGTCTTTTCATTATCACGCCGTGTATAAAATGAAATTAATGGAAGTATTAATTTAGGTCATTACGCAGTGTGCCTAGCTCAAGGTTTTCTTAGAAATACAGTACACGTTTTATTGTAGAAAGCGTGTATGATGCAGTAGGCTTTTACTATCAACGTGAAACGTTACAATTTGCAGACGAAGTAGAAAACAAGGGGATTTCGAGTACAGTCATTGTGACAGCACTGTTCTTTACCATTCTTCTTTCCTTTTATTGAATTTATTTGTTAGGCTTTACATTTACCTTTTAATTTATATATGTGGATTAGAATTTCTCACGACAAATTCTCCCCACTTAAAACAGACGTTATATGTCAGTCTATAATTCTATATACACATAGAGAAATTTATTATTATTTCTGGGGCTTACGGTGATTCTCATCACACGGATGGCGGCTTAAAAAATCCGCTCCCAGATTTGTTTTTCCAGATATATACTCTATGCTAAACTCAAATGGCTGCATCAGTAATGACCAACGGAGTAATCTAGAATTTTCATGTCTAGCCTGCGCTAGAAACGACAAGGGTTTGTGATCCGTTTGCAACTTAAATGCCTTCCCATACAGATAAATATTGAATTTCTTTATCGCCCATATTACTGCAAGACATTCTTTTTCGCTAGTTGAGTAGTTGGTTTCAGCTTTATTCAACTTTCTGCTAGCATATGCCACTGGGCTTAATTCCCCATCCAATGCATCTGATTTCTGTAGCAGAGTCGCACCTAACCCAATATTACTGGCATCCGTCCTTACAATGAATTCTTGACTTAAGTCAGGTAATTTCAAAATAGGTTTACTTGTGAGCTTTTCCTTCAATTCTTGGTAAGCCATTTCACATTGTGGTGTCCATGTAATTCGATCTGGATTTCCTTTACGTGTCAAATCAGTTAACGGTGCACATATGGAATTAAAGTTTTTGATATACTTTTGGTAGAAACCACATAATGAGACAAAGGATCTCACGTCTTTTTTGGTTTGTGGTCTCGGGGCTTTCTTTAGTTTCTCTAAATTCTTTGGGTCAGGGGTCATGTTTCCCTGATAAACTGTGTGTCCCAAGAATTCTAATTCTTTACATCCAACGCAACATTTGGTTGGTCGGGCTGTTAAATTCGCTTCTCTAAGTCGATTAAACAGCATGTTCAGAGAGTCAATGTGTTCCTCAAATGTTTCTGTTGCTATAAGGATATCATCCATGAAATTTGTGATACATGGATTATTCAGAGGGTCCAATAATTTTCTCATCATTCTAGAGAAGACACTAGGCGCATTCTTCAATCCAAATGGCAATCTATTAAACTCATAGTGTCCTTCTGAGGTACTAAAAGCTAGGTATGGTCTAACCTCAGGCTTTACTGGAATCTGATAGTATCCTTTACTCAGATCCACTTTTGAGAAATATTTAGCTTTATTTAGCCTGGCAAACAACTGATTTGTATCCGGCAATGGATCCACCTGTCCTTCTGTAATAGCATTCAGTCTCCTGTAATCTATACAGAGTCTATGTTCTCCAGAGGGTTTCCTTAAGAGTACAACACCGGAACTATACGAAGATTCACTGTGTGAAATAATTCCTTCCTTCAACAAATAGTCTATCTCTTCCTTCAAAGCTTTCTCCTTAGCAAAAGGAATCGAATAGGGTTTCATACAGACAGGTGTGGGGTCTATCAGTTTCATATCATATTCCAATAGGTTTGTATGCCCTGGTCGGTCTGTTAACACCTCTGCATGATTATTTAGAACCTGTTGCACTCTCTCTTTCTGATTTTTCGTTAAATGTGTACTGATTTTCACCTGTGCTGCTGTCTCACAGGGGTGTAATGGATATTCAAATGATGAAAGTGGTTCCTTTTTCATCTCCATGGCGATGGACAAGGTCAACAAGTGTGTCTCTTCCTGATGTTCTCTTTCCAAATATTTCTTCAGGAGATTCACATGATAGATTTTTTCTTTCCCCTTCTTATCTATCTTATAATTTGTTCTAGACACCTTCTCTAGAACTGTATATGGACCTTGCCCTCCAATTTGTAACTTATTCTGACTCCCGGGGAGAAGAAGCAGTACCTTCTCTCCCACAGCCAAATCTCTGTCTTTCGCCTTCCTGTTATAATAGGCAGCATGTTTCTTCCTGGCTTGTCTCAAATTTTCATTGGCAAGTTTCCAGCCAGTTTTTAAACGAGTGGTCAGCTCATTCACATATTGGTATGAGGATGTAATATTTTCCTCTGCCTTTTCATCAGTCCACGTTCTTAACAGAGCTACATATGGACCTTTAATTTTGTGGACCTATTTGTCCATGCACCGGTATGGTCTCTTCCACTCGAAGCTCTATAGTGATGATTTTTCTTCCCAGAATTATCATGCACAAAACGACCGCTACCAATTTTTTTCTTGGGGCTTTCTCCCCACTTAAAATTCTTGATGAGAGATTTCCTCTCTACATCCTCTTCCTCCAGTTTGTTTAAGTCCGATTGAGGGATTTTCGGCTTATCCTGGGGTAAGACATCTTTTTGCACTCTCTGCATAGTGGCCATTGTAAAACAGTTAAGTGAAGCTTGTCCGTGAAAAGGGGCTTCCCATTCCATTTGGTCCACTTTATCAAATCTATTTTTCTTTTTATTGTCAGGCCTAATTTTGCCCCGTGGCGTGTCCAGGTCCTGATCAATGTTCCCACTTGTGGGTGTTCCCTCATGTGCTATGCTACACCTTTCTACAAAATTCTCAATGTCCCATCTTGCCTTGGGCCAATAATAATTGTGAGCCACCTTTTGAATGATGGTACCTATTTTCTCATGGTCCCCATCTGGTTTCACATGTAGGCTCCTTATTAAGTCTGCCCTATATCTTTTAGGAAGTACCAGCTGTCCCTGACCTTTGGATCTAGCTCCAGTCTTCCTATACATCAACTTGTTTTTCATGTAAAAATCTCCCGTGCCTGGAGTTGTATGACAAGTTGACAATTTTCTGAAACAAGGCTTGAGTGTTTTATCCCCAGCCTGTGCCTTCCTCATCTCTTCTGGAGTGGTATCCAACATAATATCCTCCTCCTGTCTTGAGGTCGACCTGACCTGAAGGGGTGCCATATACACAGGGTTCCTTCTGCAACGGTCAGTGTCATGATTGTCCATCTTACAATTTTTACACCACCTTTTTCCTTGGTTGAAAGATTTTCTTTCATCATATTTCCTTTCATCGAATTGTGGGGTTTTATTTTTATTGTCATACCGTGGCCTATCAAATTGGTGCTTACCTTTGTTTTGATCTCTAGGATCAAATTTATTAAAGTTCTGTGGTGCCCTAAAATTTTCCACCTGTTTCTTTTTATTACCTGATACCTCTGCCTGAGCTGCTTGATACCTTTCAGCAACATTTAGCAACTCACCCAGCCTCTCTGCACCTTGTTCCATGAGAAACTTTCTCAGGTCTGGAGCCATGGACTCTCTTAATTGTTCTATAAGGACCATTTCCTTAAGATCTTGGGTTTTCCCCAGAGAAGTCCATTTCTCCAAGTATGTCTCTAACCGTGCAGAGAACTGGTGATAGGTTTCACCTGACAGTAGTTTAGCATTCCTAAATTTTTTCCTATAAAATTCTGCGTTCTTTTCATATCTTAACAAAAGAGCCTGCTTTAGCATGTCATAATTTTCCTGATCACCTCTGCTCATTTTGGCAAAAACTTCATAAGCTGCCCCACGAAGCCCTTGAGATAACATTAAGCTCCACCTTTCTCTCTGTAACCCATACGTGGTAGCTAATAGTTCATATCTATTTAGATAGCTCTCAATATCATCGTCTTTCTCAACAAAATGATCTAAATGAAAATTCATAGCTGAGGTTGAGGCTCCCTGACTAGCAGTGGCATCAGAGGTAAAGGGACTGGCACCATTTTCAGGAGCATGGCCTTGAAACTCAAACTCCCTTAGTCGTAACTCATGTTCCCTTTGTAATCTCTTCTCCTCCTTTTCTGCTTCCCTCTCTGCAGCTAATCTTCTTTCCTCTCTTTCTGCAGCTAATTTCTTCTCTTCTCTTTCTGCAGCTAATTTCTTCTCTTCTCTTTCTGCCTCCAATTTCTTAGCCTCAGCCTCAATCTGCAGCCTCTTAGTCTCAGCCTCAGCCTCAAATTGCAACTTCTTAATTTCCCTTTCAGCCTCTAACTTTCTTTCGGCCTCTTTTTCTAATCTTCTTTCTTCCCGTTCAATATATTTGTCACATTCAGCAGTGACATAAGCAATCATAATTTGCCCGTCCATTCCTAACTCTTTTGCAGTCTGCACAGCAGCAGATCGAAATTTGGCCAGGTCCGCCATTTTCTAACAGGTAAATGTTATACAATGTCTAACTAAACAATTCAATCTATAACTAATTATCTAAGGACAACACAGGCACTGAGAGCTCAACCTTATTTATTTCCACCCAAGGATACCTTTTTTATTCTTTATTATTACCAATATATATAATAGGAGAAAGATTCAAAATCCCGGAGCGAGACCCCAATATATGTGGTAAAGTGGGATGTTATAAATATTTATAGGGGACTTAGTGTACTGACTGAGATCAGCTGTGAAGGTATCTGTATCTAATAGGTGTAGTGTTTTACAGATAACCTTACTTGCTACCACATTTATACCTCAGTCAGAATTATTCTGGAATATTGTGATGACTACGTTAATGTCTAGGGTTATGTAAATGATGAAGTGTAAGTCACAACAACAACAGACAGATAAACAATTTAATTTATTCCACCACACTTGACAACACTGTGACACTCACACACATTTAACACTCTATAAGACTATCTTAAATGAGTCACTGGTAAAGTTTCAAATATATATGTATTAATTACTTTCACTAATATATATCCTGATTCAACTACACAGTGAACCAGGAATCACAATCAAATGTAATCACAATTTATATGTACATAATTTATAAATATGAACCTTGTAGTGACATATTTTATTAGTATTATCCTATGTGTGTCAGTTGTGTAGTAGTACTATGAGGTAATACTGGTTTTGTTTTTCAAGCTATGTTGTTATTTGTCATCATGACTTCAAGTGTTTGTTTATCTTGGAAATAGTATGGGGAAAAGTTCACAGTTCCTATCAATTTAAACAATGTATTGTCCCTCTGTTTACTATAATGTCAATTTTAGAGGGGGACACATAATGTTGAGCTCCTCTGGCCACAGAAGCTTATCTTTCGTGATGGCGGCAGGAAAAGACTCCTCTGCTCGATTGCTCCCTGTGTTCTGGAGACACCTCACTGGTCGCTATCTGGACCCAGGAGTATGCTGTCAGCCTCTAGATTCAGCAAAGCTCAGACCAGGTGCTGCTCAATAACTTTAGGACCACGGTCCCTGAAACAAGAAGGTTGTACCTCCTATTTCAGAACTAATTTATAATCTATTTCCAGACTGAACACAATACATAACAAACACTGAGTTCAGAGCGGTAGGCCAACTGCTATCTTCATCTGAAACAATTTACACCAGTATACTCCTCCCTAATGGTTACTACGCCTCTGCAATTCCAGCATTAGTTCTTTCTAGTCAATAAGATAGGTGTCAGTGTACTGTTTGGCAATTCCATGCAGTTTTACTTTTCTCCGACACCTTCTGTTCAGGTTGGAGCACTATATAGGCTTTGCCTCATGTTCGCTACTGAACCACACACATATACAGACATAAATTATCAATTTACATTCAATTTTCATTAAAAAGATATTGAATATATCAAGCTTACCACAATTCATGGAAATATACACAGTTACGTTGACTGGCAATGAATATAGCACAATTTCGATCTGCCGCTGTCCCAGGCTTTTATTTAGAAAAATATAAGCTGTCTCAACGCACTGGTTCTTTAGTAAGTTTATTTGAAAATGTGGTGCTGACCTGACGCTCCTAATTGACTATATTGGCGGGTCTAACCAATCGAGCCATGTTTACACAAGCGTTTGAAAAAAAAGTACCCTTCCTTCCGTCTCCCCTAACAACAAAAAATAGTATTTGTAGCCCGACTAATCGTGTTTAGCCTTACATTTACTTCTATCCAATCAAATAGGATTTTACATGGTGGCCCATTTCCCGTACAATGGTGGTTTCAAAATCTGCCACTGAGCGATTCTGATTTTGGTGTTGTCTGACAGCACCACTATTTTATTTTGGCTATAATTTGTTAATTCCTAGACTATTTGCGTAACGTTTAACATATTCTTTGTCAGCAAGTCCTAAGGAACCCAAATATATAAATTTAATGGAGCTAGGTGGGCTGCGTTCAAAATATGCATTTTCTTCTACCACCCGTTCACTTCGATCGATGTGGTGTCTGGGTACTGTCAGGCTTTCAAACGTAAACCAGTATAATGTCATATTTACCAATAAGCATTTTTCAGGTTTTTAAACCTAACTCTCGTATGGGTAGTGTTTTTTATCACTGTCGATTTGAAAAAAAGTTAGTGCTTGTAGCCTTACACGCGTGATGGCATTAATTTTGTATCGCGAGACGCGTGTTAGGGTTGCATGCGTTCCGGCTTTTTGTCCTCCCTCTCTCTATCCTAAGTTCATCTGTCTTTTCTTTACGCCGTGTATAAAATGAAATTAATGGAAGTATTAATTTAGGTCATTACGCAGCTTGCGTATCTCAAGGTTTTCTTAGAAATGCAGTACACGTTTTATTGTAGAAAGCGTGTAGTGATGCAGTAGGCTTTACTATCAACGTGAAACGTTACAATTTGCAGACGAAGTAGAAAACAAGGGGGATTTCGAGTACAGTCATTGTGACAGCACTGTTCTTTACCATTCTTCTTCCTTTTATTGAAGTTATTTGCTAGGCTTTACATTTACTTTTTAATTTATATATATGGATTAGAATTTCACACGACAAATTCTCCCCTCTTAAAACAGACGTTATATGTCAGTCTATAATTCTATATACACATAGAGAAATTTATTATTATTTCTGGGGTTTACGGTGATTCTCATCACACGGATGTCGGCTTAAAAAATCCGCTCCCAGATTGGTTTTTCCAGATATATACTCAATGCTAAACTCAAATGGCTGCATCAGTAATGACCAACGGAGTAATCTAGAATTTTCATGTCTAGCCTGCGCTAGAAACGACAAGGTTTGTGATCCGTTTGCAACTTAAATGCCTTCCCATACAGATAAATATTGAATTTCTTTATCGCCCATATTACTGCAAGACATTCTTTTTCGCTAGTTGAGTAGTTGGTCTCAGCTTTATTCAACTTTCTGCTAGCATATGCCACTGGGCTTAATTCCCCATCCAATGCATCTGATTTCTGTAGCAGAGTCGTACCTAACCCAATATTACTGGCATCCGTCCTTACAATGAATTCTTGACTTAAGTCAGGTAATTTCAAAATAGGTTTACTTGTGAGCTTTTCCTTCAATTCTTGGTAAGCCATTTCACATTGTGGTGTCCATGTAATTCGATCTGGATTTCCTTTACGTGTCAAATCAGTTAACGGTGCACATATGGAATTAAAGTTTTTGATATACTTTTGGTAGAAACCACATAATGAGACAAAGGATCTCACGTCTTTCTTGGTTTGTGGTCTCGGGGCTTTCTTTAGTTTCTCTAAATTCTTGGGGTCAGGGGTCATGTTTCCCTGATAAACTGTGTGTCCCAAGAATTCCAATTCTTTACATCCAACGCAACATTTGGTTGGTCGGGCTGTTAAATTCGCTTCCCTAAGTCGATTAAACAGCATGTTCAGAGAGTCAATGTGTTCCTCAAATGTTTCTGTTGCTATAAGGATATCATCCATGAAATTTGTGATACATGGATTATTCAGAGGGTCCAATAATTTTCTCATCATTCTAGAGAAGACACTAGGCGCATTCTTCAATCCAAATGGCAATCTATTAAACTCATAGTGTCCCTCTGAGGTACTAAAAGCTAGGTATGGTCTAACCTCAGGCTTTACTGGAATCTGATAGTATCCTTTACTCAGATCCACTTTTGAGAAATATTTAGCTTTATTTAGTCTGGCAAACAACTGATTTGTATCCGGCAATGGATCCACCTGTCCTTCTGTAATAGCATTCAGTCTCCTGTAATCTATACAGAGTCTATGTTCTCCAGAGGGTTTCCTTAAGAGTACAACACCGGAACTATACGAAGATTCACTGTGTGAAATAATTCCTTCCTTTAACAAATAGTCTATCTCTTCCTTCAAAGCTTTCTCCTTAGCAAAAGGAATCGAATAGGGTTTCATACAGACAGGTGTGGGGTCTATCAGTTTCATATCATATTCCAATAGGTTTGTATGCCCTGGTCGGTCTGTTAACACCTCTGCATGATTATCTAGAACCTGTTGCACTCTCTCTTTCTGAGTTTTCGTTAAATGTGTACTGATTTTCACCTGTGCCGCTGTCTCACAGGGGTGTAATGGATATTCAAATGATGAAAGTGGTTCCTTTTTCATCTCCATGGCAATGGACAAGGTCAACAAGTGTGTCTCTTCCTGATGTTCTCTTTCCAAATATTTCTTCAGGAGATTCACATGATAGATTTTTTCTTTCCCCTTCTTATCTATCTTATAATTTGTTCTAGACACCTTCTCTAGAACTGTATATGGACCTTGCCATCCAATTTGTAACTTATTCTGACTACCGGGAAAAGAAGCAGTACCTTCTCTCCCACAGCCAAATCTCTGTCTTTAGCTTTCCTGTTATAATAGGCAGCATGTTTCTTCCTGGCTTGTTTCAAATTTTCATTGGCAAGTTTCCAGCCAGTTTTTAAACGAGTGGTCAGCTCATTCACATATTGGTATGAGGATGTAATATTTTCCTCTGCCTTTTCGTCAGTCCACGTTCTTAACAGAGCTACATATGGATCTTTAATTTTGTGGACCTATTTGTCCATGCACCGGTATGGTCTCTTCCACTCGAAGCTTTATACTGATGATTTTTCCTCCCAGAATTATCATTCACAAAACGACCGCTACCAATTTTTCTTTTGGGGCTTTCTCCCCACTTAAAATTCTTGATGAGAGATTTCCTCTCTACATCCTCTTCCTCCGGTTTGTTTAAGTCCGATTGAGGGATTTTCGGCTTATCCTGGGGTAAGACATCTTTTTGCACTCTCCGCATAGTGGCCATTGTAAAACAGTTAAGTGAAGCTTGTCCGTGAAAAGGGGCTTCCCATTCCCTTTGGTCCACTTTATCAAATTTATTTTTCTTTTTATTATCAGGCCTAATTTTGCCCCGTGGCGTGTCCAGGTCCTGATCAATGTTCCCACTTGTGGGTGTTCCCTCATGTGCTATACTACACCTTTCTACAAAATTCTCAATGTCCCATCTTGCTTTGGGCCAATAATAATTGTGAGCCACCTTTTGGATGATGGTACCTATTTTCTCATGGTCCCCATCTGGTTTCACATGTAGGCTCCTTATTAAGTCTGCCCTATATCTTTTGGAAGAACCAGCTGTCCGTGACCTTTGGATCTAGCTCCAGTCTTCCTATACATCAACTTGTTTTTCATGTAAAAATCTCCCTTGCCTGGAGTTGTATGACAAGTTGACAATTTCCTGAAACAAGGCTTGAGGGTTTTATCCCCAGCCTGTGCCTTCCTCATCTCTTCTGGAGTGGTATCTAACATAATATCCTCCTCCTGTCTTGAGGTCGACCTGACCTGAAGGTGGCCATAACACAGGTTTCCTTCTGCAACGGTCAGTGTCATGATTGTTCATCTGACAATTTTTACACCACCTTTTTCCTTGGTTGAAAGATTTTCTTTCATCATATTTCCTTTCATCGAATTGTGGGGTTTTATTTTTATTGTCATACCGTGGCCTATCAAATGGTGCTTACCTTTGTTTTGATCCCTAGGATCAAATTTATTAAAGTTCTGTGGTGCCCTAAAATTATCCACCTGTTTCTTTTTATTACCTGTTACCTCTGCTTGAGCTGCTTGATACCTTTCAGCAACATTTAGCAACTCACCCAGCCTCTCTGCACCTTGTTCCATGAGAAACTTTCTCAGGTCTGGAGCCATGGACTCTCTTAATTGTTCTATAAGGACCATTTCCTTAAGATCTTGGGTTTTCCCCAGAGAAGTCCATTTCTCCAAGTATGTCTCTATTCGTGCAGAGAACTGGTGATAGGTTTCACCTGACAGTAGTTTAGCATTCCTAAATTGTTTCCTATAAAATTCTGCGTTCTTTTCATATCTTAACAAAAGAGCCTGCTTTAGCATGTCATAATTTTCCTGATCACCTCTGCTCATTTTGGCAAAAACTTCATAAGCTGCCCCACGAAGCCCTTGAGATAACTTTAAGCTCCACCTTTCTCTCTCTAACCCATATGTGGTAGCTAATAGTTCATATCTATTTAGATAGCTCTCAATATCATCGTCTTTCTCAACAAAATGATCTAAATGAAAATTCATAGCTGAGGTTGAGGCTCCCTGACTAGCAGTGGCATCAGAGGCAAAGGGACTGGCACCATTTTCAGGAGCATGGCCTTGAAACTCAAACTCCCTTAGTCGTAACTCATGTTCCCTTTGTAATCTCTTCTCCTCCTTTTCTGCTTCCCTCTCTGCAGCTAATCTTCTTTCCTCTCTTTCTGCAGCTAATTTCTTCGCTTCTCTTTCTGCAGCTAATTTCTTCTCTTCTGTCTCCAATTTCTTAGCCTCAGCCTCAATCTGCAGCCTCTTAGTCTCAGCCTCAGCCTCAATTGCAACTTCTTAATTTTCTTT